>CM029599.1:1220440-1818128 GCA_017311375.1 Mytilus coruscus | reverse complement strand
CCAAATACATCTTCAATATTAAGGCACCAAATGTGCGCAATTAAATTATCTTTCTAAAACGCTTAACAGTTCATAAATCGGACCACTAACGAAAGAGCTACGTTTAAACAAAATTTGCTTATATTCCAAATCAGATTATCTCCCTGCTTCACAATATGCAAATAAGGTATATTTTATAGAAAACCCTTACTATAATCCAAACCCAAACCAAAACCCTCACGCATGCGCAGAAGTGAAAAGGTGCACACATGCGCAGAAGTCAAAAGGTGCACGAATCTCGTCAAAGTCCCTTCCCTACACCCAACCCTAACACTAACCCAAACCTTAACCCAAACCTTAACCCTAACCCTAACCCTAACCCTAACCCTAACCCTAACCTTACCCTAACCCTAACCCTAACCCTTACCCTAACCCTAACCCAAACCCAAACCCAAACCCTAACCTCTCAATGAAAAATTGCATACAGACTTTGAACGTTAATAACTCTTGTATTTCTCAACCGATTTGAAAGATCTTTGGTGTTTTGGAAAGCCCAGACAGACTGCTGTTTGATCAATGTATTGTTTTGTCGTTCATATTAAAGCCTTTCTTTCCCTGTCAACCTGTAACATTGCAATCTGGTCATTTTCTGAGGCTCGTATCTTTGCCATTTCTCAAGCAATCGGAAAACATCTAAGTAAATAAGACTCGTTTTTTCAAGTTCTTTCAGGATAACCTCAGGTCGGAGACTTCATTCCTGTAAAAGTTGGGTTCAAAAATCTGCCAAATTCTTTGAAAGATTTGCAATTTTTCACAAGAACAACGAAATCTGCGTCATTTTACTACCTTAAAGCTGGAACTTTTGGTATACATAAGCTGACAAAATGCGCCAGCTATTGGTGTATATAAGACGTATATCTATCGGGGTTATTGCGTATCAACATGAAACGTGTTTGAACAAAGTCGATGAAAGACGAAATACGCCAGCTATTTCACACGGTCCAAAAGCGTTTTTCATGGTTTCTCATTCTCAGAATAAGGTGTGTGAAATTTAAAGTGTGTGGTCCACTTGCAAAGAGGAAATCAATATAGTTAAAAAAAAAAAAAAAAAAAAAAAAAAAATTATAAATATAATTTAACTCAAACACTTCATAAAAGTACTCATTTATATCAGACCAGTTAATAAAAAAAAAAAAAAAAAAAAAAAAATTATAAATATGATTTAACTCAAACACTTCATAAAAGTACTCATTTATCAGACCAGTTAATAAACAAAAAAAAAAAAAAAAAAAAAAAAAAAAAAAATAATAGATATAAAACACTCCAGCATGAGGAATAAAACTACTCATTTATCAGACCAGTACTTAAATATCATATAAAAGAAGAAATATTGGCACTTTTTATATCTGTCGACAAAGTTTTTAGTCTCCGTAGACTGAAAACTATGAACCAAAAAGAATAAAATAGGATGCCGGTATGGAATAACCAAGAAAAAGGTCAATGTTGGCACCCTATATTGATGAGTACAACACATATAGCAATTTGAAACTTAAAATCCTTCCTCTAATGTCTAACAATCAATCTTGAGGTACAAAAGTACTCAATTACCAAGCCGGTACAAGAATATCAATAAAAGAAAGAAATATTGTCGCTTTTATTGTTATCGACACAAATATAAGTAACCGAGACTTTTACAGTGTCAAATTATCCATCCTAAGAATGAAATGTTCATGCCGGCACAGAAGTATCATCAAAAAGAAAGAAATATTGTCGCCTTTTATTGTTATCGACACAAATACAAGTAACCGTAGACTTATACAGTGTCAAATTATCCATCATAAGAATAAAATGTTCATGCTGGCACAGAAGTATCATCAAAAAGGATAGATATTGGCACCATTTATAGATGAAGACAACAAATGCAGCACCCTGAAACATTCATTTCTTCACTTTTGTGTCTGAGAATCCATCTAAACTCATAAATATTATAAAACATATGAAATATTGTCACTTTTAATGGGTATCGACATAAATATCAGTAACCGTACACTTATAAATCTCTCAATTGTTGTCAAATTATGCATTCTTATAGTTGTCGACAAAAGTTTTAGTAACCGTAAACTCCAAACCTGTGTAAAACTATCAATCCTGAGGTACCGAAAGGATAAAATGTTAATGCCGGTAAGTAATAACCAAGAAAATGGTCAATATTGGCACCCGATATTGCTGAATGCAACAAATATAGCACTTCAAAACCTTTATTCTTTCACTTTTATGTCTGACAATAAATTTGAATGTATCAAATGTCCTCTATTACCAGGCCAGTACAAGAATATTATAACAAAGATGAAATAGTGTCGCTTTTAATTGTTTCACGACATAAATATCAGTAACCGTACACTTATAAATCTCTCAATTTGTGTCAAACTATTCATTCTTAGATTCAAATAAAGATGCCGGACCAGAAAAATCAGGAAGAAAGGAAGATATTGGCACCTTTTGTTGATACCGACAACAAATTTTGTTATTTAAACTTGTTTTCATTCCCATTTAATGTCAAACAACCCATCAGGATGTATTTAAAAGTACTCAATTATAAGGCCAGTACCAGAATATCATTCAAGAGAAGAAATATTGGCTCTTTTATTCTTGTCGACAAAAGTTTTAGTATAACCGTAGACTTACGAAGCGCTTAATATTTGAAAAACTTTTCATCGCGAGGTACATAAAGAATCAAATTATTATGCCGGTAGAGAATATTCAACAAAAGGGTAAATATTGGCCCAAGATATTGATTAATACAACAAATATTGCAACTTCACACTTAAGCTCCTTCATGGAAGGCTATCTTTTTAATTAATTAGGTGGAGCACATTGGACTGTTGTACTAACACATAAGTCAGGGCCTATTACATTTGAATTCCCAAATACATCTTCAATATTAAGGCACCAAATGTGCGCAATTAAATTATCTTTCTAAAACGCTTAACAGTTCATAAATCGGACCACTAACGAAAGAGCTACGTTTAAACAAAATTTGCTTATATTCCAAATCAGATTATCTCCCTGCTTCACAATATGCAAATAAGGTATATTTTATAGAAAACCCTTACTATAATCCAAACCCAAACCAAAACCCTCACGCATGCGCAGAAGTGAAAAGGTGCACACATGCGCAGAAGTCAAAAGGTGCACGAATCTCGTCAAAGTCCCCTTCCCTACACCTAACCCTAACACTAACCCAAACCTTAACCCAAACCTTAACCCTAACCCTAACCCTAACCCTAACCCTAACCCTAACCCTAACCCTTACCCTAACCCTAACCCTAACCCAAACCCAAACCCAAACCCTAACCCTCTCAATGAAAAATTGCATACAGACTTTGAACGTTAATAACTCTTGTATTTCTCAACCGATTTGAAAGATCTTTGGTGTTTTGGAAAGCCCAGACAGACTGCTGTTTGATCAATGTATTGTTTTGTCGTTCATATTAAAGCCTTTCTTTTCCTGTCAACCTGTAACATTGCAATCTGGTCATTTTCTGAGGCTCGTATCTTTGCCATTTCTCAAGCAATCGGAAAAACATCTAAGTAAATAAGACTCGTTTTTTCAAGTTCTTTCGGGATAACCTCAGGTCGGAGACTTCATTCCTGTAAAAAAAAAGTTGGGTTCAAAAATCTGCCAAATTCTTTGAAAGATTTGCAATTTTTTCACAAGAACAACGAAATCTGCGTCATTTTACTACCTTAAAGCTGGAACTTTTGGTATACATAAGCTGACAAAATGCGCCAGCTATTGGTGTATATAAGACGTGTATATCTATCGGGGTTATTGCGTATCAACATGAAACGTGTTTGAACAAAGTCGATGAAAGACGAAATACGCCAGCTATTTCACACGGTCCAAAAGCGTTTTCATGGTTTCTCATTCTCAGAATAAGGTGTGTGAAATTTAAAGTGTGTGGTCCACTTGCAAAGAGGAAATCAATATAGTTAAAAAAAAAAAAAAAAAAAAAAAAAAATTATAAATATAATTTAACTCAAACACTTCATAAAAGTACTCATTTATATCAGACCAGTTAATAAAAAAAAAAAAAAAAAAAAAAAAAATTATAAATATAATTTAACTCAAACACTTCATAAAAGTACTCATTTATCAGACCAGTTAATAAACAAAAAAAAAAAAAAAAAAAAAAAAAAAAAAATAATAGATATAAAACACACCAGCATGAGGAATAAACTACTCATTTATCAGACCAGTACTTAAATATCATATAAAAGAAGAAATATTGGCACTTTTTATATCTGTCGACAAAGTTTTTAGTCTCCGTAGACTGAAAACTATGAACCAAAAAGAATAAAATAGGATGCCGGTATGGAATAACCAAGAAAAAGGTCAATGTTGGCACCCTATATTGATGAGTACAACACATATAGCAATTTGAAACTTAAAATCCTTCCCTCTAATGTCTAACAATCAATCTTGAGGTACAAAAAGTACTCAATTACCAAGCCGGTACAAGAATATCAATAAAAGAAAGAAATATTGTCGCCTTTTATTGTTATCGACACAAATATAAGTAACCGTAGACTTTACAGTGTCAAATTATCCATCCTAAGAATGAAATGTTCATGCCGCACAGAAGTATCATCAAAAGAAAGAAATATTGTCGCTTTTTATTGTTATCGACACAAATACAAGTAACCGTAGACTTATACAGTGTCAAATTATCCATCATAAGAATAAAATGTTCATGCTGGCACAGAAGTATCATCAAAAAGGATAGATATTGGCACCATTTATAGATGAAGACAACAAATGCAGCACCCTGAAACATTCATTTCTTCACTTTTGTGTCTGAGAATCCATCTAAACTCATAAATATTATAAAACATATGAAATATTGTCACTTTTAATGGGTATCGACATAAATATCAGTAACCGTACACTTATAAATCTCTCAATTGTTGTCAAATTATGCATTCTTATAGTTGTCGACAAAAGTTTTAGTAACCGTAAACTCCAAACCTGTGTAAAACTATCAATCCTGAGGTACCGAAGGATAAAATGTTAATGCCGGTAAGTAATAACCAAGAAAAATGGTCAATATTGGCACCCGATATTGCTGAATGCAACAAATATAGCACTTCAAAACCTTTATTCTTTCACTTTTATGTCTGACAATAAATTTGAATGTATCAAATGTCCTCTATTACCAGGCCAGTACAAGAATATTATAACAAAGATGAAATAGTGTCGCTTTTAATTGTTTCATGACATAAATATCAGTAACCGTACACTTATAAATCTCTCAATTTGTGTCAAACTATTCATTCTTAGATTCAAATAAAGATGCCGGACCAGAAAAATCAGGAAGAAAGGAAGATATTGGCACCTTTTGTTGATACCGACAACAAATTTTGTTATTTAAACTTGTTTTCATTCCCATTTAATGTCAAACAACCCATCAGGATGTATTTAAAAGTACTCAATTATAAGGCCAGTACCAGAATATCATTCAAGAGAAGAAATATTGGCTCTTTTTATTCTTGTCGACAAAAGTTTTAGTATAACCGTGAGACTTACGAAGCGCTTAATATTTGAAAACTTTTCATCGCGAGGTACATAAAGAATCAAATTATTATGCCGGTAGAGAATATTCAACAAAAGGGTAAATATTGGCCCAAGATATTGATTAATACAACAAATATTGCAACTTCACACTTAAGCTCCTTCATGGAAGGCTATCTTTTTAATTAATTAGGTGGAGCACATTGGACTGTTGTACTAACACATAAGTCAGGGCCTATTACATTTGAATTCCAAATACATCTTCAATATTAAGGCACCAAAATGTGCGCAATTAAATTATCTTTCTAAAACGCTTAACAGTTCATAAATCGGACCACTAACGAAAGAGCTACGTTTAAACAAAATTTGCTTATATTCCAAATCAGATTATCTCCCTGCTTCACAATATGCAAATAAGGTATATTTTTATAGAAAACCCTTACTATAATCCAAACCCAAACCAAAACCCTCACGCATGCGCAGAAGTGAAAAGGTGCACACATGCGCAGAAGTGAAAAGGTGCACACATGCGCAGAAGTCAAAAGGTGCACGAATCTCGTCAAAGTCCCTTCCCAACCCTAACCCTAACCCTAACCCTAACCCTAACCCTAACCCTAACCCTAACCCTAACCCTAACCCTAACCCTAACCCTAACCCTAACCCTAACCCTAACCCTAACCCTAATTAACAAATTTAAAGATGGCTATCTGAATGTTGTCCAAACTGAAAATTCTAGCTTTCTTTCACCTAGATTAATTAAATGCTGACATTTGACAGCAGTACACCAAAGTATTTAACAACCCTAACACTAACCCTTAAAAAAAAAAAAAAAAAAAAAAAAAATAATAAATATAATTTAACTCCAACACTCCAGCATGAGGCATAACAGTACTCATTTATCAGACCAGTACTTAAATATCATATAAAAGAAGAAATATTGGCACTTTTTATATCTGTCGACAAAGTTTTAGTCTCCGTGAGGCTGAAAACTATGAACCAAAAGAATAAAATATGATGCCGGTATGGAATAACCAAGAAAAAGGTCAATGTTGGCACCCTATATTGATGAGTACAACACATATAGCAATTTTAAACTTAAAATCCTTCACTCTAAGGTCTTACAATCAATCTTGAGGTACAAAAGTACTCAATTACCAAGCCGGTACAAGAATATCAATAAAAAGAAAGAAACATTGTCGCTTTTATTGTTATCGACACAAATATAAGTAAATCAGACTTATAAAGTGTCAAATTATCCATCCTAAGAATGAAATGTTCATGCCGCACAGAAGTATCATCAAAAGAAAGAAATATTGTCGCTTTTATTGTTATCGACACAAATATAAGTAACCGTGAGACTTATACAGTGTCAAATTATCTATCATAAGAATAAAATGTTCATGCTGGCACAGAAATATCATCAAAAGGATAGATATTTGCACCATTTATAGATGCAGACAACAAATACAGCACCCTGAAACATTCATTTCTTCACTTTTGTGTCTGAGAATCCATCTAAACTCATAAATATTATAAAACATATGAAATATTGTCACTTTTAATGGGTATCGACATAAATATCAGTAACCGTGACACTTATAAATCTCTCAATTGTTGTCAAATTATGCATTCTTATAGTTGTCGACAAAGTTTTAGTAACAGAAACTCCAAACCTGTGTAAAACTATCAATCCTCAGGTACCGAAAGGATAAAATGTTAATGCCGGTAAGTAATAACCAAGAAAATGGTCAATATTGGCACCCTATATTGCTGAATGTAACAAATATAGCACTTCAAAACCTTTATTCTTTCACTTTTATGTCTGACAATCCATTTGAATGTATCAAATGTCCTCTATTACCAGGCCAGTACAAGAATATTATAACAAAGATGAAATATTGTCGCTTTTAATTGTTTCGCGACATAAATATCAGTAACCGTACACTTATAAATCTCTCAATTTGTGTCAAACTATTCATTCTTAGATTCAAATAATGATGCCGGACCAGAAAAATCAGGAAGAAAGGAAGATATTGGCACCTTTTGTTGATACCGACAACAAATTTTGTTATTTAAACTTGTTTTCATTCCCATTTAATGTCAAACAACCCATCAGGATGTATTTAAAAGTACTCAATTATAAGGCCAGTACCAGAATATCATTCAAAAGAAGAAATATTGGCTCTTTTTATTCTTGTCGACAAAAGTTTTAGTATAACCGTAGACTTACGAAGCGCTTAATTTTTGAAAAACTTTTCATCGCGAGGTAACATAAAGAATAAAATTATTATGCTGGTAGAGAATATTCAAGAAAAAATGGTAAATATTGGCCCAAGATATTGATTAATACAACAAATATAGCAGCTTGACACTTAAACTCATGTATGTAGCTGTCAGTTAGCAAAACAGCTCCAAATACAGGGAAGTAATTATAAAATAAATCTTTAAAAAATTCAAAAGACCTGTACTCCTATTCACCCGCAACATAAGGAGATCATGTAGATTTTGACCGGTCGACTGTATTAGCAGAATATTTTTTTTGCGGATCTAAATTTGGTTTTTTCTTAGGAATTATTTCCGCGCATGCGCAGTCAAATTTAAGATCATGGACTGGATGCGCAGTCATTCTTCAAGGTAAGGAATATTCAGGCAAATTCCAGTTTCGAATTTCAAAAGTCTAATTTTAATTATAATGCTTTATCGACACTCGCAAAATAATTAACAAATACT
Organism: Mytilus coruscus; assembly: GCA_017311375.1. Classification (NCBI taxonomy): domain Eukaryota; kingdom Metazoa; phylum Mollusca; class Bivalvia; order Mytilida; family Mytilidae; genus Mytilus; species Mytilus coruscus. Next base: position 1,809,847 of record CM029599.1, on the reverse strand, counting down.
GATAAGTTTTCACCGCGAAAATGACGATCACTTAAAAATTCCTGCATAATGAAAGTTCCATACTGTATGTTTCCATGTTTTATATCCTTTTCTTTTTCCAACTTATAAGTATTTTAAGTTTATCCTTAAATTTCATAATTCTTCGTTATAATTTTTTTTCTTGCGCATGCGCAGTCGATCCTTCACTAAGAATTATATCGGCCTATGCACAGTTTTTTTGTTTTTAGTTACACTTTGGTCTCTCCTCGTTTTTCATGTCTTTTCAAAAAACAATTGCAGGTTACAGCTATTCGCCATATTAAGAAAGCGGTGCAGCTTATTTTATAAATTTAAATGTCACGTGACATGTATTGGCCAACCGTGACAATGAAAACAAAATGGTAGAACAAATTGATACTGGCCCCAGATATTGATGAATACAACAAATATTGCAACTTCACACTTAAGATCCTTCATGGAAGGTTATCTTTTTCAATTAATTAGGTGGAGCACATTGGACTGTTGTACTTACACATAAGTCAGGGCCTATTACATTTGAATTCCCAAATACATCTTCAATATTAATGCACCAAATGTGCGCAATTAAATTATCTTTTAAAACGCTTAACAGTTCATAAATCGGACCACTAACGAAAGAGCTACGTTTAAACAAAATTTGCTTATATTCCAAATCAGGGTTAGGGTTTTGCTTCACAATATGCAAATAAGGTATACTTTATAAAAACTCCTACCCTAACCAAAACCCAAACCAAAACCCTTACGCATGCGCAGAAGTGAAAAGGAGCACACATGCGCAGAAGTCAAAAGGTGCACGAATCTCGCCAAAGTCCCTTCCCTAAACCGTAACCCTAACCCTAACTCTAACCCTAACATGTATGTATGTATGTATGTATGTATGTATGTATGTATGTATGTATGTATGTATGTATGTATGTATGTATGCATGTACGTATGTATGTATATATGTACGTACGTATGTATGTATGTAATTTCTAATATTTTCGTTACTTCCTATGATGTCATGTAGCTACAAATCATGTCGCCATTATTCCACTAAAATTTAGGCACATGCACAAATACAACAAAGTCACTTCAATTTTATTTTCTAGACTCATTTCATATTAGCAAAGTCTGTACTAAAACAAATTATCTCCTTAGTGCAACTCAGTTGCAGTTTAGTAAAACCCCTAACCCTAACCCTAACCCTAACCCCTAACCCTAACCCTAACCCTAACCCTAACCTAACTTTAACCTTAACTTTAGCCTAAACGAAAAATTAACCTTAACCTTAACCTTAACCTTAACCCTAAACTTAACCTTAATCTTAATTAATAGCCAACATATCCTGAAATAAAGCTTAAGGTTAAACAAAAGTTAACCTTAACCTTAACCTTAACCCTAATCTTAACACTAATCTTAAATAATAGCCAACATATGCTTAAAGAAAGATTAAGATTAAATGAAAAGTTAACATTAACCTTAACCTTAACTTTAAACTTCAATAATAACCAACATATGCTTAAAAGATACTTAAGGTTAAACGAAAAATTAACCTTAACCGTAACCTTAACCTTAACCTCAACCTTAACCCTAATGTTAAATAATAGCCAACATATGCTTAAACAGAGATTAAGGTTAAATGAAAAGTTAACCTTATCCTTAACCTTAACCTTAAACTTAAATAATAACCAACATATCCTTAAAAATACTTAAGGTTAAACGAAAAATTAACCTTAACCTTAACCTTAAACTTAACCTTAACCCTAAACTTAACCTTAATCTTAATTAATAGCCAACATATGCTTAAATAAAGATTAAGATTAAACGAAAAGTTAACATTAACATTAACCTTAAACTTAAATAATAACAAACATATGCTTAAAAGTACTTAAGGTAAAACGAAAATTAACCTTAACCTTAACCTTGACCTTAACCTTAACCTCAACCTTAACCCCAATCTTAAATAATAGCCAACATATGCTTAGATAAAGATTAAGATCAAATGAAAAGTTAACCTTAACCTTATCCTTAACCTTAAACTTTAATAATAACTAACATATGCTAACAAAATACTTAAAGTTAAACGAAAATTAACCTTAACCTAACCTTAACCTTAACCCTAACGTTAACCCTAATCTTAAATAATAGCTAACATATGCTTAAAGAAAGATTAAGGTTAAATGAAAAGTTAACCTTAACCTTTACCTTAACTTTAAACTTAAATAATAATCAACATATGCTTAAAAGTACTTAAGGTTAAACGAAAAATTAACCTAAACCTTAACCTTAACCTTAACCCTAATGTTAAATAATAGCCAACATATGTTTAAATAGAGATTAACGTTCAATGAAAAGTTAACCTTAACCTTAACCTTAACCTTAAACTTAAATAATAACCAACATATCCTTTAAAATACTTACGGTTAAACGAAAATTAACCTTAACCTTAACCTTAACCTTAACCTTAACCTTAACCCTAACCTTAACCTTTATCTTAATTAATAGCCAACATATGTTTAATAAAGCTTAAGGTTAAACAAAAGTTAACCTTAACCTTAACCTTAACCTTAAACTTGTCCTTAATCTTAATTAATAGCCAACATATCCTGAAATAAAGCTGAAGGTTAAACAAAAAGTTAACCTTAACCTTAACCTTAACCTGAACTCTAATCTTAACACTAATCTTAAATAATAGCCAACATATGCTTAAATAAAGATTAAGGTTAAACGAGAAGTTAACATTAACATTAACTTTAACCTTAAACTTAAATAATAGCAAACATATGCTTAAAAGTACTTAAGGTAAAACGAAATATTAACCTTAACCTTAACCTTAACCTCAATCTTAACACTAATCTTAAATAATAGCCAACATATGCTTAAAGAAAGATTAAGGTTAAATGAAAAGTTAACCTTAACCTTAACTTTAAACTTAAATAATAACCAACATATGCTTAAAAGTACTTCAGGTTAAACGAAAATTAACCTTAACCTTAACCTTAACCTTAACCTCGACCTTAACCCTAATCTTAAATAATAGCTAACATATGTTAAAGAAAGATTAAGGTTAAATGAAAAGTCAACCTTAACCTTAACCTTAACCTCAACCTTAACCCCAATCTTAAATAATAGCCAACATATGCTTAGATTAAGATTAAGATTAAATGAAAAGTTAACCTAAACCTTAACTTTAGCCTTAAACTTAAATAATAACAAACATATGCTTAAAAAGAACTTAAGGTAAAACGAATAATTAACCTTAACCTTAACCTTTACCTTAACCTTAACCTTAACCTCAACCTTAACCCTAATCTTAAATAATAGCCAATATATGCTTAGATAAAGATTAAAGTTAAATAAAAGTTAACCATAACCTTAAACTTAAATGATAACCAACATATGCTTAAAAATACTTATGGTTAAACGAAAATTAACCTTAACCTTAACCTCAACTTTAACCCTAACCTTATCACTTATCTTAAATAAAAGCCAACACATGTTAAACAAAGATTAAGGTTAAACGAAAAGTTAACCTTAACCTTAACCTTAACCTTATATTGAAAGGTAACCATAAGTTTTACAATCGTAAAGCAAAAATCATTTCATTTGTACACCAAGAACTAAATCGAGTTACCAGCCGCATACAATGACAGTACCGACCCCGAATCTTTTCACTATATAAACCACGTCGGCCATTTTATATGGGTATATAATAGCTCATACGAACGCTGATAAGGTTCATGTTGCCTACATACTTCCTTAGTTGTCAATACTTGTACGAGCATAAGACAATAAAGCTATTAATTCGACCCATGTTCGGATGTCTCCTAGCCAACCGCAAATATTGTCATAATCGACGCCGGATTTATACCATACAGATCAAGCCGAGCCTATTTTAAATTAAAAAAGGTGCAAATACAGTCCCACAGACCTTGGCTAACTATATAAAGTTTTTTACAAAAGTTTCAACTACCATCACAAGGCGGGAAAACACGATGAAGTAACCCCAAAGTCCAGAAAATCATCCTGTAAGCATATACAGGAATAATATACCCATTGCACCTCTTAGTCATGTAATATAAGTATATCAGAGTTCATTACAAGCCCAAGTTTCCTGGCTACCTGTTTTGTCATTAGTTATTGTTAGTTGTACAATGGTATGACAAAAACAAATCTATATTCCACCCCTTCCCTTAATCGGGCAGCCAACCGCTAGTATTTACCATACTGACCTTGGATATTTTCACTACAGACTTAACGGAGTCTGTTATAGTTCCGAAAGATGTGTCACTATCATTGCACAGGTGTCGGCTGAATACTGATAGTATAGTCTGAAGCATCTCGGCCTTTTCCTAAGAAAGGAAATACAAATATCCAATCCAAAAGGCAAGACAATCACCTTGTGGCCAGTTACCCATTACAGGTATAATATTTACCAATCACCACATAGGCAAACCAATGAGGTATTACATAGATAAGGAAATCTGATAATTGGATGTGTCGTCTGTTTACGTTAATGTATCGATGATAAAGAAACAAACTACTTAATTCGACCCCTACTCCTCTATCGGATCACCAACCGCTTATATTGACCATATCAGCATGAATCTTTTCATCGTAAAAGCCTAGCAGAACATGCTTTAGGGGTATATTATGGCTCATACAACGCTTATGGTCCCTGCTACATGCCTGTTACCTTAGTTATCGTTTGTTGTACAATGACAAGGCAAACTATTTTTTATTCTTACCCTACCAGTCTATCTAAAGAAGAATAAAATGAAAATGAGTTGGTTTCTTGTTTCTGTTGCAAAACATAGCTAAAGAAATACACGTTTCCGAAGACGTGTTACTTTAGTAAATATACCTTTAAGATGAGCACTAGTTGCAATGTTAACAACACGTGGTTTTTGGGGGTCTAAATGTGTAGGAAGATATTTTTGGACGAACGAAATCAACTTTTTCGAGGAGTGAAACTCAATAACCGGAAGTCAATATCTCTGCAAATATTGGTGATATGATCTCCTACGACCTTTTCTGCTTTACAAATTTTCACATTGCAGCCATCGCAACGTTAACACCGATATTCAGTCCGCAAGCCCGTGTGTGGTATGAAGGATTAGAGATCACTATTTTGAAAGGGATGATTGACTCATAATTACGCATAATATAACTACTAACATTCTATACAATAAAACATTAGGCAATGATCATAACTAAGATCGAGATGACAATATCCAATCTTTCCTTTTGATGGCATCATAAGATCACACTAGATTTTGCGTCTCACAGGGTTTTGACGAATTCCTGACTGTGTGCATGTATGTATATATGTTTGTATGTTTCTATATTTGTTTGTTTGTATGTGTTTATGTTTATGTATATGCATTTATTTGTATGTGTGCATGCTATATGCATTTATGTATGTTTATCATATACTTATAGAAAATAATGGTATAAGTGTACCCCATGATAAGACTAATTTGTTCATATATTTATTCATCAAATTTGAAGAAATGCCTTACCCGTGTGATATGACTTTTGTTATCAAACTGCCTACTGTTTATATAAACTGCCTGTTTTAAATCTACTGCTTCCGCTTATAATCGTATGCGTTGCTGTAACGTATCGCATGACAATTTGACGTCATTCGGCAAATTCTGGTAAATATACCTCCATGGTACGTTTTTGTGTAAAACATAACAAAGTTGGACAAAAAGAAAATATTAGGTATCAGGAATGTATATTATTAAAACATGCAAATTATATATTACAACAAAAGCATTTTAAGAATAGTCTTTGTCTGTATGTCTTCTGTTGACGTATATGATAAAGAACAACATGTCATTTTTCATATAAGACCCCTATCAGTCCATCCGGCTCTCAGACTGATATCATGACCTAAGGCTGATAAGAGGTCTGATATGAAAATGCCAAGTTATAATCTATATTTATATGCATATATGTTAGTATGTGTAGGTTCCAAAACTATTTTACGTCGTTCAATGTCATACAGCTAACAAATCTGGTTTCACTCTGGTTTTCACAGACACATCAACACATCAATAAAAAGTAAAATTTCAATCCAATGTTCATACCTGACTCAGATCGTTTAAAGCATATATACACCTCATATTAACCAAATGATATGAATGCGCATAAGCAGTGACTCCATCACTACACAATGTCCTTCAGACCTAAAGAATATACAGTATGAAAAGATATCATTAACGCTTTAAAAATGGTGACTCTGTACATCCCATTTCTTAATTACTGCATCTGTGTATGCACCGCTTGAATTGCATGTACCACCACCCCACCATATGTCCTCCAGACCTCATAATTGTATAGTGCACATACATCTTATAAACCATTTTAGAATGTAGCTCTGCTTTTTGTTTACATATATTTATACCATATATTATGCAAATAACATGGCTGCGCATTATCATCTCCTCTGTATATGCGTTGGTCGCTCTGCACATGTATGTATGTATGTATGTATGTATGTATGTATGTATGTATGTATGTATGTATGTATGTATGTATGTATGTATGTATGTATGTATGTATGTATGCATGTACGTATGTATGTATATATGTATGTACGTATGTATGTATGTAATTTCTAATATTTTCGTTACTTCCTATGATGTCATGCAGCTACAAATCATGTCGCCATTATTCCACTAAAATTTAGGCACATGCGCAAATACAACAAAGTCACTTCAATTTTATTTTCTAGATTCATTTCATATCAGCGAAGTCTGTACTAAATACAAATTATATCCCTTAGTGCAACTCAGTTGCAGTTTAGTAAAACCCCTAACCCTAACCCTAACCCTAACCTTGATTTTTTCCAATATAGAGGACATGCTGATAAGGATCTTTACCTTAGTAAAAATAGTAGTATTGTTATGACTTCTATAAGTTTATTTTGAGTAAAACCAAACTTATGCAACGGGACTTTATCTTACTGTAGAAGGTAATAAGATTAAGAACACGATTTTCGTGTTAAATGCAGTAATAATTGATGAAAACATATTTTAAGTATGTACATATTATTTAGAAAAAAAAAATTACCGATTGCTGTTCATGTATGTAATAGGATAAATACATTATCTTGAATTTAGTGTTTTGAATATATGATTCATCAATTAATAGGTTGCAAACTTTACACGAATTCAAACTTTTAGTCCTTTTACAAGCGATCAAAAATAAAACAGTTCCTAGTATTTGGGTTAAACAAATTCTGTTCTATTCATCTAATTCGACTTTGTTAGTCGGTGTAATGTAAATATTTTTCAGTCAGTTTGGTACTAGGATTTGGTTTAATGAACGCCATTGCTATGGTAACACAAGCTCAATCGTGGACTACAGTACCGGCTCAACAGATATATACTACTATAACAAGAAATCCATCTTTGTAAGTTAATTTTGGCTTATTTACATAATTTCTTTTCTTTAAATGACGATTTATCAAATAATCCATATCAATTTGATAAAACATATTGCGTTTTTCATTTAAATGTTTAGGAGAAGAGGATGACAAGATTATAATGCTTAATTTCTGTTATAGGTAGGCAACAAACAGCACTTGTTTATTAAGAGAGAAAAATAAAACCGGAACGTTTAAAATTATATAATTTTGGGTTTAATGTTTTGTTTGTTCACGACTTTAAGTCTGGAATATTGAATTGTTTTTGTTTTTGTTTTTGTTTTTTTTTTTTTCACTTTCGCCTTGATTGATAGTTTGATTTTATCAGTTTTGTATGGTCGAACACGTTCTTGATCTATTTATATGAAACAACAAACTGCTGCATGCTTTGCAAATTTAATCAAACTTTATTTTTATCATTATCCTTGCACTCAGACTATTGTTGCCTTTAACAAATACAGTCAATCATTGTACATTGTAATTACAAATAAGTTGTTCTGGTTTAACTACAGGAAAACATCCGGTGAAGCGCTTTCAACAGACAAGATAGAAGTGACAACTGATTGTCCAATTAGATTCCTTGAACACGTGACTATTGATATCACATTTTCCTACAGTAGTTACCGTGGTGTGACGGAAATTTACTTATTATCACCTAGTGCAACTTACAGTAACTTACTACATGTAAGGATCAATGACGCTAATAAATTCATTAACGCAGGTTCACTTTCGTGGACTTTTATGTCAGTGCATTTTGGTGGGAAAACCCAATCGGATCATGGAACTTATATTTCGGATCAGCTGGTGGTCATTCTGTTGGTGACTAAAGGCAACATCATGGGCAATACATATTTATTAGTCTAGGCAAAATTGATGCACTTTACTTTTTACACACATTCAACAAAACCAGCAGACAAGTTATGCAACCTTCCCACTTTTATGCATTGCTAGTAATCAACAGTAAAAATCAACATATAAAATTCATAACAACAATTTAAAATACATTATCTGTTATATAAAAAACAATGAATACAAATAACAGTACAGAAAACGTACGACTAATGGGATGTAACATCCTAGTTATTTGTGCGGTGATGTACTTTATAGATAGCTCGAAATTTAGAAGAGACAAATGAACATTGCAGTAAGGTCTTTAAATATTGAATCTTTTGGTACTAATATTATCTTTATATGCATAAATGACTATTGCAATTGCTATCCAAGAAAAAAGAAACCAAGTACCTTCGAAAAGAAGGTGCACTGAACGTCCCTTCAAAATCAAACAGCATATTAACCAAGACTCGAATGTCGACAAAATAGAATAAAATAATTGAATTATGGGGATCGGGACTATTCGACTGCGCATAATTTCACGCATGAATTACCATGCACACGAAAAGTTAGTGTCGAATTCACTATTATTTTTTTTTTATATTTTGATTGAATAAAATGTTAAATTAATGTATTTTTGTCACTAATAAATTATCGTTAGTTTGTGTATCTGTGAAAGCCCAAATGACATTACACCCAATTTTACCATTTTCCCGCCAAAATTTTGGGTTTTAAGGCTAAATTTGTTTTTTTTTTTTTAGTGGTGACCTTTATTTTTATTTCCTTATTCTTTGAACTATATTTCAGCTTTTTATATTACAGTTTCGGACCAGGTGTCACAGACAGTAGTTTTGATATTCTGATAAAATATGTCAACACCTCTATTTTCTCCATCATTTCATTGAAAACGCTCCCTTTACATACCTGTTTAAAAGTAATATTTTGAGCTTAAATGGTCCGGGACCCCTTTTTCGACCAATTTGATTCACTCTCTGTAAAGATTAAAATAACAAGAAATACGGCACTTCTGACAGAAACTTCGAATCGGCCTGAGCCACCTTAAATGTTTTTGATTAACGTCATTAATGTTCAGAAAATAATAACCAAAAATAAATACAACAGTTAGGTCTTGTAGTAGGGATCCAAAGGGATAAAGAGCAGTAGCCCTTTTCACAAAAACTCTTAAGATAAATTTTACTTAAGAGTAATCTTAAGATTTTAGGTTTTCCACAAAAATCTTAAGTAAATCTTAAGAGTTAAAACTATCGTAACTTTAAGAGTGCTATTGCCCACTCTTAAGTATATATTTTCAACTTAAGAGAAATCTTAGGAGAAATCTTAAGAAAATAAAAATGGCTGCCTTAGTTATTTTCAATGTTATAAACAGAAGAGCGAGATCGCGTTTTTCGTGACAGGACTGGCGACCTTGATTTTTAAATGATGACCAGTTAATTACACGGTATCGTTTCCCAGGCAGTCTATTTTGGATTTAACAGACACGCTCAGAAATACCATTGAAAGACCTTCCAACAGATCAAATGCAATCCCTCCCATATTAAAGTAAGTATAACAACACAAAGGTTGCAAATTATGTTACGCCAATCCCGAACACATACACACAAGCAAGAGTGAGACTCGAGGTTGTACAGATTTTTAGAACGTTAAAGATCAATAAACCTTTTTCCCAAGCCTAAAATTTGTCAGTCTGATTATTGTACACACAGTTGCAGAAATGGACATTTTGGGGTGAGATATGAAGGGTACTCGGATGAAGGGGATTATCAGATGACCTGTTTTCGACCTACCTTTATTTAATCCATTTCAACTGCACATCTGCATATAATGATGCATGTTCGGTGTTAAAAATTAGAACAACACCAGTGCATGCTTACCTAAAATAGAAATGTAGTAGTTGCTTTCAAAGCCGGACATATATATAATTTATTATTACAAACTGAATTCAATGTAACTGTTTCGGTCATGTTTTAAAAGGTAATAAATTGCTTCTAAATTGTTGTTTACAATTAAAAGATATGATGGGTTTCATGAAAACACTTGGTATTCTACATATCTGATATTAATTTCCATACACAAGGGTCGTCCCATGTACCTTGTCGAAAATAGGGTCAGTCATTTTGATGACGAGTGAAAATCAGAAAACATAGAAAACCTATGACCATTAACTAGTAAATCTAGGAATATTGCCACTGACTTTAGTTTCCTTTTTCAATAAATGCTATTATAGAACGATATATATACTGTTTCATCATAGGAACTGATTAAAAGAGAGGAGAAAGATACCAAGGGGTCAATTAATCTCAAAGGTCGAAAACAAAACAATAATACCGTGACGATAATACAAAACAATACACAGCACTCCACCTACCACATAGATCATAAGCAACACCCCCAACCCCCACCCACAAAAAAAGTGATCTCAGGGCTTGTAATTAAGCAATGATGGCTTTTATTATATTGCATGCATTTCCATCCGTCCCGGTGGTTTTCTCGTTTAACAAATTAAATGTTTTGTAATGCCAAGATCTTTTAAGCTTTAAATACGATATATTGAATTTTAGCATTATTGAAGTCTGGCCAATGCTGACCTAGCTATAGCTGCTTAAATCTTAATTAACTTTTTAGTATGTATAGTTGTTTTATCTACATTCATGCCAAATCAATGTAATATTTGTCGAGCCTGCGACTTTTGTCGCAGAAAGCTCGACATAAGGAAAGTGATCCGGCGGCGGCGGCTACTACGGCGGCGTTAGCTAACTTCTTAAAAGCTTTTTATTTTAGAAGGTGGAAGACCTGGATGCTTCATACTTTGTATATAGATGCCTCATGTTACGAAGTTTCCGTCTGTCACATTTCTATTGAACTTGACATCATTTTCATGGTTTAGTGACTACTTGAAAAAAAGTTAAGATTTTTGTAATGTTAATTTCTCTTATTATGAGTAATAGGATAACTAGATTTGGTATGTGCATACCTTGCAAGGTCTTCATGCCCGTCAGACAGTTTTCACTTGACCTCGGTCTCATTTCATGGATCAGTGAACAAGGTTAAGTTTTGGTGGTCAAGTCCATATCTCATATACTATAAGCAATAGGTCTTGTATATTTGGTGTATGGAAGGACTGTAAGGTATACATGTCCAACTGGCAGGTGTCATCTGACTTTGACCTCATTTTCATGATTCAGTGGTTATAGTTTTGTGTTTTGGTCTGTTTTTCTTATACTGTATGCAATAGGTCTACTATATTTGGTGTATGGAATGATTGTAAGGTGTACATGTCTAGCTGGCAGGTGTCATCTGATCTTGACCTCATTTTCATGGTTCAGTGGTCAAAGTTAAATTTTGAGTTGTGCCCTTTTTTCTAATACTATATGCAATAGGTCAAGTTTATGTGATGTATGGAAATATTTTATGATGTACATGTCAGTCTCGCAGGCAAAGGCGGATCTAGGGGTGTGAGCTGAGGGCCCGGCCCCTTTGGTGGGGAAAATTTGGTTGATTATATAGGAATCACTGAAGGATGACGGAAGCGCCCCCTAGGTCAGTCAGCGGTCCCCCTTTATGAAAAGTTCTGGATCCGCCACTGTTAGGTTTATTTGACCTTGACCTCAATTTCACGGTTCATTGCTCAGTGTTAAGTTTTTGTGTTTTGGTCTGTTTTTCTTAAACTAAAAGCAATAGGTTAACTATATTTGTTGTATGGAAGAATTGTAAGCTGTACATGTCTGCCTGGCATGGTTCATCTGACCTTGACCTCATTTTCATGGTTCATTGGTCAATGTTTAGTTTTCTTGGTTAAGTCTATTCATAGAAACTATAAGCAATAGGTCAACTATATTTAGTGTATTGAATGATTTAAAGGTGTACATGTATTTCGTGTTTAGTTTATATGACCTTGACCTCATTTACTTGGATCATGTTAAGTTTATGTGATAGTTGTAGTAAAGCTTTATATTGAGAACTAACAACATAACATCAATAATTAGTAAAGAAGGCGATACATTTCAGCGTGTGCACTCTTGTTTTTAAAAGTATATGGATTTTGTCCAGTGTCCCATCGTGATACATTATTCACAGCGCAGATGTATATAAGATTCATTCGTTTAAATTAATGTTTCCGTTCGCTTTAACTCTCGCAATTTCCAGTAGTGAGTACACTACTTGCAATATCCGGTGTACAAATTGTTAATGACATGCAGTCACAAAGATGTTCAATCCGTCTTTAAAAAATCTTGCAAGTTGCAGGGCGTTATTTCGGCGAGTTATATTCCGAATAACACATTTATACTGTTTCCTATTTACCCACTCATTGTATATACTCATACACCGGAATTTGCCGATGGTGTACTACATCTTACTGCAGCATGTTATATATATATATATATATATTATTCTTTTCGTAGGTTATGACAACTTTGAGAATATTGGCAAAGGGTGACTATTTGTCAGAAGTTGCAGATTTGCATGGCATTTTCATTGCGTCTGCATCTAGAGTAGTTCAATCTGTTTGCGCTGCTATTTGTGAGAGGATTCAGAACATCAAGTTCCCAAGAGAAGAAGCCGAACAGAGGATGGTAAAAGAAAGGTTCTACGACATCAGTAGCTTTCCAAATGTGTTGGGTGCTATTAATGGGACGCTGATTCCTATCCAAGGGATGTCAAGGGATGATGAGCCAAATTATGTTTGCAGAAAACAGTACCACGCAAAGATGTGCAGGCCATCTGTGATGCAGAATTGAAGTAAGCTATTTTACAAGTTCATCATCAGTAATTAAACAAAATGAACAACAGCATTGTATAAATTAACTATAAATTTTAAGCTAAATAAAAGCAATATTCTAAAATAAGTATGTGTACTTATTTACATTTCCAAGGCTCCGTGTTGAAGACCGTACTTTGACCTATAATGGTTTACTTTTATAAATTCTGACTTGATGGAGAGTTGTCTCATTGGCACTCATACCACATCTTCTTATATCTACATAGAATCTCTTTGACATATTCCCCGTTTCCACTGATTCTTATTCAATACAAAAAGAAGATGTGGTGTGATTTCAATAAGACAACTCTTCACAAGAGACCAAATGACACCGAAATTAACAACTATAGGTCACCGTTCAACAATGAGCAAAGCCCATACAGCATAGTCAGCTATAAAAGGCCCTGAAATGACAAATGTAAAACAATTCAAACGAGAAAACTAACAGCTTAATTAATGTACAAAAATATGAACAAAAAGAAATATGTAACAGCAACAAACGACAACCACTGAATTTCAGGCTCCTGAACTGGGACAGGCACATAAATACATAGTGTGGTGGGGTTAAATAATAAATAGCCAATAAACATAATCTGAACAGAAACCAAGGAAAAGTCCAAGTTAGACTTGCATTTAAATGAGTATCTAGGATCATGATTATATTTTCAGTAATAAAGTTTTTATTTTATTTAAAAGGTTTACAAACACAGTTTTAAGTGGCCTGAGCCACCAATGATGCCTTCATTCTAGCCAATTCGAATATACCAACAATAATGGAGGGTCAGAATGGATGGCTTCTTGGGATTCCGGCTATGGATTAAAGAAATGGTTCATGACTCCTTAATTAATCCCAATTCACAGCAAGAAATAGGCTACAACAAGTCTCATTGCAATACGAGGAACACGGTAGAGAGGGCATTTGGGGTGCCTAAAGCTCGCTTCAGGTAATCTTTAATACTTTATAAAAGCACTTTGCTGTTATCTTACTTTCTGTATCATTAATGACTTATTAAATTGAAACAATTTCGTTATGAATAAAAGCAAATATGTATGCTCTGACTCATCATTTACTTACATAAAATGTCTGAGTCCCTCAACAATGAGAGGTCATGTATGGATCCATCTCCACTTGAAAGACTTATGTTATAGTCATATCAAAGATTCTCTTAAGCTGAAACAAAGTGATATTTTATCACAAAATAGATTGAAGCAAAATACCAGAAATGGTATATTTCATTGATAGAAGTTAGAAATATATTTTAACTAATAAGGAGATGATTCCTGAGTTATGCCAAGAACATCAATGGGCAAAGCGATGAAAACTATGACCTATAATTGCTTGTACATCAACAGGAGATGGAATAATCGTTAAAAAACCCTGTAGTAGTAGTAATGGATTAATAATTTACAATTTAAACTAGTAACCAATTTAAACATGTGAAACTTTTTTTACAGATGTCTTCTTAAAACCGGTGGATCCTCCAATTCAACCCTCCTAAGTGTTGCAAGATGATTGGGGCATGTTTTAGACTGCATAACAAACTTGTAGTGATGGGCTCCCAGTACCTGAAGATGTGGACATTCAACAGTTAGCACATTATAACATTATCAATGATGACCAACAAAATAATGAGGCAAACGCTATAAGTAGGAGATTAATCCAGAGATTTTGAGTCAAATAAAATTTGGTAAAACACTGATTATGTAATGATTAATTTTCAAAATACAAAAAAAAAAAAAAAATAACTTTCAGAAAATTTGATAACTGGTGACAAACAAGGGCGATCTATTGCAAACTGGTGTTCTGTCTGCTGTGAAGCTCTTATGTTTCTAGGGCCACAGTAGACCTCCGTTGCGACTCCAGCATCTGCTCCATGATCTGCAACTTTTGGCTCTGTACAACTCTATTTTTGGAGCTTACTTTCTTCTAGTAGGAAATACCGCTCAGAGGCCTCAGAGGCAGCATCTTGGTTACTCATTGCAGCTATTAAACAAACATATATATATTGTTTAAGCATGAACATGATGAATAGTGAAATGAAAACTACTTAAAAATCTTTTTACATTTTATCTATGTTCTGCTTTGTACTAGACAAACTTTAAAAATAAAATCTCTGCCAACAAGGTTGCATTGATTAGCGTTACAATTTTCCAATTTTTTAAATGCTTTATTCAAATGTTTTTTTTTTTTTTTTGGGTGCACTGTATGTGATCATATAATTACGAGCAACAGATCAAATTTGAGTTGCATGCTGATAATGTTAAATTTGTGAGAGTAATGGCCCTTGAAATATAAAGATTGCAAAAATATTTATTTTAACAGCCAGTAGGGGATACTGTATTGCACAAGAAATACTCTCAGAATTATTGATGATTTCATTTATTTTCCTGATAGAAGCATAATATGATTACCCTTTTCATCCCCTTTGATGTAGAAGTTGCAGGAGCACTGCTACTACTGGTTTCTGCCTGTAAAAACATCTGTAAATATAAAATTTAAGACAAAATTAACAATCATATAAGTATTAGTATTGAATAATTATTGAATATAAAGCAGTTTTTGATTTCACTCTTCTTTTTTTGAGGAATTTTGTTGTAATTATCTTATACATTAATTGCCTTTTTATAACTTAGATCTGGTTGTTGTTGTCTCTTATATATATCAGCTTTGAAAATTGAGCAACTAGAAATATGCAATGATTGTATCTTCATCTGTGACATACCATATTTGACTGTATATCACTCTTTACCTTTACTATTTCAGAAAATTCCAGTTACTGTATGAGTTTAAGTCGAATCGGTGATGATGATTTTGACAGCTAGTGCCCTTTAAGAAATTCATCTGAAATCATCAAATGCCATGAAAAAAAAGAATTGTGGTGGTTAAATGGTCTTTATATCAAAATGACACAAAACAAGAATACCTTCATTAAAATCATCTGTTGGAGTTCTATCATCTGGCATTTCATCCACCGACTGTATCATGTTATCCTGTTGAGCTACACATAGAAAAAAGCAGTCTTTGAAAATAAATAGAGAACATGTATTTGAAAAATTTAACTGCAATTTGTATAATAGACTAAAGTTCTAAATGTCTGTACCTGTATTATTTAAATTTTGCAGAATAAATACAATAGTATCATGGACCATTGATGGAATATCTGGAATAGGCAGGTGAACTTTTTAAAAGTGCTAATGTAGTTGGTTAGTTCATCTCTCAATTCCTCTGTAATGCCCTTTGTACAATCTGTATATTCATTCACCCTAAGAATATTTACACCAATTTTGGTAGTGACTTGGAATTAAATGTATACTGTTCCAGAAATTTCTTAATCTCAAGGTGCATCTCTTTGCTTTATTAAGGACCATACAGGTATTAGTCTTATAATCTAATTGCAATAGAAGGGGTTAAACTGTTTAAATTTGTCGAACTATGTCTATAAACAGTTGACAGGATAGAAAACTGAAGCGATTACTACTTCTATATAAAATAACCATGATTTGAATAGTGGCTGTCATGGATGGAAGTAATTCTAGTACTTGATCTTCAACTTGTCATGTTATAACTATATAACAAATATCAAATAAATGTTTTCGACAAGCATGACGAAAAAATATGTAGGTATTTTTCAGGCTTGACATCGGCAAACTAAGAACATAATACATTAGTATAATAATAGTCTAATTATCAGTCTTATGCAAATTACATATTCACATAGTGGGCTATCACTGTGGGAAGTTTCATTGAAATCTATTCACAGGTTAAAAAGAAGTTGCACTTTCAAAACAATGGACAGACAGGGTGTTTTCTACAAAGCATCCCTATACATATATACCTATAAAAGAACCTCCAAAATAAATAACTATATTCAACATACTAAAATATCTTACCAGGATTGCATGCAGACATAAAGAGCTAACAGCTAACAGTTACAATTAGAAACAAATTGTACATAAATATATATATATATATATATATATATATATATATATATATATATATATATATATATATATATATATATATAGTCAAATGCGTTTTGTTAAAATATATTTTTACTCTTTTGGTCTTTTGGAAAATGTTGATTGTGCTGTATTTAGACCCTCTACAACGAAATTTGTCACATGCACACGTATAAAATTGCGGTTTTATCCAACACAATCATAGGTTTGAACGTTGTTTTCAATTTAGACTTGTTTATATATCTATATATATATATACCAGAAGAAACCCATGCCAGCACGGTTTAAAGGATACTTGAAATGTTTATGGTAATACACAGCACAGCCCTACATCGTTCAGTTTGGTTCATATTTCTAAAATTGTTTTTTGTGCACTGATGCATGATTTTACAACAAAGAAGAATAGTTTGTATGCATGATTTTGATCGTTTGTCAGTTTTTCTTCAATAAGGAGTTTTGGTATCTTCTGTTTCTGTGTGACAAGGGTGCTCCGAAAGCGGAAATCAGAGGAGAAGACAACTAGATTTTGGTTTATTTAATTAACCTACTGTAATTAAAGCAATTACTGTATGAAGTTATAAAGTATATTACATACATTTTGTACAGTACACAAACTATTTATGATTATATAATATTTCGGACAATCATCAAATTGGAGACAAACCAGCTACAAAATTTCAGTAAAGATGTGTGTTACGATTTGCCATAAGCTTCTTATATGATTTGCATTTTAAATACTTGAATTGGATTGGTCAATTAGAATTTTCTCTTGGTTTACACTTCGAAACCATGTTTCCGAAACTACTTTCGTAACCTTCATTGTGATCTATATATGCGCCACACATACGGTGGAATCATTATTGTTCGTTGGATACCAATTTTCGTAGATTTCGTGGGAACAGATGAACCCTGAAATTAAATGTTCAACGAATACCAAATTTTATATAGGCTTGTTTGCAGATTTCTCCAAAACCATGAAATTAAATATCCACGAACATGTAAGTTTTCCTCAATCCACGAAAATTGGTACCCACGAAAATAAATGAATCCACAGTATGGAGAGTATTTCGTAACTTGTCTGCTTCAAATTCGGATAATACTTCATTAAAATAAGTTGTTGAGGTAGGTGCTATTTCATTTATATCGAACATTTATGGATTTTAAAGATCAATATGGCAGCTAACTCCTTAGTTACTACAGATCAATTCTGCAGTTGATGGTAAGAATAAAACCATCAAACAAACAAATGTAAATTCAAACTTGCAAATGTTTGGCTGACGAGTTCGGACTTTTATTCAGTTTGTGAGTTAATTGCCCCGGTTTACACATCAATAACCTCTAGAAAAATGTGTTTAATCCTATAGTAATTACAAAGCAATTGCATTTGGTTGTCCTCCAACTGCACCACTACCACAACTAATTCCATCTGATGTGTCTGATGTGTCGAAACCACCATCAATTCCTTCAACCATTGTTTAAGTAAAGGTTCCAATAATCTAATTCAATAATTAAATTTTATAAGTTATTGTTAGATAATTCCTATACAATTTGCATATAAGAGAATAAGCTCATATAAGTGTTCGATAAGGTACAGAAATGTCATGTAACATTCATCATCAAAACATACTAAATAAACAGCTGTGCTTAGAGCGCATGATACACACGTATTGGGCAATCATATAGAAATTTTGCTTATAAGTAAATTGGAAAAGAAAACATAAAATATTGCCTTAAATTCAAATTGTTAAATTTCCGCAACTCCGAAACAACAAATAAATAAAAAAATCAAAAGGAGCTTCCTAAAATCATCCCACAATAATGAAAAGTTTCAAGGAAATAGATCCAGGCATATTAGAACTTACGTGCAATTTGTGAAAATTGACTTAATTCAAATGGTTAAAGTCCCATAACTAAATTGAAAGGAGCTTTCTTTTGTCAGTTCTAATGTTGTGTTAATATAACAGAAGAAAAGGTTAAAAGGAATTTCAGCTATAGTCAGAAAACTGGAAAATCACTACTTTTAAGAATAAAGTCCCATAAATCCCAAACGCAAAATCTGAATTTAATAAAAACAAAAGGGAGCTTACATCAATAAATATAAACAATTCACCACAGTTTCATTGAATCGGTGAAAGCCTTTTGAGGTACAGTCCAAAACTTGAAAATGACCCTTTTTATGAATAAAGCTCCATAAATTGAATCCGAAATGTAAAATCTGAAATTTATAAAATGGAAAGGAGCATACATCAATAGATATAAACAATTTACCAAAGTTTTATGGAAATTGGTGAAAGCGAATTGAGTTATATAATAATATGTCCTGTTTTAGACGGGCGTAAAAATGGAGTCAAGGGTCAAAGTTTAAGCCTGTACTGTGACCTATAATTGCATGTACATGTATTTATTACTTTATGTCTTGGATGAAGAATTATCCCATTGGCAATAATACCTTAGTAATCTTCTCTATATATTTATATGTGTGTTACTTATTACTTATTTTAAACCTAAAGAATCATATTAAGCTTTAAAGTAATTATGTCTTGGATGGAGATTAGTCTCATTGGCAGTCATACCTAATCTTCTTATACATATATTTATGTGTGTACTCACATTTTTCCCAGGATTTTAACGTATCCTCTGGTGGTGTCTTCTTCCTGTTCTCCTCACGGCCTGGAGTCTGGCAGCCTCCTTCTTCTTTGCAAGGCTTTGTATATCCTGCCATTTTTTTTTATGTCAGCCACCTGTCTTTTTATGGCTGTAGGGTTTACAGAGTTAACTCTGGAAATCAATTGAAGATGTTGAATAAAATGAAGAAAAAGCGTGTACTATTTAATATTCTATATTTGATAATTTTGACAATTAATATATATATTTTCTTAACACTTTTCTGATAATCAATTGAATCAGAAACTTTAAACTATGAATATAGATACTTATTTTTATTTTTATTTTGTACATACTACATGTAATGTAAAGATAGATCTATATTTAAATTAAACATATTATGACTCTCCTTGTAATAATCAGGGTAACCCCGTTAAACCGTTATCAATATCTTTTATGAAACTAGCTGCTTTAATACTTATTTGAAAGGAGGCAGCACCCTAACCTTGGCACTTTTTTCAATAAATAAAGGCTGATAGTGAGCAATGAAATAATAATTACATACAATAAAAAAGGCAAAGAAGGCAAGCTTTGGCAGGTCTCATTTAAATGTGAGTATTCTTGAAATCACTGTTTCAGTGACTTGTGTTTAATTAACATTTTAATTAATATGACAAATGAATTTAAATAGGATCTCAAATCATTTGTAAAAATAGTCTAATTGTACAGGTACCTCTCTGTTATCCCTGCATAACATTTGTTTTTGGCATCATTAGTAACGTACAAACTGAATTTCCTTTCAGCAAGCTAATATGAGCTGAAATACCATCTGTTAAAGCATTGAGCTCGCTCTCTGTCCAATTTGGCTTCCTCTTATTTTCATTTGCCATTTTGAAAAGTGTAAACAGCAGACGACATCCTGTCAGTTCTCTTTGTACAACATGTCTAATAATTTATTCTAACCTTATATATCAAATGGTACCCATAAGTTTTTGTTCACAAAGGTAAACAAACGATATAAAAAGCCGATCTATAAAAATCTCAAGCAGACGTGGTCAGTGCGGTTTCACATCTATAAATTATTTCCATTCATAAATTTTTGTGAATGGAGCTTGGAACTGGAAGATAGATTGACAAACAGGGACAGACATGCAAATATCACGATATCGATATACATAAATCAGAATAAAGTAAACATTTTGGGTTGTTTGTTAAATCCAGACAGCACAATACTTACTTTAAACAAACAGTACCTTGTACATGTACCGTGTCCTTGTGCTGCCATTTTGGATTGAAGTGATAATCGGAAGTCGTAATTGCGCATTTGAAACGAAAGTGAAACAAGGTTGCTATGCAATTGTTTATCTTACGAGTAGTCGTAAGTTTTACTTAAGATAAAAACTTAAGAATACTCTTAAGATAAAAAAAATCTTACGACCGCCTGTGTGACAATGACTTAAAATTTCACTTACGATACTCGTAAGATTAAATCTTAAGATCTATCTTAAGATTTTTGTGAAAAGATTTACAGGAATTTGGAACTTCCACTAAAAGTGAGGGTAAATTTGGAAAGACATTTAGCTTTGAAAAGGTAACATACGGATCCGTCAAAGAGCTGTTGTCAAAGAGTTTAAACGTGCAGAGAACATGGCACGCTCTTTCAAGAGGCATCGAATTTTACATCATCGTCCTTAGCGGACATGGCTGCGTATTTGTACATCCCCACAGTCATCTGATAGCTTATTTCGTAAGGATGATACTGCAAGTAAGAGGAAGACCAGTATCATCATATGTTTATACCGGTGGGAATGAATTAACGAGATGAAGTAATTGAAAACAGTCACCAGCAAAATCTTTTATATTTGCTACTCAAATTATAGTAATACTGTATGCATTCTAAAAGTTTTTTTTTAATTTTCAGTGACATTAGATTCATGGTCTTTGACTTTATATGGAACCACTACGCAACCTGTAAATGGTAGGCAATGCGGTGTAATTGAATTGTATGATCTATTGCTGTAAAAACGATTTGTTTCTTGTATTCTCTAGTATACAAAATATAGCATATCATGTTTGTGTACGAACATCATCTATGACATGAATGCTGCTTTTGTAATTTTATAAGAGTGCAAAATTGTTGACCGAAGCACTTTTGTATGAAATGCGGACGCGACGCGCTTCATTCTAGAAATGTGTGCAAGATAATTACATTTTATGATCGGGTCATAAAAAATCGATTTCTATAATTTATTTCAGAAACTTTAACATTTTAATTAACCTGTGCACTTTATTGTGATGGCACGTGTCATCATGAATGTTACACTTCATTGGGAATTGAAGGTTAATTTAGTATGACGCACAAGCGTTGTTATCCAATCAAAATAACGGATTTTTCAGCAACATATATGTAATTTAATGATTGTTTTTAAACACATTTAAGTCCAAGAATAAGAGAAAATGTTATCAATTGAAATTGACAATGAATAAGTTGTATACAAGAACGATGACGAAATTGATGTACACATGTATTACAAATATATCAAATATTTAATTGAAAGTAATTTTGCGATGAAGTTAGATAAAATATGTTGTTACATCTTCCAATTTTGTAAAACAAATTAAATGCCCGTTCAGGTGACATATTTGAAGCGAAATTGTTTGTTATATTTCACTGATTTAACGCATTAAAATAAAATATGTAGCTAAAGGTATCATTAAAAAATTATATTTACATATAATATATTACATTTAAATTGTCCGATGCCAAAACACTGATGAAACAACTTCTGGATCAGATACGACGGCCAGGCAGTTTAGTTCAAGTATGTATCTTACATTTGATATTTTTAACAATTTTATTTTGTAAAGATATTAACGAGAAACAAATTGTCTTACTTTTGTTGTTATAACACTGGTCCATTGCATTAACATATTTATAATCCGACTACAATTTCTGTCCCTGCCTCTCCAAACTCAGGAGTATACAGTTCAGTTTAAGCAATTAGTACATAGATATAAGAAGATACATGTCTGTCATGTTTGTTGGTTTTCCGGTTTGAATTTATTTAGATATACCATGTATAAGGTATGTGTTATGTTCATGGATGAATACCATAAGGTGACTTACATGTATGTCCACATTATTTGCGCTGTATTGGTTAGTTGTGTCAATGGCTTTTATACAACAAATCTTGTCTTGTAGCATATGAAAAGATGCCATTTGATTATCTAAAACATGTCGAGTAGCTTCAGATATAACTTTGAGCAGATAAAACAGAAAAAATCCCTTTCACAAAACATGCTTACACTCGACCTTAACATCAATCAAGAAACCATGATAAATCAGACCTTGACAAAACGGTTTTAATTGTTAGAAAATATATATATTTCTTTATTGGCATACTAGGTCATTTCAAATTTAAATCGGTTATAAATCACATGAAGTTGCATGGAAGGTAGACCAGATGGGACAAGAGAAATACATCGTTTCGACGACATGAAACAGCAAAGTACAACAATACAAGCGTTATTGTTGATATTCATTGTTTATATCCTATTATGAATCTCTACTTCGTGTATTTTTGTTTAAGATATATCCCTTTTTAATGATAAACAATATAACCATTTTACTTTAACTAGTAAGCATAAATGTATTAAAACTATTTATATTCTTTGATTTATCTTGATTTGTATACTGTTATTTGAGTTTTATTTATTTTTTCGTCAGTTGGCATGACTTGTCAGTCTTTTTAACTCATGAATTTGAATGTCCTCAATGCATTTCAACTTCGTACTTTATTTGGTTTTTAACATTTTTTATTCGAGCGTCACTGATTAGTCTTTTGTAGATGAAACGCGCGTCTGGCGTAAAACAAAAATCAATCCTGGTATCTATGATGAGTTAATTTGGTATCTTTTGCCTCTCTTTAACATGGTTACGAATTAACCGCAATACAGAGACACTTAAGTTGTTAACGTAACTTATTGTAACGTCTTCAGTCAGAATAGTAAACAGTCAAACTTTATACACGTCTTTAATCATTTACACAACAAGCGAAGTACTACCACTAATCCCAAACAATGGTGCCGTGACTTATGGAGACAACTACACAGCAATACTAATCACAACATCGAAAATCATCAGACACAGGATGCTGTTCAGAAGTCGAAGACATGGAATCAAATTTTGGACAATGATGAATTCAATTTACATTTGAAGTGTCTATTCATAAATTCAAGCATCAAACTTACGGTGTATTTTTAAATCAATGTCCAGCAACACATATTTCAACACTTCCAACAACTAGCACACAACACACATCAGACACAGGATGCTGTTCAAAGACTTTTGTAGCAAACGCTACTTATAACCCTTCTCCGAATTTCTATCACAGACTACCAAAGTTAGACTTGCCTTCATTTTCGGGAGATATTTTACATTGGCAGACATTTTGGGATTCGTTTGAATCAACCGTACACCAGAACCCTGCTCTTACAAACATACAAAAGTTCAGTTATTTAAATTCACAACTCCAATACGAAGCAGCACAGTGTATCACAGGGTTAGCCCTCACCAACGCAAACTATGACCAGGCAATTAGTTTACTAAAAGAGCGTTACGGTCAGCAACAGAAAATTACCAACGCACACATGCAAAATCTTCTTGATTTACCAAGTCCGTCATTTACCCTCAGTAGCATTAAGACATTTTACGACAGATTAGAAGCCAACATTAGGGGACTTGAATCTCTAGGTCAGACGCAAGACACATATGGATCCCTTCTTGTACCCATAATTTTCGGGAAACTACCCGCAGAAATGTGGAAAAACTTAACACGGGTACATGGAAAAAATTACTCGGATATAATATCGCTGTGTGAAGCTTTATCAAAGGAGATATATGTACAAGAAGCAGGAAATTTCAAAATGGCCGACACTTTTACACCTACCGCATCATTCCATATTTGAGCAATACCAAGCTACAGCCCTAGCATACAACAATACAGAGGAAATAAGAAAAAAAAATAAGGTAAAATTATGCGTTTATTGCCAAGAACCACATATTGCATCAGAATGCACAAAAGTCGCAACGAATGAAAAGCGCTATGCGTTTATCAAACAGAAAAATCTTTGTTTTAACTGCTTTAGAAGTCACAAAATTTCAGAGTGTACGTCTAAATATACATGTCGAAAATGCAACAGAAAGCATCACACTAGCTTATGTTATAACAAACAACACACAGAGAACCAAATAACAAGACAAACCAGCGCAGCCGTAAATACTTTGAATAATGAGATAGAAACACACACAGCTACAGTTTACACCTCGTATGAAAATCCCGTAAAACAGAAAACCGATTTACTCTTGAAACAGCTGTATCACAAGTATCAGTAGGTAATAATTCCACAGTAACAAATATTCTGATAGACGAAGGGTCACAACAATCTTTTTTTTTTATTTGTACTCGGCTCGACAGGAGTAATAACTAGCTAAAGCTCACATTACACCTGTTTCTTAGCCTCGTACAAATACAGCTGATATTTAAAGACACTAAACAGTTATTGTCTATATATTGATACATGTTCTACATACAAAGAATAACATTCATGATGACATTTCTACAATAGAACAGCTAAAATTGAAATTTCTATTCAACTGAGCGAAATGGGGAAACAAATATACTGTTGACCAATTGTTATTTGTTAAAAATATTCTGTCAATTAAAAACAAAAGAGCTTTTGCAAGATTTAGATGTGGGGTAGCTCCACTAAAAATAGAAACTGGAAGGTATAAAGAAAAGAAGTCCACGAGATGACATGTTGTGGAGCTATACTATTGAAGATGAACTTCATGTCCTTTTAAAATGCTCATTATAGACTTATGATTCATTAAGCTAAACATTTTAACTTACAAATATCAGATAGCGAAAAATTCATATTTTTATTTAACAACGACAATGTTGCTGCAATAGTTGCCAAAAACATCAACAATATTTTATTGAAAAGAAATGGCATTTTATTTCACTATTTCTTAAAGAAAAGATGTTTTATTTTCATTTAGTATATGGACACTGTAAATTTTAAATGTAAATGAGTAAAATGTGTTTATATTTATATATTGTGTCTCAAAGTCTCTCATTTATCTTTTGAAAAATTGGTGCATACAATGCAAATGTTTTAATGATTTGTTTATTTCTGTGAATCTCATTTTATGTTTGTATGTGGTGAGACTTTAATAAAATATTGAATCTAAAAATATTCAGAAACTATAAACTTTACTTAAATTTATACTTGAGTCAGAAAATTAAAACCAACAGAGTCAGAATTAAATTTTTAAGCTGACAAATGTTTGACCCTCAGCGGGCATTCAATACCATTGACATACTACAGCAAAATCGCGATATACATGTCATATTTTGGACATCTTATCAGTAATTTCTCTAATGTTGAACTATGCTATTCGCTTATTTGGCAAATTCATATTCTACTAAGCTATTTTCAATCATTTAAGTTTTGATAAATACCATTACAAATAACATATTTGTCTCAGTTTCCTCAGTGAGGGTATTCCATTGAGAAAATATATACAATAAACAAGGTTGTCGGGTAAATGTGGATTACGGATTAATATGTTAGATGTCAAACTTTAATTAACAAACTGAGGCGAATTGAACACGAATATGTATTTTCTCTTCAACAGTGTTTTTATTCTCTGTTCTTTATTTTCATTTCAACTAAACTAAATACTTTTTGACAAATTAAATAAAAAGAAACATTATATGTTAACCTTCTAGGATTATTCTAAAAGAATGACGGATTTTATGTTGACCATGGGGGTATTTTTTGTTCCGTTACTGAGGATATTTTTTTTCCTTTATGAATCCATATGACAAATTTGACTCCAATAAGGATAATTTTGTCTCATAGAAAAATCGATAGTTTTTATCTAATAGATTTGCTTTTCCATTTTTATCGGATATAATAGTTATTTTGAAAAATGCAAACAATAATTATTCATTAAAGGTTCGTATGTGCATATAAAGATCCAGCAACTTTTGACTAGTATAAAGGATTGCCTTTATTTTATAGCTCAAAACGGTATTATTTTTAAAATGCTTTCCATTAGTTGAATAATGAAATGTATGTTTCAGAAATGTACACAAGTTCAATTTTAAGCTTTGACTCCTGGGGTAATGTCATTTACAGTAAAAGACGAAAATCTACACATGTACATCCTTATAAAAAAGAAGATGTGGTATGATTGCCAATGTTAATAATTATATCATAACTATTGTTCTTCCCCTAATGATAAATCTATAATATATGCCACTGGACGTTAAACGATCAACTATTAATTCATCCATCTTGTCCTTTTAGTTTTGTGATAATTTGCATATCAAATACATGAAACAATTGCAGATTTGCACTAAAGTCAGAAGGCCGAAAGTATTGCACATATAAAATATTCATTCACAACCCTACGTTTTGACCCCCTCACAAAACAACACTATAAATTGCATGCATCCGTAACGCTTTTCTGAATTTACTTTCACAAGGAACGCTCAATGCGGTAATATTTGAAAGCCAAAGAATGTATAAAATATAGATAGGAGTGTGGAGCTATAAGACCAATATAGGACCTACACATTCACAACATTATTTAAATAAAATTGAGAATTGAAATTGGGAATGTGTTAAAGAGACAACAATCCGACCATAGAACAGACAACAGCATGATGTCACCAATAGGTCTTCAGTGCAGCGAGAAATTCCTGCACCCGGAGGCGTCCTTCAGCTGGCCCCTAAACAAATATATATACTAGTTCAATGATAATAGACGTCATACTAAACTCCAAATTATACACAAGAAACTAAAATTAAAAATAATACAAGACTAACAAAGGCCAGAGGCTCCTGACTTGGGACAGGCACAAAAATGCGGCGGGGTTAAACATGTTTTTTGAGATCTCAACCCTCCCCCTATACCTCAGCCAATGTAGAAAAGTAAACGCATAACAATACGCACATTATAATTCAGTTCAATTAAGAGAAGTCCGAGTCCGATGTCAGAAGATGTAACAAAAGAAAATAAACAAAATGACAATAATACATATATAACAAAAGACTACTAGCAGTTAACCGACATGCCAGCTCCAGACCTCAATTAAACTGATTGAAAGATTATGTCTTCATCATATGAATATCAGTATATATGTGTCTGTCCAAAGTCGTAGTTCAATGGTTTTCGTAACATCAATAATGATTATAAAAGTAAAATCACAAAATACTGAACTCCGAGGAAAATTCAAAAGGAAAGTCCTCAATCAAATGGCAAAATCAAAAGTTCAAACACATCAAACGAATGGATAACAACTGTCATATTCCTGACTTGGTACAGGCATTTTCTTATGTGAAAATGGTGGATTGAACCTGGTTTTATGGCTAGCCAAACCTCTCACTTGTATGACAGTCGTATCAAATTCCATTATATTGACAACGATGCGTGAACAAAACAAACAGACACAATTGGTAAAATGTCAAAATAGGATTACAGCAGTCAGCATTGTGTTATCATCTTATTTGGGCTTTCTCGGTGGCAAGATTGCTTTGTTATATAAAGAAGGGCGTTAGTTTGCTCAATTGAATTGTTTCATATTTTTTGTTCATGACGGGCGGGGCCTTTAATAACCGACTTTACAGTTTCCGTATTCTTTTCATTATTGAAGGTTGTATAGATATAAATGCCAATATTCCTCTTGATTTGAACTTTTTGAATAGTTGTCTCACTAGCAAATATATCACATTTTCGTATTTTACATAAGCCTGCAATCCATTAATGGCCAGCTTAGTCAACTGTAGCTGAAACCTACGTTTCCTTAAAAAAAATTTAAAAAAAATCTGAATTTATAAACTGACAATTTAAGAAATGTTTGTCATATATCGATATCTGTTCGTGACATATCCAACATATTTTAGATATTAAGATGTGTAAACCCTTTAATAAACCTTATTTCTTTGGGCAATACCTACGAGAATTAAAGTTATTACTTTAATACAATAAAAACCATTATCAGAAAATCGGTATGAAAGTGTTTGCAATTATAAAGATCAAGTAAAAAGAAGTGTGTATATATATATTCGAAACTAAAACATGATCGAATATATAACTGGTGGCTTTGGTTGTTACCTGCTCTTTTCGGGTTGTCGTCTCTTTAACATATTCCCCATTTCCATGCTCAATTTTAAATAAACTAAAATTTTAAACAAACTGTTTTCAGATCAAAATACATTTAACAAGCGAGTTCGTTGATACAGGTTATACATATATGCATGTATATACTTGTATGTCAGGTGAGAAGTGACACCAAGTAATATGTATACTAAAATGTTTATCGTCTTCCATTATACATCACTGAAAACCTAAACTAGTCAATTTGACCAATTTAATTGGTCATTTTGACTGTCCTCTAGATGACAATGCACTTTAATCATTATGACTATGCTCTTAGTCGTTTGCCTAGATGGTTAGTCACATTTGACTGAGTAGGGTGGTAATTATGACTATGTTAGGAAGTCAAAATGACTATATGTTATACTCGTTTTGACGAATTGGATTTTTCAATTGACTATGCACATTTGTCAGTTTGACAATTGAATGCAGTCCATATGACTTATTGAAATGGTCGAAAGTGACCATGTTGGTTAGTCAACATGATTACTGTGAATAGTCACGACCAATAGACTTTTAGACTGTCATTTTAATTTGTGTTGTGTTTTTGTTCTACTGCATTTTAGCAAATTAAAATTATGTTATACATCTAACTATTTTATTTGCAACAGATTCACAAGTTTTGCATTTTTTATACCGTGCATCAATAGTTTAAAGTTTTTATTTAAATTCCTTGTATGTCACGTGTTTTGTTCATTCATTTGTTTAAATTGTGAAGCATGTGACTTTACTAAGAATACACGCATTTAACTAAAGTCGATAAAGTTTGAAACAAATAAACGATAGATACATCGAGGTTGTTTTGCTTGAGTGATTTACCTATACAAAGCTCGGGTCTCAACAATGTTTAAAACGAATTAATGCCAGCTTGAAATAGTTTAACGGGGGCGTGGCCTATTGGTTTGACGCATCTTACCACCATCTGAAATTAACTTGATTGACCGCAAAGGAATCTATTTGACTGGCATTAAAAAAAATTGATATGGTTTGAAATGAATTAAAACTAATTTTTAATTTTTGTCAATCTTTATCAAATGATGATTAATCTTATTAAAATAGCGTTAATGCGTTTTTGTCCGTTCAAGTTAAATTCGGGTTACTAGTGTTAGTTTCTGTGTCATTTTGGTCTCTTGTGGAGAGTTGCGTCATTGGCAATCATACCACATCTTATTTTTTTATATTTATCTATATAGCGGAAATTAAAGTTAAAGTACACTGCCAACTTTTTCCTTCTTCGTAAGAAGTTCTTGTATGAAATCAGCTTCATATGAATAAAAAAACAATTCGACAAGAAGAGAATCATAGTTAATTCCCATAGTAATGCCGATTGTTTGTTGCAAAATACGTCATCCAAACGTTACAAATATGGTGTCAATCATGAAATCAGGCATCTTGATAATGTCAATTTCAGAGGATTTTTTGTTTGAATTAGAGTGATTTTTTACAATATAGGATTTATTCCTCCGGAAGAAAAGATACGTGTATCTTCGTTGGCCTTTCCTTTTTATGACACAAATAAAGTTGAGAATTTAGCTTAGATTAGATAATCTTTGATTAATCATAATGTTATCATATTAAAATTAAGAAAAGTTACAATAACCAACTGACAATAAACCAATGTTAAGACATTATTGTTACATGTATACGTACGTGTTTTCAACAGGTGATTATTTACAAATTCGATCAACGCCTTATATGTCTGTTTATGATTTTAACAGATAAAACGTAATGTGTACTGTTAACTAAGGTTTGTTTATTTACACTATTCCACGTCACTGTACACTTAAAGGTATACGGGTATATTGACCTTGTTTCGAAATGGTTTTACACGGATGTTGTTCTCTAGAAAATCCTGAATTAACGCATATAATTTATTTGACAATTACATTTGCAATAACGTACAAATCTATCATGATCATTATGTATAATCTTTATGAAAATCAGCGCCAGATTTTACATATTTTCGTGATACAATTATCATGATTATATTATTACCGGACTTTCTTTTTGAACTAAATTAACGGAATAAGCATTTCATACACTAAGATTGGTTGAAAAGGAAGGCTTTTCAAAAAAATGAACCTTTTAATGAGACATTACACTTTGAATCATTAATAATTATTTAGATCAAATTGTCAACTAAATATCTGACTGTCCCTCTGGTATCTTTCGCCCCTTTTTGATATCTGGAATATCTTTTTTTTTGTTTCACTACAATATTTTGGAGAAAAAAAAATCATATTGTACGAATGTTTAGCTGGTGGTCGGTGCTTTTTCATGTGTATACTTTCGTCCTTGCAAGTTGGTATGTTTAAAAAATTTGACTTGATTCAAAACACAAATTATTCCAAGTCGTATTGGTATACGCTAGTAATCACAATGTATTCATGTGTTTATGAAAGTCAAGACCGTAATATAACTTGGTGTTTAATACATAAGTCTTATTAAAATAGTCATGCATTGTTGAACAACTGTCTTAGGTAAGGAGGAAGTGAAAGCTGACAAACATGTTCAACCCATCTACTTAATTTTCTGTCCTAAAACAGGCGCATGTAGTCAATTGGTTGCCGATTGCAAAGTAACAAAATTATTTAAAGTTTTTTACTTTATCATGTTTATTCAGACTTTTAGTTTTTATGTTTGCACTTCAACTTCGTACCTTTTTTTAGTCAAACGTTTTCGATGAATCTTGTGTAGACAAATAACACGTCTGGCGTAAAATATCTTAAGCATGGTATCTATGATGAATTTTGTTGAATTGTTCAGCTTTTGCTATTCCAAGTCATAACATATTACTACACGATCGTATTCGTTATGACATTTCTAAATCGACCTTAATTGATTGCAATCTATAGTTTATATTTTACTTAGTTGTCTCATTAGCAATAATACCATATACAGCTACTTAATTTATATAGCATTTTTGTTCTGATTATGATTCCATACTTTTTCTTTTTTGTTTACAAATTTATTCAGTTCGTTTGTCAAAGGTCACCGTGCTGTTTTTATCCTTGAAAATGTTAAATGTTTTTTACTTTCTTGACTTCCTGATTTATTTTGTAAAGTTTTTCGTTGCTACAAATTTCCATTGCGGTTACGAAATATAGATGAAGAATTGAGACATTTAAAAACTATTTTCATTGGATATATTTCAAAATAATACAAAACAGTCAGGATTGGTTCATCATCATTTAAATTGACGGTATAAGTTATTTTATCATTTGAACAAAAAGGACGTGAAATGAAATTATATGCATTGATAATATGTTTACAGTTTTACGACATGATTCTATGTGCATTGATACACGAACAAGAATACACTGAACGAATTACCTCTTCTAGTCTCCGTACAGAACAAGTCGATCAATTAAGGTTTATCCGTGACGTAGAGTATACCGGTCGTATTATAGTAAACACCACAGAGGGTTTTGTTGAACGGTTCTGTTTGAATCATACCGGATATTCATTTCGCAGACGGGTATGTTTGAATGCTTGAAATATTTAATTTACGTTTTATTGTCCGTTTAGTCTTTTTGGATTTTCCAGGTTTTTTCATTTTCTTTAACTTGTCAACAACTTATAATTTATTATAATTATATAATTGGTTCTCGATAGTATTCATACACATTTACAATATTGTTAAACGTTGATACGGGTTATACCTCAAATAAAAGTACTTGGCAGTCTTTAAAATTTAATAAAAAATATTTCGAATGATAAGAACAATACACATGAACTTAGTTAACATAGAATGATAGAAAATAATAATAAACACCAACAACTTACCACAGAGTTTATGCCTAACACTCATGTGGTTTTCATTCACAAGTTTAGTACTTTGAAAATATTTGTGAATCAATCATGTCATATTCATTCATCAATATAATTTTGAAATTATTCTTGTTTTACATTTTATTTATGCATCCAATTCACTACAAAGGGACTGTATACAGTTCAAGAAACGATCTCCATTTAAAAAAAACAACAGAAATAATCTGAAACTTTAATATCGTTATAGGTGAGGAACAACAATGCATCTTTACCTTATGAAAAACTTTATCATTTACCTTCCTGCCTTTTTAAAACAGTTTAATGTGTGCTACCCAGTTTGTTTTACGACATAGCGTTGAATCGTGTATATATTATGTACTCAATGAGAATGATAAATATACATATTTTTCAAGACTAAATGCGGCCTATTTTACTTTACAAGGATGGGAAGTTGTTTTTATTTTAGAGGTTGGTGTCTTTTTAAGCATTACAACCATAATAATAAATATATGATAAAATTATAAAGTGGAATTGGATTAAAATTCAGCCTGATGTAAAACAATATAATCAGTCTATGTTGCACTATAGTCGATGTGAAGCAGTTAATTTATTTTTAAATTCTTGACGTTCATATATGTAACCAGATATAAGTTTTGGTTTGAATGTTTTATATTATTGTTTTGGGGTGTGTTTTGGACTTCTAAAGTATAGTCGTAATTATAAATATATTGTATCTGGCTTTGTGCATAGCTTTACATCCTATTTATGTTTTTAGTTCTGGGTTGATATCTCGTCTCTTTTCTTGTTGACATATTTCCCATTTCCATTCTCAATTTTATCTCTATTTATTTTTTATCACATTTTTGGACACTTAACACTATAATATTACCAAATTTTCTTTTTAATTTACTAGTTCTTAGATAAATCCTCAGTGGGAATTATAGAATCTGCTAGTCGTGTGTACTTGTAACGATATAACATTGTTGAAATATTATTTTACATATAATGAGCATTTGAGATGTAAACTGTGCATGTATTTGAACTTTCACAATCGCACTGTAGTTTCAGATTGGTGACAACTTCTACTATATATTTGATATCGATAGATTGTCTAGAAAAGTAAACAAGCAAGTAGAAGACACAAGTATTAGGAAGATACGACTTGATACCGAGGTGATATGTTTTTTTTAACTCTTTGTTAATGTATTGGTTAATCAATCATTTATTTATTTCATATTATTTTTTATCAAATTATACAAAAGTACTAAAAAAAATATATTTTGTTGTTCCAATAATTTTTTGGATATCTCGCTCATAGTCGTCCATATGACGTAAAGTGTGTTGTCTCCCTTGCAATTTGGGAAGGACATAGCTTTGGCAATATATTTCATGCCCAACCAGACAATGCAACGTAAAGTGACCGTGAGCTGCACATTTTATGCACTCTGCACACACAAACGGACGCCTTTTCCATAGCATGCTGTTAAGTGAAAATGAGATTTGAGATAACCCGGGATGGGCACATTTCTATTCTTAATTCAAACCTCCTGGTTTAATGCTGTGATGACCACATTTTCCCCATTCAAACTTTCGGGTTTAATGCAGTTAAAAGTTTCAGATACAATATAATCACTTTCAGTTTTGGTTTACAAATGCATGTTGTATGTGAATTTGTTTGTCGTGTGCTTTCCCTTTATAAAGCATCAGCACGATAAGATCATTTCAAAAGATCAAATGCCCGGTGTTTTATAGCATGTCGTCTCAACTTTATTGCAGAAATAACAAACTCATTATGTATAGTATAGACAGAAATATATATGAGCGTCACTGATGAGTCTTATATAGACGAAACGCGCGTCTGGCGTACTAAATTATAATCCTGGTACCTTTGATAACTATTTATACCACTGGGTCGATGCCACTGCAGGTGGGCGTTTCGTTCCGAGGGTATTACCAGCCCAGTAGTCAGCACTTCGGTGTTGACATGAATATCAATTATGTGGTCATTTTTATAAATTTCATGTTTACAAAACTTTGAATTTTCGAATAACTAAGGATTTTCGTATCCCAGGCATAGATTACCTTAGCCGTATTTGGCACAACTATTTGGAATTTTGGATCCTCAATTTCTCTTCAACTTTGTACTTGTTTGGCTTTATAACTATTTTGATATGAGCGTCACTGATGAGTCTTATGTAGACGAAACGCGCGTCTGGCGTACTAAATTATAATCCTGGTACCTTTGATAACTATTTATACCACTGGTTCGATACCACTGCAGGTGGACGTTTCGTCCCGAGGGTATCACCAGCCCAGTAGTCAGCACTTCGGTGTTGACATGAATATCAATTATGTGGTCATTTTTATAAATTTCATGTTTACAAAACTTTGAATTTTCGAAAAACTAAGGATTTTCTTATCCCAGGCATAGATTACCTTAGCCGTATTTGGCACAACTTTTTGGAATTTTGGATCCTCAATTTCTCTTCAACTTTGTGCTTGTTTGGCTTTATAACTATTTTGATATGAGCATCACTGATGAGTCTTGTGTAGACGAAACGCGCGTCTGGGTCTGGCGTACTAAATTACAATTCTGGTACCTTTGATAACTATTTATACCACTGGGTCGATGCCACTGCAGGTGGACGTTTCGTTCCGATGGTATCACCAGCCCAGTAGTCAGCACTTCGGTGTTGACATGAATATCAATTATGTG
This sequence comes from Mytilus coruscus, assembly GCA_017311375.1. Classification (NCBI taxonomy): domain Eukaryota; kingdom Metazoa; phylum Mollusca; class Bivalvia; order Mytilida; family Mytilidae; genus Mytilus; species Mytilus coruscus. The sequence continues at coordinate 1,774,521 of CM029599.1, read as the reverse complement.
GTCATTTTTATAAATTTCCTGTTTACAAAACTTTGAATTTTCGAAAAACTAAGGATTTTCTTATCCCAGGCATAGATTACCTTAGTCGTATTTGGCACAACTTTTTGGAATGTTAGATCCTCAATGCTCTTCAACTTTGTACTTGTTTGGCTTGATAACTATTTTGATATAGGCGTTACTGATGAGTCTTATGTAGACGAAACGCGCGTCTGGCGTACTAAATTATAATCCTGGTACCTTTGATAACTATTTATACCACTGAATCGATGTCACTGCTGGTGGACGTTTCGTCCCCGAGGGTATCACCAGCCCAGTAGTCAGCACTTCGGTGTTGACATGAATATCAATTATGTGGTCATTTTTTATAAATTTCCTGTTTACAAAACTTTGAATTTTCGAAAAACTAAGGATTTTCTTATCCCGGGCATAGATTACCTTAGCCGTAATTGGCACAACCTTTTTGGAATTTTGGATCCTCAATGCTCTTCAACTTTGTACTTGTTTGGCTTTATACGTTTTTGATATGAGCGTCAGTGATGAGTCTTATGTAGACGAAACGCGCGTCTGGCGTACTAAATTATAATCCTGGTACCTTTGAGATCTATTGCCACATCATGCACATGGGAACATTATTCAGGTTCCTTTGCGGAAAACCTGACAGCCAGTATTTGATCGGGTTCGTGTTACTCCGTCTTTAATTTTCTATCTGTTGACTTTTTTTTGGTTCTTTTATGTTTTTTTTATCATGGCATAGTCAGTTTTTTTTTTGTGTGTCTTTCTCCTCTCTTTTATATCAATTTTACTACGAGAAGTTCACTACACTAATCATACTACAATATAGACTTGGTAAACAGATTGTTTATGCAATAATGCATTAATTTAATTTAGATGTGCTTGTTTTAAGCATACCTGAAATTAGAAATAATAGTGTTTTGTTGATACAGTTGGAAAAACCCCGATCAAGTGTATGTTCTTAACACATTATATAGAATGTTTTGTGGTATTTTGGAGGTAGAAGATTAATAAACGAAATCTATTGCTGCATTGATATAACATACCTCTTTGTGAATAATTTAATTGTTTTTGTTTCATTTTGTTTCTATATCATGGTAGGTAGAGTTTGTCCAGCAGGAAGTACGTCAACCGAGAGTGCTGAAAACTGCCGATCCGGAATGGTATAAACTATGGCATTTGGTAAGTTATTTTCTTTGTACAAAACAAGCAAAACAATAAGATAATTTGTATGCCGTTTAAGTTAATGTTGTTATAACCAAGCAAGCAGTTAGAGCTTAGGAAGGTAATATTCGTTATTTACTAATTTCTAGAATTGCTCCCCGTATTATATCGTACATGTAGCTATTCGTAAGCCTTTTGCGTCAAACATGAATTATAATTATCTGTATTGTTTTTCATACAACACATGTACATGTATGTTTTGAAAAATTAGCAATCCATACTTGAGTTTTAAGAATATAATAGAAATAAAGTACTGTAAAACGAGCGACCTGAGTTATTGCGAATTTTCATACTTCTTATTAAAGTAAAATTATTAAAAATGAAAACGACACATTATATAATTTCAAGCGTCCGAATCGCTTTTCTGGATTTACCTTCACCAGGAACGATAAAAACCAAATATTCGATGGCCGAAGACTCACAAATCCGAAATAACTGAGGAGCTATTTCATGACCAAAAAGATCCTAAAAAAATAGCTAAATCCATCTAAGGTCAACTTTGCCTGAGGGAGTTGAAACCATAGCTTCTTTATATTTTCAAAATTTATAAATGCAAAAATTTAAGAAAGGATTGTTATAAATCCTGTCAGCACTACTGACTACTGAGCTGATGTTACCCTCGGGGACTGATAGTTCACCAGTATAGGTATCGACTCGGTGTTGTAAAACACGAAAACAACACTTTATATGTTTTAATGAGTCCGAATCGCTGTTCTGGAATTTCTTCATCGGGAATGCTCAAAGCCAAATAATTGATTGCCAAAAGCTCAATTTAAATAATATACAAACAATTCGATTGATGTTATACTTTTCATAAATTCTCCGTTAAAAATTGAATTGTGAAGGAACAAATATAAAGTTGTGTGACTTTTGAAATGATATTCTGTAAAAAAAAAAGAAGTAAAATAACAAAAAAACTAAACTCCGTCACGGAAAATCCCTTAGCAAATGACAAAATCAACACATCAAATGAATTGATAACAACTGTCACTTTTCTAACTGTTGAAGGCCGTACCTTGACCGATAATGGTTTACTTTTATCAATTGTTACTTGGATGGAGAGTTGTCTCATTGGCACTCATACCACATCTTCCTATATCTATTGGTACATGCATTTTCTACTGTTTAAAATATTGATTAAACCTGGTTTTATAGCTGGCTTAACCTCCTACTCGTATTACAGTCGCATTTAGTTCCAATATATTGACAACTATAAGTGAAAAAAACAAACAGACATAATATAAAAAAATGTCAAAAATAGGGACACATCAGTCAACATTGTGTTAAAATTTTAATCACTACAAAAACAAGCAAATATGTCAACAAAGACAAAGATTCTTTTTGGTCATAAGCTGAGCATACGCGAGTCAAGTATCTGTAAATCTTGCGTTTCTGATAAAGGTAAATCCAGAAAATAAAGTTTCAAAGTGTATGTTTCATGTTCTTTTTTATCTCCTAATGTGCAGGTGTGCCATGGAATTGTTTAGGAATACAAAATAAAGCACGTAATCTTTTTCAGAATGGTGAAATCTCACCTTCAATGCAGATCAATGAAGCCTGGAATTCTGGTTACACCGGACGTGGTATAATGATTGCTATCCTTGACGATGGTTTACAGACTGATCATCCAGATCTGGTTTCAAATGTAGTAAGTTATTCATATGTATTTCATATTTACTCTGTCAATAAGGAAGTACAGTGCAAGTCATCATATAGTGTAAATCAACAATTTTGACAACCGATGTTTGACGCAGGTTAACTGAGAATTATCAATTGTGGCACATGTCTTAAATTATATATGAATTGATTGTAAAAGTCATTATAACTGACATTTAAGATTGACAAAAACGCCTTTGTACATCTAACTACTGTTATTTTTCAGGACATAGTAAACGATTATGACTACGTAGATGATGATAACAATCCTAAGCCCTCATATCGACGCAGGTAAATATTTATTACTCTGAAGAGTTTATATATAGCTATTTCACACGACACTGATTATGAATCTCATTTCTAATACCACAGCAAAACATTAATTAACACAATCGCTTCATTTTTTAGTTTTTAGTTTGTTTTTTTTTATTTGTTTTGGATAATACATGTACGATACCTTGTTTAACATGTATTTCTTTTTTAGTGCATTTATATGATTTAGAGTTAAGGATGACGTTCATTTTCACTGAACTTATCCACGTTTTTATTTAGCGACCAGCTGATGCATGCCTTCATGTGCCGTATTTTCTCTCTCTGTTGAAAACCCATTGTTGGACATCGGCTATTATCTGAACGTTGGTCGGGGTATTTTCTTTGAGACATATTTCCATTTTCATTGTTAATCTTATCATAGATTTAATTATATATTTTTAGTCATGGAACAAAAGTTGCAGGACTCATAGCAGCAGAAAAAGACAATAACGAGTGTATTGTTGGTGTAGCACGTCATTCTTCTATAGTTGGTAAGTTTAGTCTCTCCTTAGTCATGTTTGTATCTTATTCTAAATAATACACTGCACGGATTTCAAGTATGTCTGAATAACCTTACAGGCCAAACAAAGTTTTCGGTGATTGTTTCATGTAAGAGATTCAATAAAGGAATTGTGTGTACAAGTATTAATATTTGAATATCATAAGTTAACAAATATTCATCGTTTTCACGATAGGTAGCAACTCAGCTGAGCAAGGTTCAGTGAAATAATATTGTCTAGCTAGGTTAAGGGCATTCAATACTTTTGATCATGACATATTTCTACGATTGCCCAAGTTCTTAAAAGAATCATAATTATTTAAAATGTTCATGTCTGGTTTTTTTTATAGCCGATTGTACGGTATGAGAATTTCTCGTTGTTGACGGCCGTAATGTCGCTTATGATTGCTTACATCCAATTAATTTGAATTTTGTTGGATAGTTGCCTCATTGACAGTCATACCACATCTCCTTACTTTTATATACGATGTTTGAAATAATACGTGATGTCGAAGTTCTACAATAAAAACATATCAAAGGTATAAGCCGTACGCATGTAATTTGAAACATCAGACATGCGTTTCCTATACAAATAAAACACATCAGTGGCAAACAAATCAAGGAAATCCAAATGTTAAGCAATATTCAACATTATCTGTTTGTAGATACAAGAAGATGTGGTATGAGTGTCAATGAGACAACTCTCCATCAAAGTCCCAATTTGTAAAAGTAAACCATTTTAGGTCAAAGTACGGTCTTTAACACGGAGACTTGGCAAACACCGAACAGCAAGCTATAAAGGACCCCAACAATTACTAGTGTAAAACCATTTGAACGGGAAAACTAACGGTCTAATCTATATAAAAACGAGAAACGAGAAACACTTATGAACCACATTAACGAACGACAACTACTGAGCATCAGATTCCTGACTTAGGACAGGTGTAAACAAATGCAGCGGGTTTAAACGTTTTAAAAAGTACAAACCTTCACTCTTATCTGAAACAATAGTGTAACATCTCAAAATAGAACGACACACTATAAAATATCAATTGAAATGGCGTACCTCAATGAACAGACATATTAACCATGTTAACACAAATGAACATACACTGAACGAATAAATGTGATCTGTGATACAACATTTGTGTACAATGGAAAATAAGGAGTGAAAAAATAAAGGTAACAGTAGTATATCGGTGTGAGATATTAAACAATCAAAACAACAACGATAAAAGAGGGACGAAAGATACCAGAGGGACAGTCAAACTCATAGATCGAAAACAAACTAACAACGCCATGGCCAAAAATAAAAAGACAAACAGACAAATAATAGTACAGATGACACAACAAAGAAAACCAAAGACTAAGCAACACGAACCCCACCAAAAAGTGGGGTGATCTCAGGTGCTCCGGAAGGATAACATTGATTAAACAGCCATATTACAAACATATACACTGGTAAATGAAATTTATTTTGTTGTAAGTACTACCGTTAAAATGGAGAAAGGAAAACGTTTTTACAAAATAAATAATTTTGTTGTTCATAGTACAAAGAAGTGAAAAAATTATAGTCATACCAAAGACTTATCAAAGCTGGTATAATGAAGACATATAACCCTGAATAAGTAAACATTAAATAACAAAAAAGCATTATAAATAGTATCAACAGGTCAAATTAGCAAGAAAGTACGATTGGAGATTACTCGCAGTTACTGACAGCTAGTGAAAAGTCAATACCAATAATAATAAAAAATCATGCATCAGAGACTGAAATCAACTAAAACACATCCTAGGGATGTAGTATTTTAACGTCATGGACAGTCAAAGAAAACATGATTTGTGCAATGCCAAAAATAAATGTATCGACAGGCAGTATGATAATTAGGAGTTAACATCTTTATAGAAAAAATAAACGTGGATGTGTCGACGTACATTCCGTTTGAAAATAATACAAATCTAGTTATGTTTTAATTTGCTAATGACAAAATCGATATTTGTGCCAATGTAAACTATGTTCAAAGATCTAATTACAACATTGGTAAGATAACATTTCCTAATAAGTTTGTTTAAAGGTTCGATGAGTTAATACGGATCACACATAGTGATTTCTGCGCTTTAAGTACAATATAACTGTAAAATTTAGGATATGAAATACCGTTTTTTAATAAGTTTTCTACAGTCACAGATCTACAAGTACAGTCAAATTTACTTATCAATTCTTCGTATCTATGAAATAATTTAGTAAAAGTTTTAAGTAATTTATGGTAACGAAATTCCTGACTTTATAATTTACCAGTGATGTATTGATTATGTTCGTTTAAATATATGTCATCATTGGTTTTTTTTTTTTTTTTTGGTTTTCAGTAAATCAACGTTATATATGCGTGCATATAGAAGTCTACCCAATGCAACTGTTTGACTTTTACTCTTTGACATATTCCCCATTTCTATTCTCAATTTTACATATATATGACTGATATGATCTATCAAATTTTGAACATTAAAATACAAAATACAAAATAAAATATGAATTTTGTCCCTTTGTTGGGTTTTATATCAAATAAATTTTAAATAGTTACCGACTCACTATTGATTTATTTTTAACCAGAAATTAGGATGTATTAATATTCATTTGCATGAGGTCGATTTCCGTCTTACTCAATACCAACTGAACAAGAATGTTCGACGATTGATTACAATAAAACTGTCTGTATTTTACACAAACATGTCCTGGGAAAATATCAAAAATTACCAAAGGTCAAAAGATGTACATTGGAAAACATGAATGTTTTACTCCCCTTGGTTCTAATTTGAAATTGATCGTGCTGTAGAAAGTCTTGAACTATGAATCATTGTTTTGTATCACAACTGTCTTAAACCAAACATATAGTGATGTTTATCCGTTATTTTAGGCGTACGTTTACTTGGCAGTCATGGATTAACAGATTCAGAGGAAGCACAAGCTCTTAATCATCAAATAAATGTAATAGATATATACTCTAATAGCTGGGGCCCTCCAGAAGGGTTCGGATTTTATGGACCTAAAACTCTAACAAAAGAAGCTCTTAAAGCAGGAGCTCAAAATGTAAGTAAGGCTATGGTCGTTTACGCTTTTGGTGTAGTTCTCACTTTGAGTAAAGGTATAGTATATTATATAGTGCTTAGTTATCTAAAATGTTTGAAAACTGTTCGTTTGTAAGGTAAACAAACCCTATATATATATATATATATTATCAATAATAATGGACAGTGTGGCACAACACATCAACTCTAACATGCATAAATAATCGGCTCTTGTACGTTCAATTCCTAAAATAGTAAAAAATAAAGTTGATATCAATCGTTTGATATTTATAAATTAAATTCTCTGATTAGGTATAGTATGCTTTATGCATGTTATATTATGTTTCTAAATACTTTAAAAAACAAATATCATTCTCCATAAAATCAAAACGTACTTTGCATATTTTATTCGGTAAAGTTTCGTCATTTTGTATTTGAAAAGATTTGTAATAAGTTTGAATGAAACTATCAACTCAAAACTCAATCGCCTAAAAAAGTCGAAAAAAAGACAACTTGCACGAACGATATCACAAAGGAAATGAATAACAATATTTTCATTTGGACAAATTTATCAACTTAAAATCTGCTTCTCGTGTGCTTTCTATAATTCAATTTATTCTGAGCAGGGTATGAATGGTAAAGGCGTCATATTCATATTTGCATCGGGAAATTTAAAAAAGGGCAAAATTAGCATAATTGAATTGTTAGTAAATTAAGTAAAACTATTGACTCTAAGAGAAAATGAAAAAAGAATTCATGATTAAAAATTTTAATCATTTGAGGTAAATTTTAATCTTTTCAAAACTTTCAAGGGTAGAAATGGTAAAGGAGCTATTTACATATGGGCAGCAGGTAATGGAGGTACAATAGACAACTGTAATGCTGATGGATACGTCAACAGTATTTATACTGTGGCTATAACTAGCGTACAACTGGGTCAAAATGCGTATTACTCCGAAGTTTGTGCTCCTGCTTTGGCTGCAACATATGGTGGAAGCAAGGAAGATAGATATTTAGTTAGTATCAAAGAACTACATCATATAATTCCGACCACATATAAATACATATATATAACATGTTCAGTATTTTTTCCCTGTCAAATTTAAGAATTTCTATTTTATAAACGAAAAAAGTAAAATCACAAAAATACTGAACTCCGAGGAAAATTCAAAACGGAAAGTCCCTAATCAAATGGCAAAATCAAATGATAAAACACATCAAACGAATGGACAACAACTGTCATATTCCTTACTTGGTACAGGCATTTTCAAATGTAGAAAATGGTGGATTGAACCTGGTTTTATAGCGCTAAACCTCTCACTTGTATGACAGTCGCATAAATTCCGTTATATTTACAACGATGCGTGAACAAAACAGACATAATAGGTAAAATAGTCCAAATATGGTTACAGCAGTCATCACTGTGTTACAATCTCAAAACAAACAAACATTTACAAAAAAGCACAAAAAGCATCTATCAAATTAAAAACACATTCATTGAATTACTTTTAAAAGTGACACAATTTAAACACAATACAGTATTACACATTTCACATCAAACAGATTGAGCATTTGATGAACAATGATATACACTGTATCTGTGTCTTTGATTTCCATCACAATTATTTATTCTCATATGTGTTTTTCACAGACTACTACTTCAACTACCGATGAGTGTAACACCAATGGTAACCAGGGAACATCGTTCTCAGTACCAATAGCATCAGGGATAATTGCTCTTGCTCTGCAAGCAAAGTATGTGTACATGATATCTGCATACCAAGGTCATAGAGAATAAATCATTGTATCGTCTACTGATATTCAAAATGCCAATCGAATGAATAATCGTTGATTACATTGGTGTCACTTCAAAATAATAGTTTAGAATAATATTTTTGTGCAGGAAAAAAACTACGTTAAAGTAATGATCAGTAATTTACAAATAAAAATACTTATTCTGGGTGACAATAAAAAGAACAATGAGAACATATGACATATGGCTGAAGATAAAAACGGCGAAAAAGACAAAGAAAACCAATGATTGAACAACACACACCTTTCATATCGTGGATGAATTCTGATGCATTTGAATGGTTAACTGTTCTTGTTCCTGTTGTGGCACCCTGTTTGTTGCTCATACAAGTGCAATCCGTAATAAGTCAAGTTTCAGTGCATTTCTATAGAATCATTAATAACATAAACAATACCGTTTATTCTGCACCAGATGCGTATTTCGACAATCAATGTCTCTTCATTGATGCTCGAGGCCAAAATATTTGAAAATCCAAAGCTTATTAAAAGGATAAAGAGCTATAAACAAAAAAGGACAGAAAAAAGTAAAGCCAAAACCGGACAAGGAATCAGAGCTTTGCATGAGGGAGATACATTCCTTGATTTTAAATAATAACACAAATTTTGTAACAGCAAATTTAAATAACACAAAATCCGTATGTTCATGCCAATACTGGCTACTGGGATGGTGACACCCTCGAGGACTATCAGTCCACAATCAGAGGCATCAAACCAGTGGTAGTAATAACATAATCGGTACCATTTTGTCTGCATCAGAGAAGCATTTCGACAATCATTGTCTGTTCAGTGATGCTCGAGGCCAAAATATTTGAAGATTCAATGCTTATTAAGAATGTGATGCCCTAACAATTTTGAAAGTAATATTCTGGTATGTCTATTTTACCAAAGAATAGCATAACTTTTGGAATTTTTGGTACTTAATACTCTTTAACTTCTTACAGTATTTGGCGTTTTTCAACTTTTTGAAACGAATGTCACTGATGAAAAACCATAACATCAGGTTCAACCTACATAACTTTCTTAAAATGCCCTGTACTGAGTCAGGAATATAGCAGTTGTTATCAAATAGTTCGTTTCTATGTTAGTTGGCATTAGTTTCTATTGCAGTCAAATTTTTCTGTTATGCCGTTGTTTTCCTGTTATAATCATGTGATTCACTCGGCTTGAGTTTGTAACCCGAAGTTGGTTTTGCTTAATCGATTTATGACTGTTGAACAGCGGTATACTACTGTTGCCTTTATTATTAGTCTTTTGTCGACGTAACCTGCTTCTGGCGTACGCATCTTTACGAATGATACTTATGTTGAGTTCACTTGATGCTACTAATTATAATGATGGGGGAATAACACGATGTTAAATCATCTCAATGACATTTATTGCTCACAAGGAAGCTATTAAATCCATATGTTGAGGTTGTCCCTTCGTAAACCTTACGGACGCCATCACAAGTTGGTTGACCGTTACGGAATATCCGTTGCACAGATGATATCGGATATGTTCTTAATGTTGTAACTAAAATCCCGTTCCTTTCCACGAATGAGACCTTCCGAATTAGACTTTTTATCGGGTTTGTAATAACATGAGTAACACGACGGGTGCCACATGTAGAGCAGAATCTGCTTACATTCTGTAGCACCTGTGATAACCCCCAGTTTTTGGTGGGAGTTGTGTTGCTTAGTTTTCAGTGTTCTATGTTGTGTCTTGTTTACTATTGTTTGTCTGTTTGTCTTTTTTCTTTTTAAGCCATGGCGTTGTCAGTTTATTTTCGATCTGTGAGTTTGAATGTCTCTCTTGTATCTTTCGCCCCTCTTTTACTGCGAAGAACATAGTGAGATTGATTATCAACATCTGAAAACTTTGTTCACCATGTTGATTTGCTTTTTTTCATCCGATTGATTGAACCTCGTATCACTGATGTCCTTTAAACCTTCTGATCAATACGCCTATAGGTTTATTTGGCAGAAAATTTTCTTATTGGACAAATAACTTGTCATTATTTGTAGCTGTCCATGCAGTACGGATACCGCCATACTTATTGGACATTTGCTACGCCACTTTGACCATGTATGGCCATTTTAAGGATACTGATACATTCTTCTAATTGCTAACTTCACCACAACTAACATTGAAACGTTTAACATTAGGTATGGACATTGCTTTATTTTCACCAATTTGTAGCAAAACATCACCTTGTGAACGCTACATCTATACGTATTTTATTTTTTTCCTGACTTTTCACTGTTATGCAAATTAAGTTTTACATTTTTGGCCAAATTGTAAGAATTCATATATAATTATATATATAATTAGAATTTGTTTTATTTTCACTGTAGTCAGTTTTCTGAAATATTTGATCGTTAACTTTTGTCTCAAATGAGTATCTAGAAAAATGCCAACATCTTCAACAATCTACTAATCAGAGTCTAATTTGGAGTCTTTTACGATGCGTATATATTCTGAGGACATTTTTCCACACAGTATCTTCCTCTTGAGACATGATCATTATAATGAAACACTATTTTCATTAATAAACAGTATCTTTAACAGCACATTATGTAATTTAAAAATAACAGTAAGTGCTTTAATTTTGCAACATCTTATCAATTAACTTATACGAGTATTTAAAATAAAATGTGAAAACCATTGACCAAAACAAAAGCATATGGGCCAATATACTTAATTGATTTCCCATAGGCGATAATAGTAACGTATTTTTCCTGAAGCTCAGTCCATATCGTAAACTTCGATATGTATGATGGCTCGTTTCGAAGCTGAGATATTTTCACATATGTGGTTAAATTTTCGTGGTACGAAGTGTTATTACTTTTTCCGTAAATTAACATACCTCGAAAATCTTTTCGAGATGCGGCTCCTCTTGGTAAACATTTCCCTTTTTTAACACATTAAGTTCTTTGAAAATTTAATACTTTGAACCCATTTAATAGCTCCATAAATTTTACACATTTATTCTATGTTCCTCTACTTTTCAAATCAACACAAGTGGTTAAGCTCAGTCACAAATAGAAACGTCCAATATCACTACACAGAGAATTTTGTTTACACACAACTTTTATGTTTCTCAATTTGAGGCGCATTAGGATATTGACCCATATTGAAATCCATAGTTCTGATTTTTCCAAATATTCTTGTGTGATCTTTATCTGAATGACTTACTGAATAAATTTGTGTATTTTTGTCTATTTTTGAAAAAAAGACCTTGTTTAAGCATTTAATAAAATTTTCTGGTGCCTAAAGGTGTATTTTGACAGAGAAATTATGTAAAATGTAGAACAGCGGTATACTACTGTTGCCTTTATTTAGAAATCATAAAAAGAAACTAAATTATTTCACCTGTGGAAATCTGGTATTTTCAACTATAGAAACCACTCTAAACTACTGTGAATGTCATATAGATCATATACTTAAAGTGCAATGAAGTGCAAATTTTTGATGCCATTAAATAACGACCTATTTAAATAATGCTAAGTACAGTTTGCAGTGTTACATGACGAAAATTTGCCTCAGGGTTTAACTCGAAATATCGAGTCGAAAAGATCAGTAACTAAGCATTTTTATATAGTATCAAGACCGTAGTAACAGTTTTTCTATCAACCTGTTTTCAACATACTGACTGTAATTTCAATTGCATTAATACCATGAATAAACAATTTAGAACTTGCCTAATAATACAAAATGCTTACTAGTTATTCAGAACTTTTTAAAACCTCTATTTTGCCGTGTCAGGATAAATAGTAATGATATGTCTGCAACTGAAATAGGACAAACAATTTACTCAGGGTGTGTTATCTTTTGATTTAAATACATAAGTATAATTGAGAGAGAAAAAAATCTAATTCTTCAAATCTTTATCACAAAAAAAGAGAGATACTTCTTCCTTGCGGCGTATCAACCTTCATTTAAACTTTTCAAAAGAGGAGCAATTAGTAGTAGCTTTATAGATGAATACATGTAGGTGCAGTACTATGTTTTCAAAAGGTTTGACCCTCCCCCTTTTCACGGAGAAAAGACAATATCTTGTGATTTGATAGTGTGCATTAAAATATAATGTTTCATGATTTTCTTAAGACATGTTTGTCTGTTTATTTGCATATTCTAGTGACCAGCTTACAATACACGGTCAAATTATTAGTGTAAACCACATGTAATGATGCATCCAATTTTACTCGTATGAAGTGTGGTATTTCATTTGATTATAAGTTATTCCTGTAGACTGGTATGATAATTACATAACAATGTCTTTAATGTGTCATGCTTACTTACAATTTAATAATATTAAATGTTTCCATATAAGAAGTGAGTGCCTTTTTCTGGTCAATAACTGGTGATCTCGGTCTATCTCGAATAAACAGAATTTTGATTGTGCCAAAAAGAAGTGCTCATCCCTGTGCCAGTAAATCATTTCAGAAGCAAAAATGTTACTGATCTCTATAGATAATGTTTATTTAGAACTAGCTGTGAAAACTAACCTTCATTTTCACAATTTTCTCTGGTGTACAAGGTGCAATAATACATAAATCAGTTTGACAACTCCAAACAATTTTCTTGTTAATTTGGTCAATATCCTTAATTGATTTCCCATAGGCGGTAATGGTAAGGTTTTTTTTCCTGTAGCTCAGTTCATATCGCAAACTTGAATATATATGATGGCTCGTTTCGAAGCTGAGACATTTTCACATTGTGTGATTAAATTTGCGGGTTACGAATTGAGATGATTACTTTTTCCGTAAATTAGCATACCCCGAAAATCCTTTCGTGATGCCGCTCCTTGTTGTAGAACAATCTTTTTAACAAAATAAGTTTTTTTAAATTTGATACTTTGAACACATTTAATAGCTCCATATATTTTACACAATTATTCTATGTTACCCTACTTTCCAAATGGTTAAGCTCAGTCATTTGTTAAAAATAGAAACATGTCCAATATCACTGCACAGCTATTTTTAACAATTGATAGTTACATCATGAAATGGTATTGATTTTTTCCTTTACAGTCCTTTTCTCACGTGGAGAGACGTGCAACATCTGATAGTCCTCACATCATCAAGGAAAGGATTTAATGACACGTATTCTGACTGGTCAGTAAACGGAGCAAACAAGGAATGTGAGTTATTGCACATAATCTCCTTTTTATATCAATAATTTGTTTTATACTATCAAGTTTATGCAGACCCAATTTTTGGTGGGGTTCGTGTTGTTAAGTCTTTAGTTTTCTATTTTGTGTCTTGTGTACTATTGTTTATAGATATATGAAGATGTGGTATGAGTGCCAATGAGACAACTCTCCATCCAAGTAGCAATTTATAAAAGTAAACCTTTATAGGTCAAGGTACGGCCTTCAACACGGAGCTTTGCCTTACACCAAACAGCAAGCTATAAAGGGCCCTAAAATTTACTAGTGTAAAACCATTCAAACGTGAACACCAACGATCTTATCTATATAAAAACGAAAAACGAGAAACACTTAATGACCACATAAACAGACGACATCCACTGAACATCAGATTCCTGACTTAGGACAGGTGCAAACAATTGCAGCGGGATTAAATGTTTTCTGAAACAATAGTATAACATCACAACATAGAAAGACACACTATAAAATATCAATTGGAATGACTTAACTCAATCAAAAAACGTAGTGATACAAATTTACACACCATGAACGAATAAATTTGATCTGTGATACAATGTAAATACATAATTAATAAAAATAAGGGATGATTAAAGTAAATGTATAAAACCGCTGTGAAATGTTAAACAATTTTAGAAAAACATCAACTATGAAAAAAATTAAGTCATATTATACATAGGTAAATGAAAATAATTTTGTTGTTAAGTATACTTCTTCTTCTGTCGATATAATCTTCCGTTAAGGAATACCAAGAAATTTCTTGTATGTCAATAAAAGTAATCTAAAACTTGGTACATGTGGGATGAATATCAACAATAAAATTATACAATTAGTCGATAAAACTTCGTGTTCTTCATGTAAAGGTGCCCGAACAATATTTAAGGAGAAAGAAAATAATTTTGATGTTCATAGTACGAAGAAGTGACAATTTGTAGTAATTCCAAACAATCAAAGCTGGAATATAGACCAGATACATGTTAACCTTAAATAACAAAAAAGCATTACAAATAGTATCAACAGGTCAAATTAACAAGAAAGTACGATTTGAGAGTTTTCGCTGTTACTGACAGCTAGTTAAAAGCCAAAACAATTATTAATAAAAAAAAATCATGCATCAGAGACTAAAATCAACTAAAACACATCCCAGGGATTTAGTATTTTAACGTCATAGACAGTCAAAGAAGACATGACTTGTGCAATGCCAAAAATATATGTATCGACAAGGAGTAGGATAGTTAGGAGTTTACTTCTTTATAATGAAAATGAACGTGTGTGTGTCTCTATACATCCCGTTTGAAAAGAATACAAATTTAGGTATGTTTTAATTTGCTAATGACAAAATCGATATTAGTGCCAATGTAAACTATATTCAAAGATCTAATTACAACATTGGTAAGATAACCCTTACTAATAAGTTTGTTTAAAGGTTCGATGAGTTTACACGGAGCACATAGTGATTTCCGCGCTTTTAGTACAATATTTCCGTAAAATTTAGGATGTGAAATACCATTTGTAATACGTTTTGTACGAGTACAGCCAAATTTACTAATCAAATCTTTGTATCTATGAAAGAATTTAGTAAAAGTTTTAAGTAATTTATGGTAATGAAATCCCTGACTTCATAATTTACCAGTGATGCATATTGGATTACGTTGAACTTCGTTAAAATCTATGACATCACTACACACACGGGCATACCAAACGAGTTGGGATATATAAACACCGTATGATTGAGCCAAAGGAACATCGCCGTCTAAAAAAGGAAAATTAACAATAGGGAATGAAACATCGTCTCTTTTGTCGTAAATTTTAGTATGGAGTTTCCTTTTAGAAATTGAAATGTCTAAATCAAGAAAAGGACAACTACTGCTGTTTATGTTAGATTTAGTTATAGTAAGTTATTTTGGATAAATGTCGGTAGTATATTTAGAAAACTTCAGATTATTTAACGAAAAAATATCATCCAGATAACGGTAAGTATTGTTGAATGTATCAACCAAATGACGTGTCTTTACTGAGATTTTAAATTTGATACGTGATGTTCGGTTTCAACTATTTTAAGAGTCAAAGCTCGAAGCTTTTTAAAAAAAGACATAGTATGCCTGGTGGTATGGCTGTAAGAAAAATCGGATTGCGTGATAACACTCGATACAGACTAAGAATTTTTTTAAAAAGCTGAGAGCTTTGACTCTTAAAATAGTAAAACCGAACATCACGTATCAAATTTAAAAACTTATCTGTCTCAGAGTATTGTTCCGATTGGGCTTATTTTGAAAGCTTCACCCCTTACCACCGGTGAAAAATCTATCAGATTTATGGATAGATGGAATAATATTCACCATAGTAGTTCCTTGAAATTGATGGATCTATTACACGCTGAAGCGTCTCATAAACATTTAAATTTACAAACTAGGTATAACAATCTTTACAACAAATCATGCCAAGAACTCTCCGGTCCTGAATTACTCACCATCAACGAGCGCCTCCATGACATCTTGCGCATTGAATCCCGGAAATTACACCAAAAACAAATAAATAAATTTATACGAGACGGCGTACTTTTAGACACTATAGCAAGAGAGCAGATCACCTTAACTCTCAATCGTACCATCATAACCGGGAAAAAAATCCCGGAATCGCAGATTCAGGAGAAAAAAACAAAGTTGCTTGAACTCTACAAACACTGTAGTCAATTTGGCTTCAGTTGCTTTGTCGGAAACCGAGACTAAGGTACTGTCAAAAGGTCTTAATTTTTGTCCCACGCCGGGCAAAATAGATTCTTTACTTTTGGAAGATGACCTAGACAAGTTAGCAAGATCCTTCAGAATCAAGGAATACTTTTCTAAGGACACCACAAAAAGTACCACTGATAGTGACACAGGTGATCTCGACTCAGATGACGACCAAGAAGATGTCGTTATTCCCAGATTCAGGAAAAAAAGTTCATGGATTCCTTAACCCAGTAAATGTGCTTCTTTAGAACATATTATTGACAAAATTAAATCCGACGTAACACATCTGTCCACTGCCACTTCCCAAACATTAGACAATTTATCGTCTGAAGAAAATGAAGCTGTGCGGTTACTTAAAAGCAGAGACGACATTATAATAAAACAGCAGACAAAGGCAGCGCTGTTGTCGTCATGGACAAATGTGATTACATTCGAGAGGCAGAACGTCAACTCTCTGATGAGAGATTTTATAAGAAATTAGACTCTGACCCCACCCCTCAATTCAACAAAGAAATCACCACAAACCTGAAAATCATGTGTGAACAGAGTCATATTGATGAAGACACATTTAAATGTTTAAAACCTGAAAATCAAAGCCGGTGCGTTTCTATCTCCTGCCCAAAATACATAAAGTCAATAATCCAGGTAGGCCAATTGTTTCCGCCAATGACCACCCTACAGAGAAAATATAAGAATTTATTGACTTTCATCTGAGATCACTTATAGAAAATTTACCATCCTATATACAAGACACAACACACTATCTTAAGAAAATGGAATCCTTGAACCCTCTCCCACCTGAAACGATCCTTGTCTCGCTTGATGTTACCTCCTTCTATACTAACATCCCCCATCACGATGGTATTGAAGCCTGTAGGGAAGTCTGAAACTCTCGCAACACCTTACATCCACCAACTGAATGTCTCATCCAGCTTCTAACTTTGGTATTGCAATGCAATAACTTCACATTCAATGGTGAACTCTTTCTCAAATTTAATGGAACATCAATGAGAACAAAGATGGCCCCGTCTTATACCAATATTTTTATGGGTAAATTAGAACAGAGAATTATCTATTCTTCTCTTTATCAACCGCTCTTTTGGTTCCGATTCATCGACGATATTGACATGAAGTGGGATAATACTGAACAAGAACTAAATTTGTTCATTCAACATGCCAAGGATGCTCATCCCTCAATAAAATTCACATATGAAATCTCTGACTCTAAGAGCACGTTTCTTGACACTACAACGCAAGTAAGGGATGGAAACATATTTACAGATCTGTATTGCAAGCCCACAGACAAACATCAATATTTATCTCCTTTGAGTTGTCATCCTAAACATTGCATCAAGAGCATTCACTACAACCAAGCCATACGAATAAAACGGATTTGCTCCACCAACGATACTACAAAAAGACGACGACAAGAACTTCGCGGTCACCTAAAACATCGGGGCTAAAAAGAAAAGACATTGATAAAGGTTTCTCTCCTGCTAACAACATCAGCCGAGATGAACTTTTACAATATGAAGACAAAAAGGTCAACAAGAGGGTGCCTTTTGTGTTGACTTACCATCCCAAATTTGACAACTTATCACACCTAATCCGCGAAAATTTGAAAGAAATTGAAAAACATCCTAAACTATCCAAGATCTTTCCCGAGCCACCTGTACTGGCTTTCCGTAGGCCCAAAAGCCTTAAAGACTTGCTGGTGAGAGCTGATTTATCCTCTAAAGCAGGCTCTTCGGCTATGGGCTCTTGCAAGGATTGCGGAAACAAACGATGTCTGACTTGCAAACAAATACTGGATACCCAGACTTTTAACAGTCACTCCACTGGTACAGAATACACCATATTTTGCAATGTTAATTGCAAGACAACAAATGTTGTGTGTCTTCTACAGTGTAAATGTGGTAAACAGTATGTTGGCGAGTCAGAACAGCCATTTCACAAACGAATGAACGGCCATCGTAGCGACTACCAATGCAAGCCAGACCTCCCTCTCAGTCGACATTTGAGATCCACTGGCCACACTAAGGCAGATCTCAATCGACTGACCATTACAATCATTGACCACAACACTGCTTGGTCTAGGGAGGATAGACTTACTCGGGAAAGATTTTGGATAAGAAAATTAAAAACTTTGGCACCAAATGGGATAAATAAAAAGATGTAGTTCGAATTCGCGCAGTGCTTTACACTTGGGTTATATTACTTATTACTATAGTCTCTGTTTCTATTTCTTACTTACTCAGTTCTAAAAAATTTTGGTGAGTATACCAGTTTAAATTGCTTGGTTCTATTCATTTTCGTAGGATGTAAAAGTACCGAGTCACGTTCAACTATTTAACCTCAGTCAAAATTTATTAATATATTTTAACTGCTATTTATTTGGGATGTTTAAATACGCAGCCTCTGTTGTAATTACTCTACCGTGGTCAAATTTGAAATATTTACAAACTTAGAACGGTCAGTGCTGTTTATTTGGAATGTTTATTGACGCGATCATTCTTGTAACATCGAAACTGTCGTCACCGTTTAAATTTTAGAATTGTGCTAGTTCATATCGCACATTACTATTTTTATTTGAAGCATATCTTTGCAGTCTCTGTTGTAAATAGTCATAAAACCTATGCCATGTTTAAAATTTTTAGAATTGTACAAGCGTCTCAACTGATGTTCGATTTGACTGTTTTATTGTATAAATTTCAAGATTGTTATAGTTTAATCAAAGTAGATTGATATGATTCATTTAACATTATGGTCATACTGATGAAGGATATCTGTTATCCAAAATATTTATAAATAATCACATTTATAGTTTCCTTTTTTTGTTATTGGTGTTGTTTTGTACACTTTGTAAGGCGTTTTTATATATATAAACGAGTTACAGCAAATAAATTTGCAATAACATTTTTCAAAAGACCATTCTATCAAATATGAAAACTTTTTCTTGATTTGATTGTTTAAAATCATAACTGTCAACAGAATTAAAAGGACCATCAAAAAGATGTATTTTATCTAAAACCTTCAAAGAATTTTAACACTCCAAAAATAATTAATACCATTATTTTCATAACCTTTATTACAAAAGTTAATAACAAGTTCTTTGATAGTAGTAAGGGAGGTAGTTAGAAGCACTGATAGATTAGTAGTAGAACACTTATTAGATGCGGAGATGAAACGGAATTTAAATGTTTTTTTATGTAATTTCGGTAACCAGTACATAGTAGGGACTTTCAAATGTTCGGAAGAGGTTTTAAGCTGGGTAGTGGCAGTGATATGCCTGTTAACAATTTGACTCTCTGTGGTGCGTACGGACCTGAATGTAGAGGAATTGATCATTTCGTTTTGAAGAACTTCCTTGTAGTATATGTGTCACACCACCACTACTTTATTGGCTGCCTTGTCTGTCGGTACGAATACAAACCGCTTTGCGAGTACTTGAAGTTTATTTTTTTATTCTAGAAATGGGAATATCATGGACCCTATTATTAATTTCAGAATTGTTTTCAAAATGAGATATTCGAATATCAACAGTATTCATAATTTTATTCAAATAACTGTCTAGAGATTTTTTATCAGATCTTTCACGTTTGCACCAATTTTTACAGTAGGCAGAGAGCGTCTTTAATAGCCTGACGACACTGTTTCCAATCTATTATAGATGGAGGATGATATTTCGGTCCTTTCTTTAGAAAAGTTTTGACCTCACGGTCTTCGACGATGTTGAGGTCTCCTGTAATGACATGACCATATGGAACATATCTTAAACTAGATGTTTCACAGTCTCAAGTGGAAGGAAAATTATTTTCTATATTGACGTCTGATGTAACTGACGTATAATTAAAAATCAAACTTCTGCTGGTTTTTTTTTTTTTTTTTGTAAGAATACGAAATAATGGTTCTATATTATCAAAATACGGAGGTATTGGCTATAGGCGGAATAGTCATTGAATATGCTAGATAAGTTAATAAAATCAATACCTCTATTAAAATATTTTTATTTAAGAAAATGTCGTTGATGATTTTCAGGTTAATCGAGATAGGAAACAGCCTGTATGACAAAAGGCTGTAATAATACGGGTGTATTCATAAAACGGGCTAAAAAAAGAAATTTTATCACACTACAGAAAAATAGCATATAATTTACTTATTGGTATGTGACCCAGTTTGCATAATACTTGACGTCTGCCATTATTATTTATTATAAATAACAGATCAGAAAGTGTATAATTTATACGATGTTTAATACGTTGATTACGGTTTTTGCGTTTACCATGAGACCTAATATTTCTAAGTCGTTTATCAACAATATTAATGACATCGATAGAAGTTTTAGATATGTTCCCCTGTCCCAATAATTTGTCATTGAGACCGAGAGGATAAACTGTTGAACTCTTATACCAAAATAATTCGCGAAATTCACGTGATTTTTCAAATTGCTTGTGTGATTATCCTGGTTGTTTCTGGACGGTTTCGAGGGGTTGGAATTTTATAAATTTAAGATTGTGATTATGCTTATCTAAATGTTGATATATCAAACTTTTGAATTTTGTGGGTCTACGAAAGCGGTAAAGGTGTTCTTAATTTCTTCTGTAATACTCTCGTCCCGTCTGTCCCACCTATTGAATACCGAACTTAAGTTGGGTTCAAGTTACCACATATATCAGGTTTTGAGTTTTTCAGGATATATCACAGGAAAAGGAGAGCGAAAAAGTTCTCCCGTTCACTGTTGACCTTACAGTATTTTGAGAAGTTAATCTTTAACAGGTTAGTCATTTTTTGGCATTGCACGGGAACATTTGTGGATATCCACGTGCATTTTTGTTAAAAAAATCTGGATGTGTAGGCATTACAAATACGTTTGGTTAAGCACGTTGATAACCTAGAAGTTGTGTTGTTAATAAAAAGTAAAATCACAAAAATACTGAACTCCGAGAAAAATTCAAAACGGAAAGTCCCTAATCAAATGGCAAAATCAAATGACAAAACACATCAAACGAATGGACAACAACTGTCATATTCCTGACTTGGTACAGGCATTTTCAAATGTAGAAAATGGTGGATTGAACCTGGTTTTATAGCGCTAAACCTCTCACTTGTATGACAGTCGCATCAAATTCCGTTATATTTACAACGATACGTGAACAAAACAGACATAATAGTTGAAGTAGTCAAAATATGGGTACAGCAGTCATCACTGTGTTACAATCTCAAAACAAACAAGAGACAAGAAAGCACAAAAAACATCTATCAAATTAAAAAACACATTCATTGCTTCGCGTGTCTGACGTCAGAAAATGTAAACGTCACATAGGAAGAAATTTTGTCGTTCAATGTATATTAAAAAAAATTATAATTTCACATGGGGAATAAATAATTTTCTTTCCATTCCGTAAAATCATGATTATTAAATAGGGGTATAGGAACAATAAAAAAATGTCTGTTTTTCTTTTTTTTTTTTTCTTTTTTTTTTTTGCCATGGCGTTGTCATTTTGTTTTCGATCTATGAGTTTGAATGTTTCTCTGGTATCTTTCGCCCCTCTTTTATAATTAATATGATCATTTCATTCTCGATAAAACTCTGCTTATATGGTTTATACACTGGTTGGACGGCATATATGACATATTCGTCAACCTTTCATTTCAATTTTCTTTCTTTTATTCTAAAATAAGTTGTACGAATTTTGTCTACAGCCTGTTTCCTCCTATTGTTTTTTAAATGTATCCTTTATATGACAATGACTAATGAAGAAACAAGTATTTTTTCTTATTGGGGGATAGATCGTGCTTAAAAAACCTTCGCAGATTCAAACAGAAAAATTTACGAAACTAGCATTATGAAGGTTCTTAGTTTCATGATTGACAACACATTAGTTACGTTTGTAGGAGGTACTTTAAATAAACAATTGGCATTCCCATGGGACACAACTGTACTCTTCCTCTTGCCGACCTGCATTGTTTCTCAATCATATGACGCTTATTGCATCTAATACCTTTCCAGATGGTATATTCTCACTAAGTTAAACACATTTGGTGAATATGTTGAACGTATATATTCAGTCGACCTAGTAATAAAAGATTGATACAACAGGACATCATCACGAAAGTGCAAGTTGGTTAACTGTTACAGATAATCTGTCTTACAGATGCTGACGGATATTTGAAAATGATGTTACCCCAATCCTTCCTTCTTTTCGCGAATGTGAGCTATCAAATTAGACTTGAGGATTCGTACTTTAATGAGCTACACGATGGGTTCCATATGAAGAGCCGAACATGCATACAAATCCTATGCATCTGTAATCAACCACGGATTTTGTTTGGATTCATGTTTCATAGTCTTTAGTTTCATATGCTGTGTTTTGTAAACGGTTGTTTGCCTTTTGGTCGTTTAGCAAAAAAAACACGTAAAACGTAAAAAAGACAAACAACATAACATAAGGCACAACATAAAAAAATTAACTTCTAAGCAACAAAAAGGCTGTGGGTTTCTCAGGATGCCTGTTTCCAATATAACCAGGAAAGCTCTTAGATGGACACCCCAGGGGAAGAGACCAAGAAAAGACCCAAAACCTACTGGCGTCGAACAATTGAAGCAGAACTGAAGGAACTTGAAATTGCCTTGGGAGAAGCCGAAACAACCGCTAAAGAGAGCTGGTTGGCGAAATCTTGTGGCGACCTTATGCTCCTGCCGGAGCGAAGAGGATAGGTAGGGTAGCAACAAAAAAAACAAAAAAAAATCGATACTGATCGCAGGTGTACCGGTCGTGAAACATATTATTCGTCTAGGGTTACTCATTATGTTGCTCAGTTTATTAATATCCCGATGATAAATCTTATTCAGCAAGTCACATTCGATCAAACGAGGACTTTATCGGGGTTACAACAAATGGAAAAAATCAGTCGTCATATGTTGATTAGATATTCTACCACCTTACAAAGTGTGTTGGTTGAAAGAAAATGTTGTGGGTAGAATTAAAAATCCATTATTAGTTTCGATGGTTTTATTTCTATTTCTAGACCACAAGAGAGTGTCATGCAAATATCTAGAGATAGAACTAATAAAAAACAAAGATCGAAGCATTTAACTAGACAACTACTACATTGTATTTATTCTTTAATCTGTTTAATTATGCTCTCGTTAAGTTACGACTTATAGTCTTTTTTTTTCATTTAAAAAATACAATTATTGTAAATATTAATAAGTTTTACAAACTCCTTAATATATTTTTGCAGTTAGCCAAGTCCTCGGGTATGGTCTAATGGATGCCAATGCCATGGTCAATAAAGCCAAAACATGGGTTACTGTTCCAGTACAACACAGCTTTACAACGCTTACTATGTTCCCGTCTATGTATGTATCCGTTGTCTCGTTTTTCGTTCTTATTATAAGACTTTTCAATATATATCAACAACTAAACAGATTTTCATTCTTAATCGTATCTGTATGATATCTAAGATTTAATGGAAATGGGGAATGTAGTACAAAGAGACAACAACCCGACCACAGAACAGACAACAACAGAAGGTCACCAATAGGTCTTCAATACAGCGAGAAATTCCATTTTTTTTTTTTGTTGACATTTAGTATAGATATGGTCATAATTATGAATAATTGTTTACAAAACTTCGAATTTTCTAAATACTTCAAAGGATTTTAACCCCAGAAATAAATTACCTTAGTAGAGATTCGAAAAAACTTGAAAACCGTTTGGAATTTTGGTCCTAAATGGTATTCAATTTCGTACTTTATTTGTCCTTTTACTAATTTTTTATTCTAGCGTCACTTGTGATTCTTCTGTAGACAAAACGGGCCTTTGACGTAAAAAACGTAAAGCCTAGTAGTTATAATGAGTTTATTTGTACTGAGGTCAAATTATAAATTGTGCAAATAAGTTATAAATTTCTTCTTTCATTTTAGTTCTACCAGTTTGTGGTCGTCAGACACAATACACTTTTCCCGGAGTAATATTTTCATTCGTTACTTAGAACACGTTACAGTTCAAATAGAGTTCTCCTACAGTCGATATCGTGGTGTCACAGAACTATATCTTGTTTCTCCAAGCGGAACTGAAAGTAATTTACTTCATTACCGGCTTGAAGATGCCGTAAAACACGAAAGAAGAGGATGGTGGAAATGGACGTTCATGTCAGTTCATTTCTGGTGGGAAAACCCTGTTGGTACCTGGCGTCTAAAAATTGGTTCATATAAAGGAATTTCTATTGGTGAGTTTAACACCGTATATATCTTGTGTCTGTTATCTAGATAATAGATTAAATGATACTCATATAATTATTCATCTATAGCTTTCATGACCTCTTACACAAGGCGGTCTTAGTAAAGCTTAATCAGCAGGTGTAATCGGTTTATCTTTGTGATAATCAATCTGCTTCGAATTCTTCAGATGTTCATTTATTGATAATGATAATTAAATTATTGGTTTCCTTTCCTTTAAAATTAATTTGAGGTAGTTAATTCCCATGTTGTATGGTTTCGAAATACACTGTTTTTAATTAATTGATAGTTCTACAAATATCAACTATCATTTTGTTTATTCCGTATTGTTAGAACTTAAGTAGGTTTTTCAGAATTTGATTTTGGATAAATAAGCAAAACGTTAGATGAGCAATACATTAATTGGTATATTATAATTATACTGCATATTTATTTTGCAGTAACGCTGGTTTCCTGGTCTATAACATTTTATGGTACATCACACAATCCAATAACACGTGAGTTTTGACAAAGTCATCAATAAAAACAACCTACATTTTGTCTCTCCCTTTTTTCATACTCAGCTGTTATAGTCATTCGTTTAAACCTCAATTGTTGTTATTTGAATTATTTGCGACCAGTCAGTTTTTTTGTTTTTTTGGGGGGGTTTATTTCATTACCTACAGACGTGCTCATATTAAGGATTACTAATGTTCTGAAAATAAAGGCAACTGTAGTATACCGCTGTTCAAAAGTCATAAATCGATTGAGAGGAAACCAATTCGGGTTACAAACTAAAACCGAGGGAAACAAATCAACTATAAATTTAAGGAAAACAACGAAACAACAGAAACACTGAAGTGCAAAAAAACGACAATGCATCATACATAGAAACAAACTATCAGAAAACAACAGCCATAGGAATACCTAAAAATCAATCTAAAACAGTACACAAAACAACAAAATAGAAATATGAACTGTGTGTCTTGAAGTATAGATTCTGCGTACTGATATTGTTTATCATCTAAATAACATGTTATAGTATTCTTTTATTTGTCTTCACTAATATTACTTTTACTATTTAGTATTTAGTTTTTTTGTGATATACATTTGACGTGACTCTGTACTTATGCATCCCGCCGTTGTGTTATTATTCTATGATATTTGTATTCTGTCTTTCATTTTTGCCAATGTGGTTTGTCTATATGACTTTTTGTGTTTTTTATACATATGACGTGGCTCTGTACTTATACATCCCGCCATTGTGTTATTGTTCTTTGCTAAATTTTGTATTATTGTCCTTAATATTTGCTAATGCTTTGACTATATGCCCTTTTGTGTTTCTTTGTTCACAATAAGCAAAAAGACGAGCGTCAAGAAGGACATGGGAAACTTCTAATATAGATTCTGCAGAGGCTATGCCTTAAAACTATAAACTATATTCTGTGCATACTTTGAACGACAAAATTATTTTATATCTATCTGTGTGACGTCAAATGTGCGATTCTACATCAAAGTTAATGTTAATCTAACCATGTGTTTGTCAGGGTAAGGATTCGGTCCCAGTTCTTAGAATAGTTCAATCCTTTATGGGTGGATTTTACATAGAGGAATAAAATCGTATAATAAAAAAGCAAAATGAGGATGTTAAATTTGATGTATGCCTTTGTGTGCTTTTTATTACATAGTTTGTTTTAATAGTGATTAATATGATAACACAACGTTGACTGCTGTACCCCTTCTTTTGACATTTTTACCTATTGTGTCTGTTTGTTTTGTTAACGCATCGTTGTCAATATATTGTAATTTGATACGACTGTCATACAAGTGAGAGTTTTAGCTAGCTATAAAACCAGGTTCAATCCACAATTTTCTACATCAGAAAATGCCTGTACCAAGTCAGGAATGTGACAGTTGTTAACCAGTCGTTTGATGTGTTTGAGCTTTTGATTTTGTTTTTGATTAGGGACTTTTGTGTTTGAATTTTCCTCGGAGTTCAGTATTTTGTGATTTTACTTTTTCACAGTGCGACAAAAAGTGACGTCGAAGGTAAATTTCTAAATATTTGATATAAATCGAGATTAAGTTTGTTATAATGTTATTTAATGTATTTTATAACAATTACAAGAATATTAATATAGAATTGAGTTAATAATGGTGTAACTAACTGCACTATATAACTATGTTAGCCTTTCTGAACCAAGCAAAATATAGATTATTTATCATTTCAATTTCTTTTGTTGACTATTTCCTTTAAGTATACATCTGTTTTCAAATAACAAAAATTGAACATATATCTTTAATCAACAGAAGAGCGAACAACAGTTCCAACAACACAGTCGAAAAATACAAGCGATCTAAAGTATGTTTCGACAACAACCAACTCAGCATCAATACCCACATCATTCACAGAACCGACATCAACTTGCAAAACAGCAAAGTTTTTGACGGTAACAACGTCAGATAAAATTTCAACAGAAACGACAACAATCTCTGATTGGACGACATTATCTACTAAGCCTACAACTTCATCAAGAGGAAGTGCCTTATCTTTTGAGTAAGTAATAATTGGTTGTTTGATATACTCAACAAATTAAAATTAAACAAAACGTTGTCTCTAATGTTTGAGAATCGAGAGTATAAATAAAGGCTACATTAGTATACCGCTGTTCAAAAGTCATCAACAGATTGAGAGAAACAAACTCCGGGTTACAAACCTAAACCGAGTGAAACGCATCAACTATACGAGGAAAACAAAGGAACAGGAAAACTGAAGTGCAACAAAAACAAACGCAAAACAAATACATAGACACGAATTATTTAATAACAGCTGCCATATTCCTGAGATATACGTTGTAAGCATCAATGGTACGAATTGAATTAAATAACATAAACCAGAATTAATATATTTTAATTAGCAATTAAACAAAGTCAGTAGAAAAATGATGTCAATTATACTCGGTTTTGTGTACCTCAAACGTGCGTTGTGTCTATAAATGACAAATCACAGTGACTATCGAATATAAATAGGCAAAAGCCAATCAAAGAACGAAGGTTTATAGATCATTGTGGGAAATTCATAACTCTTTTTTAAAATAAAGCAACAGTAATCTATTCCTGTGGCAGAAAATCCTTGGTATCTCGTACAATTCCAAATTTGGTAAACATATGTATGTTAACTGTTAAATCAGAAGAAAATTCGAACGAAAAAAACAAAACAACTTATTAGGGAGCTTTCAAATACTTTTGTATTTTTCCAAGGACTCCTCCTCTTGAATTTTAAGAGAAAACGCCTTTCTTTCTAGAGATACAAATTTATTCCTTAGTTTATTCTATTATTATTGACATCATTATCATTCTTTACATTTTCAATCGATTACATAAGATTGTCACTGTTGTATGTGTTTTTCACTAGTACACGAGTCATGCACTCCGTGTTGAAGGCCGTACCTTGACCTATAATGGTTTACTTTTATAAATTGTTACTTGGATGGAGAGTTGTCTCATTGGCACTCATACCACATCTTCCTATATCTACTTTAACGTTTGTGCTACACTTGTACGTATGTCATACACTTATACGTCGGCCATACGCTTGTTCAGGATATATCCGTTCACGCAGAATAAATTGATTGTTTAAGTTTTAAAATGGGACAAAAATAGTTTTAGTCAGATCTGGATAATTCGGTTTCCAAAGCTTTCAAACAATAAATTAAAAAAATACCGATCTCAAAAGAAAATTCAAAAGTCTTTTATCAAATTGCAAAACCAAAAGCTAAAAATAATTGCCATATTCCTGTATGACAGTTGCATCAAATTTCATAATATTGACAACACTATGTTAACAGGAAGTATAACACAATATCAAAATTTTTAAAAATGAGGTACAGCAGTTAACATTGTGTTACAATATTAAACACTATAAAAAAACTAATAGCCAACAAAGAAAACAAAATGGCATATAAATAAAATACATTAGCAAGAATGAAAGACAATAATACAAAAAAGCCAATAGCACAATAACACAATCGCCTGCAAAACCTACTGCTCATTAAAATAATGATATTGGAGTTTGATTTTAATTAAGACTTTAAAGTGAACTCTTTTGTGTAAGAAACGTTCGACTGGCAAAAGAAGTTGTTCTGGTATCTTTCATCTAAACGGTAATGTGTTTTCTTTAATCTCGATAATTTACTCGATTCTCGTTATTCGTATATATACAAAATCTTTACAATATTTTGTATCGTAATACATTAATAATGAGAAAGGTTACAAAACAATTCCATTCTCAATTTTATACTATGCAAACAAACAGTTTCATGGTGACCAATGTTCGCTTGTTGAATATAACTGTATTGGGTTTTTTTATGAATACAAGTTTACAGGAAATTTCTTATTTGCTTAATTTTATATCTTTTCATCTAAACCCAATAAATCCACAAAATTGAGCATCCAATGAATACTAATTATTTATGCAAAGTATGTATTATGATAGTTTAACTGAAATTTAATTTGACAGCTTTCCATTCCTTAGATATTGGATTTTTTTTCAGCCAGCGACAATAAGCCAGTTATCATAGGAGGATTTATAGCAGGTCTCTTACTCTTAGGTGCTTTTCTTGTGTTCATCAGGTGGAAAATTAATGTTGGGCGTAAAAAAGCTGTAGATTCAATAACCTCATCCACAGCACCTGCTGTGTTCACTGCTTGAATGGGAACTGTCACAGAAAGACAAAGTAAAAAAATCCGACTATATTTTCAGGGTTTCAGTAGTTGGCATTATTCCATGTATGCATAACTTGTTATATATATGTTCAGAACTGTATGAGTATTTTGACCATACGCATATGGAAATGAGGATATGATTATACATCATATGGTCTAATCATACGCGTTTGGTTTTATGATATTTTTAAAATGTGCACAAGAACCATTAACAATGCGCTATGCTCATGTATACTACAATTGTTTTTTCAAGAAAAGTAAGAAATCAAAGTAGTATGTTTTATACAAAAATAATTCTTAAAATTTTGTATTGCAATTGCTTTTTTTAATAAAGAATACTAGAAAGTAAAGACAAACTGTATGATAATTAGAACTTTTTCGATGGAAAAAATAACTCATTTTCCAAATCCAAAACGACACAAGTTGCGGATATGTTTGATCTTTCACCTTTTCTCTTGATTAGACTTTCCTGTTGTCCTGTCTTCTCTATATCAGTTAAAAGTGTTTTGATCTTATTGACTTGTCATACATTATTCAAACAATTGACCTCACTTTTGAAAGATTATTTATATTTTCAAAGTTATCTCTCTCATCAACGAATTGTCATTCTACGCGACAAATCGATGATTACCATGCATAAATGTATTTACTATAACTCTAACTTGTGATTTAAATTCATTTTTAATCATCGTTACTTCTTATCAATCATGTATCCCTGATTACACTATGGTTCGATAACTCAAAACTTTATTTTGATATACTCGTTTTTGTTGACAGCTCAAGCGGTTATCTTTATGAATTTAACGCGTTTAACACTAACAAAATCGATATCGATTATGTCAAAAGAGTAAAGAATAGGGTTTCAAGTATAAAGACGAGAGAAATCCAACATTCTTTTTTATGTAAACACCAAAAGTGAGAAGGGCGGATTGTGATTTTCAAAATTCCCTCCTTCTTGAAAGATGTAGATATATACATGTATGTGGGATTACACGTTTGCATAGAAACAATATTGATGAAGGCATGTTCGTTGAAAAAAAAAACATTGTAGTAAAGCATCGTTTACTTTTATCTTCTCGAAATCTGGCTTATATTTCATCGTTTTAGTGTTTAGTTTAAGTTCATTTGTCTAGAGCTTTGCGCATGTTATGTCATATTTTGTTGTGCTATGGTATTTTTGTTATTCTTGTCTTTGAATTTATATTATGTGCTTTGTCTATCAAGTTTTTGTCTTTACAGTGGTTACGATTATACCATTTTGTTTTTCTGTTAAATTTGTACGTTGTTGACATAGTTGTTTTTTTAGTTTTCTACATAAGAAAATGTCTTCACCAAGTCAGGAAAATGACAGTTGTTTTTTTGCTTTTGTTTGTAATTGTTAGTTTACATGTTCTGCAACAACATAAATCAGTTTTAAAGACAAATATATGTACTTTATTTTTCCCCTGTCGTAAGAATTTCGTATGGTCATATTTTTTCTAAAAATCGTTTTGATGACTAGTAGTATATTGGACAGTTTGCAATCCCCCTTTTCAAAATGAAAATTTTAATATATTTGCCTATATCAATGTATATTTGAGTAATAATTTTTTTTTTCCTAGCTATTATCATATGTCAAAAAGTTTTATTCAGTATTCTATTTTATTTTAATCTATAACATTAATAAAGTTTTGACTGTTTGAAATTGAAGTCATTTTTATTTCAAATTCAAACACAAATTTTAGTTTCTTCTTCATAGTAGTAGTCAAAACTATCCCATAATAGTTTAAGCATATAGTACTTCATAAAACTTGTAGCTGATAACAATTTCAGAACCTAGATATAAAAAAGCCTGAAGATATCAACGGAAAAAAGTATAAAGTAAAAAACTGCAATCTCACCACGGAACTTAATCACTTCCTTTTCATAACATTTCATACTATTATTAAACTCAGCTGATATATGAAATTAGTATCTTTTTCACATGTTTTTCGCTATTATATACAAAAGATTTCAATTTAGTGCACTAATATATGTACAAAGTCAAAGTGAATCTAACATTATATTCAGTAGAAACAACTATTGGGGATACCATAGCAGCTGCTAGCCAATTGAATGTTGACCTCAAAATCTCTGAGATGCAGGCCTCTATGTCAACAGTAATTGACACAAATAAGGATCATATATACATTCCGCTGCCAAGTAAACATCAAAACTCTACATATTTCGACAGAAGAATACCAAACTTCTCATGAATTGTCTCTTCCTTCTTCAATTCATTCTATCCCTTCGTCTGTATTGTAATTCATTTCATGGTTATTGCATAATACAGCATACAGCCAAGTCTATAATCAGGAAATGGCACCAGAGAAATTGGTAAATGCTTGGCAATTGTTGAGGCAATTGTTTCTGTGACCAAACAGTTTTACTGCTTTGCATTTAAGATTTGCTTTACAAATGTTTCATGAGTTTGGTTCAAAACACATGTTGAAACAGTAAATGCCAATGGATTTTGTGTTGTGTACAGTGAAGTGCGACTCTATCTAACAAGTATTGTCAACCATAAAATTGTGCAAATTCAAGATGCTGTGTACGTCCCATATGATGTTTCTCTGATGGGGTGGGGGTGTTGTTAAAGAAGGTGTTAATAACATTGATTTGAATACGGAAACAATAGATGGAAAAACACCTTTCATTAAATGGCATGGGCAGAGCAATATCTCTTGCACGTAAAAGACACCCTTGTAGATTTCGAAAAAGAGCAGGCTAATGCCGCTAGAATGTAGCACTCGAACCCCAAAGTGGAAAAGGATTAATATAAGTTGTAATAACTTGTCTCCCAATCCACTATAAATAAATATGTTTAAACTAAATTGCATGGGCAGTTTTTCAAGTCAGTAATATGGATACAAGAGCACTCTTTCAGCTGTCAGGCCAGAATTTTCAGTTGTTTCATACCCAACCATTATTGACTTGAAGCCGAGTTATATGTCATTAGTATATACTACCATGAAATAAGAGTCTATTAGACAAGATCATGCTATAAGAACATTTGACCAACAACTGTTTGGGAAAAACACATTCTGTAAGTGCCTGT
Organism: Mytilus coruscus; assembly: GCA_017311375.1. NCBI lineage: Eukaryota > Metazoa > Mollusca > Bivalvia > Mytilida > Mytilidae > Mytilus > Mytilus coruscus. Next base: position 1,742,034 of record CM029599.1, on the reverse strand, counting down.
CCCAAATCAGGAGCCTGTAATTCAGTGGTTGTCGTTTGTTTCTGTATATCATATTTGTTTTAGTTCACTATTGGTACGTTAATCAGGCCGTTAGATTTTTAGTTTGAATTGTTTTACATTTGTCATTTCTGGGACTTTACAAGCTGACTATGTGGTATGGCTTTTACTCATTGTTGAAGGCCGTACGGTGACCTATTGATGTTAATTTCTGTGTCAATTGGTCTCTTATGGAGAGCTGTCTCATTGACAATCATACCACATCTTCTTATCTTTATATTGAATACCTTTTGAAGTATGTGGTACATTGCAAGCGGGAAAAAGGGGTTATGTGTAAACCCGATCACGTAATAAACATATAACCAGAACAATATGTATACACAACAGTAGATAATACTATAGAAGCAGCAATAATTGTGAAAAAAAAACTGAAGAAACGAGTACTAGTAGTATATAAACACAAAAGTATCCGCAAATTCAATTTTGGGTCATATTTGACTGTAGTGTTCTTTTGCTTCTGGCTTTATACCTCACCCAATATGCTAGTTTAAAAAATAATATTGTGCTTCATGACACCTTATTTCTACCGAAAACTAAAATAATTTATAAGGTTAAGGTGACCTGGTCGATGCCACTGCTGGTGGACGTTTCGTCCCCGAGGGTATCACCAGCCCAGTAGTCAGCACTTCGGTGTTGACATGAATATTAATTATATAGTCATTTTTATAAATTTACTGTTTGCAAAAGTATGAATAATTAGAAATACTGGGGATTTTCTTATCCCAGGCATAGATAATCTTAACCGTATTTGGCACAACTTTTTGGAATTTCGGGTCATCAATGCTTTTCAACTTTGTACTTGTTTAGCTTTCTAACTATTGTGATCTGAGCGTCACTGATGAGTCTTATGTAGATAAACGCGCGTCTTGCGTATTAGATTATAAGCCTGGTACCTTTGATAACTATTAACATTTTATAGTTTGAAAACTGGATTTTTGAAGTTTTGTTTTCAAAACGACGTTTTTTGGATTTTTTTGGTAAAAAATATTTATGATTTAGGTTTATGTGTTCAAACAAACATTACTAAAGCCAAAACAGTACCGGTTGTATTTAGTTAGAGATCAGAATAAGAAAAAAGGTCAAAATTGAAAATCTTCAAAATTTTCACAGTTCTTGAAGATGACATTTGACCTCAATTAAAAAAAATGTGACCATATCAAGTCCTTACAACAGACTGTAAAAAAAACTTAAAATCAAATCAAAGAACATCAACTCTTTATTAAAATGTTTCCATTTTCGAATTAGAATATGTATAATATAAAAAAAATGAGAAAATAAAAATAAGATTGCTAAAACAAATATTCATATAAAAAAAATATATGTAGATATATATATACAGATATAGAAAATACAAATGCACAAGATCACAATAGTAATATGTATATTATTTATTTTTTTCAAAAGGCGCATATATTGTTGTTGCACAAACGTTAATTTCAAATCAAATCTTGGTAATGATTTATGTCAGCAAAGGAACCAGTCGGATTGTTTTACATTTCAAAATAAGCATAGAAAATATTGCAAATACAAGTTCTTAACATGAATGCATGATCCCTTTCCGTTAAAATGACGTCATCATGATCAAAGCACAACGTCACATTCAACTTTCGTTGCCGAGTAAAAGTTTTCTCTACTGAAACTCTATCGAATGTCCCTTTTTAAATAAAAAAAAAAGAATAATGTGAAAGACAACAATAAAAAGTGAGCATAATTAATAAAAGTCCAAACAGCTGCATAAAGATGAAGATATACCATTAAATCTAGAGCAACTATAAATGCATGTATCTTATGATTTAATTGATGCATAGAGACGGTTGAACACAGTTGTCGTTGTTAATTATTTTCACCATCAAACGATACTGATATATCAGTCATTTAATATTATTATAATTCATAGGTCATATTCATTCAATTCATTGTAAAATTTTCTTCATCTAGAATACTGAAGAATTTATATTTCTACATTGGAAGTGGTGTAAGTGCTGTGTTAACTTTGATTATCTGCGCAAACCTGGTTATAATTCATCTCATTTTCTTTGTTTTGTTTCTTTATCTCATTATCAACGATGTCACCTCAATACCAACTTATCCGTCTACCATATTTTGGGGTAACAGCAGGAAATGGTCTACTGTCATACACGTCGGAAAATTCTGATGTTTGCTGCTTTTTCATATCGGGTCTAAAATAGAAGAAATAAAGACCATTTACATTAGGACACCACGAGTACAATATGACGTTGTCCAACTTACAATACATACATAAACTAATAATTGGTATTCTTACCAGTTTTAGTGCGTTCTAGTTATCTTTATTATACCTTCAATATATTACTACATTACTCAATGTATAACATCATGGACAAATTAGATAAATAAAGACGATAAAGATAATGTTTTTAATTAAGCACTATCTCAATGCCAAATAAATTCGGAAGATAAATAATATGTAACTAGTACATACAGATTTCCTGGTGTGAAACGTTTTTCTTTTATCGCAACATAAGAAACAATAACAAGATGATAGAAAAGGCTATGGGGTATTCATCCATGATTTAAAAGATCAGTAAATGCACACTCTCACCTCACTGCAAGTTTAAGACGTTTACGATGATGTCTTCTTATGCTCTTTTTATCAAAACATAAATTCAGTAAATGCACACTCTCACCTCACTTCAAATTTAAGACGTTTACGATGATGTGTTTTTATGCTCTTTTTCTCATAAAATGTATTCAGTTAATGCACACTCTTACATAACTGCAAGTTTAAGACGTTTATAATGATGCTTTCTTATGCTCTTTTTATCATAACATATATTAGTGTCGTTGTTAAAGCATTTAAGAGCTGCTACTACAGAACGGCAAAAGTGAAAGTCGTTAATATCAAACTTGACCTCTATTTTGTTATTAAAAACAACAAATTAAAACACGAAAGTTTGATACCAATAATGTTTGCATGGTTCCAACGTAATCAGTGAATATTCCAATCAATCAAGGATTAAAACATCTGAACTTGTAAAAAGGAACGTCGTCAATATTGCATTTGTCATTGGCCATCATTTAATAGTAATAACAACATATAAAACAAATCATTTGATGAACTTTTACTTCACGGAAACGACAAGAAGTGTAACTTTTCAATCATTCAGTAGACGTCAATCTGGAACGATTTAAGTGAAAATCGTCAATGATATACTTGATATCCATTTTGTCATCACACACAGTTGATTAAAACTTGCAAAACATTGGTTGAAAAGTTTTCAAGTTATTGCACGTAATGCCAAAGTGTCATTTTGCAATCAATTTAGGAACATGCTTCCTCAAAAGTATAAATGAAAATCGATCTTGCCGGGAACCTGTACTTTTTTATCACAACATAAAAAACAAATATCTTTTTTCGAATACACCAACGTAAAAAAACTGTTTAAGGTATCAAATATCATGCATTTCAATGATAAAGCGTTGGTGATGACTTGAAACACTGTACTAAACATCTGAATGTAAAGAAATATGTATGTGTCCCCTTACATGTAGACCTAAGTAATGGCAATAAATGAAGTTAAGGAAGAATGTTAGCCAATATAATCTAATCATACATTTACAAATGAATTGCATCAGCAAAAGTCTTCGCTAGTTTACTGTTGTGAATGCTCTTGTATTTGACAATGCCTCTGGAAATCTATATTCTTGGGAATACTTTTCAAAAGGCGTGTTTGCCTTGTTTAGAACTACATATCGTATTATATATAAATGATAGAGTTCATACATACTTGTTAATGCTCTGTTTTGCTGCACATGTTGCATATATTGCTCCAATGAGGGAAAGAACTGCAACTACAGCTCCGATACTACCGGCTATTATCGGAGTATTGATGTTGTTAGCTTGAAAAAATATCAAAATTTCAGTAATTAATAATTACAATTTAAATCACCATAATTCATAAATTTGAAAGTGTAAAAAACTATACTTAAGTTGCATAGAACTTCAAAATGTGTAATTTAAACTGAAAAAGCCGAAATTACACTACCAGCTAGGATTCTACAACGTGATACAGTTCCATCTGGAGTTAATCATGTGAATTTTACATATTTTAACTTTTATTATTAACAGTAATATTTTCTTCAATCAGTGGATAAAAATCAATTACTTACATTGATTTTATATGACAGTCTGAATATTTCCTTTTACTAAACATCTATGTTTGATATACGTCAATGAGACAACAACAACACTAAAACAATACAAAAAAAGGGGGACGACGGTCTTCAGGTGTGCTTGCTCAATATCAAATAGACAAATATTCAGTACATTCGTCATTTGTAACTAACTTATCGGGTTGTCTTCCTTTAAAAAACCCGTTCTGGTTTTTTTCTAAGGAAGATTTGTAGGTAAAATTTTAAAAAAGATCTACCTTCAACCAACCTATATTCTTTTGTAACCAAACATTTAAATAAAGACAGCCATTGCGAGGTTTTCTGATTTCACATATTTAATTGACCATTTCGATGTTACAATGAAAGAAACTGCAATTAAAATCTTACTAAATCAGTTGAATAACAGCCCTTTATTCCATGTATACTACCGGTATAGTATACATAAATACCAAGGTATTTGTGAACAACAATACTTAATTGCACCACACAGGAATATAATGGAGAAAAACTGTTTAAATTCACATGACATCGAGTTAAAAAGCGTGTAGTGCAAGAAGAAAACATGATATAAAATGCTAAAAGCACATTTGAACATAATTTAAATAAAGGAAAATCAAAGACACATTTCATTCGTGTTACAGAATATGGGAAAAGGCAAATTCATGTCAATCCCTTATTGCATGGTGCAAAACATTATACACAACACAAATATGCGAGCATTACTTATTTTCTTTTTTATCTAGCCTTTAAATTATGTTTTGGTATTTGAAAACAAATTTAAAAACATTTCCGAAATCGAAATAAACATTTTCTGGTATTTGAACAATACCGCAATTGAAATAAAAATTCTAAAATAATTTCCGTAGTTTGTCATTATATCACGTAAAAGCTTTTATCAAATTTATGAGAATTTTGAAAGAAAACACAGGATGGGAGGATCATATATATATTTAGATGAAATATTTTTTTATATTTCAGTTTAATGAATATTAAGAATTATCATTCATACTAAAAAAAAGATTCGAATTTAATGATTGAAGATTTTACAATATAATTTATTCATCCAAACTGTACAAGCTTAATTTTGAATACGACTGTAAGAAGGATACGTTTCAAATCTCTAGTATAGCCTTTAAAATGTTGTTTTTATCAATTTTTTCCAATGCAAGTTATCCAAGATAATTTGCACCAGAAGATCATTACTACAGACAATACTTGCAAAACGAAAGTATCTTTAGTCAAACAGAAAGCAGAAAAAATACTTACGAGTAGCTTTTGTGCCTGTGGCACCTTCATTTGATGATGACAATGTTGTACTTTCAGTTGTTGAATCTTTAGTGGTTGCTTCTGTCGTCTGTTCTTTTGTTGGACTGTTCTGTGTTGGTTTCAAAGTTGTGATTGGTGTTGTAGATTCAGTTGTAACTTCCATAGTTGGTATACTTCTCGTAATTGGTGTTGTAGATTCAGATGTAACTGTTGTAGTTGGTATCGTTGTCGTAATTGGTGTTGTAGATTCAATTGTTACTTCCATAGTTGGTATCGTTGTCGTAATGGGTGCTGTAGATTCAGATGTAACTATTGTAGTTGGTATCTTTGATGTGATTGGTGTTGTCGATTCAGTTGTATCTTCTGCAGCTGGTATCTTTGATATGATTGGTGCTGTAGATTCAGTTGTAACTTCCGTAGTTGGTATCTCTGAAGTGATTTGGGTTGTAGATTCAGTTGCAATTTCTGCCGTTGGTATCTTTGTTGTGATTGGTGCTGTAGATTCAGTTGTAACTTCCGTAGTTTGTATCTTTGATGTGATTGGCGTTGTAGATACAGTTGTTACTTCTGTAGTTGGTATCTCTGATGTGATTGGTGTTGTCGATTCAGTTGTAGCTGCTGTTGTTGATATCTTTGATGTGATTGGTGCTGTAGATTCAGTTGTAATTTCTGTAGTTGGTATTTCTGATGTGATTAATGTTGTTGATTCAGATGTAACTTCTGTAGTTGGTATTTCTGATGTGATTGGTGTTGTAGATTCAGTTGTTATCTTTGTTGCTGGTATCATTGTTGTTCTTTCTGTTATTAAAATATTTTGAGTGGTGACATCTAAGTGTGTAGTTATATCTGCAGAAATGGGTGAAGTTGTTTGTTCCATGCCTAAAAAAATATTTCACAAAGTCTACATTATTCAATGACAACGACGGTATAACATAAATAACAAACAATATAGCTCTCGAGATGTTTTTACGGTAAAACTGGATATAGCAAGTATTTCATGTCAATAAGTTAACATATGCAATAACATGATTAATATAAAATATAAAGCATTAATGTATGTTTAAACAATATATTGAAGCTTAAGATTTTTTTTAAGTTTCCTTGATGAATTTAAACTACTAAGTAAAATATGTAAATTGTAAATCGGTCTTATCTGATAAATGCTTCATTTTTCATGGATACTCGATGCTGAAATCAAAATTAAACAATGTTTTCATATCAGATCTTTCCCAATAGATAATGCAATTCACGTCATAATTATTGAAAATAATATAGGTACCCAAGTTTTTTTTTAAACGATTTTAGATATTGAAAAATTTTAGATGTTTTTCGCTGGAAAAGAGTCATTGGATTTTCCATATAAACTGTAAAATGTTTTCAAGTAAATAGGTAAGTAAGTAAGTAAGTTAGAAAATAAGTTAAACTTTATTTTGAATTGGCATGTTGACGAATATTTGAACATAAGCTCTGATGAGCTTTTAACCAAATACAATAACACATACACGTATAATAACAAATAAAATGTAAAACAAAGCATGCAGCAAGCAAATAAATAGTTATAAAACAGCACTACATTAACTGCTAACACTTAAGGCATATATGAAGCACTAAGACAGACTATAAAATATATACATATATATATAATATTCCTTATTTCAATAGCAATACAACTTCAAGGTATCAAGATCATTAAATAGTATATAAAATTTAGGAAGCATTATATATTACAATATTGTAATTCATTAATACAATTCATTAAATTTCAAAGAAATCTAGGAGCATGATATTAATTTATACAATAAAAATATTTTTGAAAACAATTTACAGCTAAACAACTGGTTGGTAAATGATATAAAAGCAAAACTATATATAATTGAGTGTTATTAATTTTGAGAAATAATGAATGTTGAACTATATTTTTTTTCACAAATACAATGTATTGAGTATTACTGGGCAAACTCGTAATGTATAGCTTTAAAAAGATACAGGAGTGGAAAACGTCGGCGACTCATATCCTATATGGTGTACATTTTGTAACTATGTATATAACGAAAGAAAGCATGACATGCTTGTAATTGAATTAAATATCAACCAGAGACCAATGGACGAGGATGGAAAAATATACAAATAACCATACGTTCAGTTGTAACTGCTGTTGTTGATATCTTTGATGTGATTGGTGTTGTAGATTCAATTGTAACTTCTGTAGTTGGTATCTCCGATGTGATTAATGTTGTTGATTCAGATGTAACTTCTGTAGTTTGTATCTTTGATGTGCTTGGTGTTGTAGATTCAGTTGTTATCTTTGTTGCTGGTATCATTGTTGTACTTTCTGGTATAGGTTTCGTTGACATCTCTGTTGTTAAAACGTTTTTAGTGGTGACTTCTAGGTGTGTAGTTATATCTGTTGAAATGGGTGAAGTTGTTTGTTCCACGCCTACAAAATATTTCACAAAGTCTGAAATATCCCATGAATACGACGGCATAACATAAATAACAAACAATATAGCTCTCGAGATGTTTTAACAGAAAAACCCGATAAAGCAAGTATTTCATGTCAAAAAATAAACATATCAAATTACGTGTGTAATATTAAATAGCATTATTGTATTCTTCGACAATATATAAAAGCTTAAGATTATTTTAAGTTTCCTTGAAGAATTTAAACTAATAAGTAAAATATGTGTGTAAATTGTAAATCAGTCTTATCTTAACGTTAAGTAACCATGAGTACTTTTTGTGCCTTTTCTTATTGTCATTTTGATCTTTTCAGCTGTCGTGTTGTCAAATACTGTGAATGCCGAATGCGATTTATCAGCGGATTTGTACATACATAAGCAACCAACGATTGTCAAATTTGAATAGAATCTGTTTACCATCATGGAGCACCGGAGTTCATTCGCGCTGTTTGGTGGGGTTCGTGTTACTCAATTCTTAGTTTAGTGTTGATTTTTGTCAAAACTATGTATCCTGTTATGCTCTTGTAGCAACTTACGTGCGCCTCAGTTGTAAATAAATTGTCTTTTCATGTCATGTTGTTTGTATTTTCATCCGGGTTTTTTCGTATGCCACGCGGTTGTTTGTTTTTATTTTCTATAATTCTTTGGTATCTTGTCTGCACTTAATTTATAACGTGTTATTTTCATTTCACTACTACGAATGGCAAGTCGTTTAATGTATTTTCCACCTCGCTTTTACTCAGCAGTTTCGGGTACTTTCAATGAAAATCATTATTTTCAATAACAATGCGAAGGCTTTACAATGAACTTCTATAATTCTAAATTATTTCTATCTGTTTCTATAATGGAATTTGATGCGACTGTCATACACGTGAGAGGTTTAGCTGCTAGCTAAACAACCAGGTTTAATCCCCCATTTTCTACATAAGAAAATGCCTGTACCAAGTCAAGAATATGACAGTTTTATCCATTCGTTTGATGTGTTTGAGCTTTTGATTTTGCCTTTGATTAGGGACTTTCCGTTTTGAATTTTTGAGTTCAGTATTTTTGTGATTTTACTTTTTTCTATGAAAACCGCCCCCCTCCCCTTTTTTAGGCAACCCTCTGGTGTCAACATAATAAGGTAAACATTCAAAAATTCAATTTCAGTCGCTTAATTATTGCTTATTGAAATATACTCACTTGGCCATGGATCTGTTGAAGTTCCATAAAATTTTAGAGACCAGCTGTCTAAGGTAACTACAAGTACACATGAAAATCTAAATATATGAGATCAAAAGTGCCAAATCCATAAAATGTAAGAGAACAGTTATTTAAGGTTACTACAAGTACACATGAAAATCTAAATAAATAAGATGAAAAGTGCCGAATATAGATCAACTACTCATAGTTCATGTTTATATTGGGATTCAAATTACCAGGGGGAGGGTTGGTGCCTTCAAACATGTATAACCTCGCCATTCTGTATGTGTCTATCCCAAGTCAGGAGCATGTAGTAAATTTGTTGTCGTTGGTTCATGTTTTTTATAATTTTTGTTCGTAAACTGTTGTCTTGTAAATTAGTCCTTTAATTTTCTCAATTGAATTGTTTCATATTTTTCATGTCTTACGGTTGCCTATAATTGCTTACATTTACTTTATTTGAACTTTGGTGGAAGTTGCCCTAATGACAATTATACTACATTTCAGCAAATGTATGTATCATGAATATGATGTTTTAATTATTGCCCAACTATTATCCTGTCTGTCTTCTTTGTCGATATTCTACAACGTTTTATTGATTGGCCGTTATTTGCCTAAAGTTCAATGGCATTACGTTCATGTTTATTCATTACTTAAACAAATAAACTACAAATTTAAAAGGTAGGTTTTTGCAAAGTGCATCTATTGGAATGACGGATGGGAATGTCGACGGTAAAATTAAATTATATTGAACTGGTTTATAGTTTTTCCTTTACAACAGACCACCGACGGACCCCTTGAAGAGTTGTTGCAAATATCATATGAAGTTTGGAGTGTATAGAACCTTTCCTAAATTTCGACAGATCTAGTGCAAAACATGGTTCCTATTCATATCAAATTAACATCATGAGCATGTTCTCGTCCTTATATGCATGTAATATTTGCCACTGGACGCAAAACACCAATCCATCCATATGACACTATATGTTATGCAAAACAGTATTGGAGGAATACATATATCTTTATATGCTTACAGGAAAATAGTGCAAAATAACTGCATTTAGCAGTTTAGTTTCGACACAATTATGGTATGGTCTTTTTATTATTTTTTTTCTCGCAAATTTGAAGCAAAATAAAAAAAAAAATCCTGTAAAATAATTGAAAAATTCGTACAGTCTTTCAGAAAATGATAAGGTAGGGAGAAATTCTATAATTCAACGATGACATTATTTTTGTAAAATTTCATATGATTAAATTGCAAAGACTGGTTAATATTTCATGTGTTTATAAATATGAAATATCGAACACATATTAGAACCAAGTGTCCAAATGTATCTACTCTAATGATAGTAAACAGATGTAACGGTTCAATGCGTTCCTCTGGCGAGTCAAACATGATAAAGCACTCAGACAATCCTCTGCGTTTGCTTCATGTCACACATCTGCAAATAATATAATAGATTAAGCGATTCGCTACAGCGACCCAAAATCATGCGGATGCTATTGCCCTTTCTGTAAAATGGCGACCTTGAAGATTTTAACTTTCCTTTCAGTTGCAATAGGTGAAGTCGAAATTCGATCAGTGGTTCCTTTTCTCTAAGACTCAAATAGTGACGATAAGTCATTCTACTCTGAATAGTCCTTGTTTGTCTTAAAACTGAGAGAGTTTAACTATCGGCCTGTTTCGAGATAAACAATTGATTCGGTCCTGGTAATCTTCCATGTATGGAGATCGCGAACTGGTACAGATCTTGTCGTTGTATCTGCAAGAATACGATTTGTTGGTATTTGAATCAATTTTTCTGACTCCTTTAAATATTTATCTTTTTTACTCCCGTTTTACTGGCATTTAAATGTAATCTTAGATGCATGTTTTTTTAATTGTTGTTATTGGCTTTGAACTAGCTGTCAGTAACTGCGAGTACTCTCATATCTGTTCTTAGTGTCTTTTTTGTTGTGGGAATGTATAAATACCCTGTCACGTCCGGTCTGTGTTTTTTTGTTAGATGTCTTTCTGCTTTGTATCGATCTGGTGAGTTAGGTCCTTTTCAACTGATTTTTATAGTTTGTTCTTATGTTGTATTGTACACCACTATCACAGGTTAGGGGAGGGTTTGGCGCCAACAAACTAGCTTAACCCGGCCACATTGTATATGTACCTGTCCCAAGTCAGGAGCCTGTAATTGTGTGGTTGTCAGTTTTTGCTGTTTCTCATATTTGTTCTTCGTTTATTGTTTTGCATAGTTGTTCTTGTGATGTGCTATTATACCACTGTCCCAGGTAAGGGGGATGGTTGGCGCCTTCAAATTAGTTTAACGCCGCCACATTCTGTATGTGCCTGTCCAAAGACAGAAGCCTGTATTTCAGTAGCTGTCGTTTGTTGCTTTATATTATATTTGTTTTTCGTTCTTTGTTTAGTACATAAATCAGGCCGTTAGTTTTCTCGTTTGAATTGTTTCACATTTGTCATTTCGGGGACTTTTATAGCTGACTATGTGGTATGAGTTTGCTCATTGTTGAAGGCCGTACGGTGACCTATAGTTGTTAACATCTTTGCCATTTGGTTTCTGGTGGAGAGTTGTTTCATTGGCAATCATACCACATCTTCTTATTTTTATATTTAAAAGTTTGGCAGGATGACGAGTTTGTTGGTTTTTTTGCGTTTTGCAACTGTTGTCATACCACTCTCAACGGTAACGATGCTACTGAACTTGTCCATGTTTTCAGGAACATTTTGACCTTATAAATATTCACGTTCATCGTCGTTCTATGGTTGTCCGGTAGACAAAATGTGGGTTAGTGTTATGTTAGTTCAGGAGGAACGTGTTTTTTGTTAATGTAAGTCTTTCATATTACTACCCAACCAAGTTTCAACTGCTGTGCATATATGTAGATCTGGTTTGTTTTAGACATTTGTCAAATATTTAGTGTGCCTCTATATTGTGTCTTCCAATTAAGAGAAGAATTTCGTAATGTTTCACAATCGGTGGAATGTTTCAGTTGAGTTATTTACAGAAAGGATAATTCATTGTGACTTCACACATGGCAATAGACCGATTGCTCTGGTCGTCGTCGACGGCATACATTCGAATATCTTCATCTCATTAATTGATCTTTTGATCAAGTTCACTTGACGTATTATTAACTTATAATTTTCCACTATAGGGATTCTTGCCAATTACTGTGGAAATTGACTTTTTCAATTTATTTTCCCAGCTTCACCTCTCCGGCTGAAAAATAAAGATCGCAGGTTTCTAGTAATATGTAGAGCAGTGGCAAGATGTTTGTACCCCAATTCTGTACAGCTTATGTGAGCGTTGGAATCATGCCTTCTTTGTGTAGTGGGCTGACAGCACAGTTAATGGACGATGGATATTCAGGTAACTGATTTTCAGCCGTATATCGAATATAATGATTAGGTTTGTTTGGTGGAAAATTTTCTCTTTGCTATGTACTTAGATCAAACAAATTTTGTATGAGCCTTCCTGTGTTCAGTTTTCTTGGAATTTTGGTTTTAGTTAGACAAGACATAGATTCATATTCTACCTCGTGATTTGTTGCAAACTTGTTATATACACAAAGAAAAAAGTTAAGCACCCCCACGTTTTTTCGAATTGATAAATATTACGTTAAGGGTCATGGGATCCCGGAACAAATGGTGGCAAAAATAGTAATGCAGCCTGTTAGGACATAACATTAGCTTTAAGAAAAACACAACAAATTGCAACAAAAATGATAATTTAATGGATAGATTGTCACAAAACCACTAGCCTTGTTTAAACACTAAAACATGTCCATTTTAAGTAGGGGCCTTCTGAGTTCGTTTTGCATGATACTAATGTCATTTCACTTTGAAAACGTCCATTGTAAGTCTGTTAAAGATATCCATAGTTCAATATTCAATATCGGGTGGAACCACCACGTGATTGGATGCAAGCCTCAACCCTGCGTCTCATCCCTCCAGTTAGTCGTCGGATTTCCTGCTGTGGTATTTGCCGCCATTCCCGGTGCAATGCTCTTCCAACTGACTTACATTTTGTACAGGTGGTTCGGCTGCCTGTACCCGACTGCCTAACGTGTCCCAAATATGCTCTATCGGATTCAAATCCGGGCTCATGGCAGGCCATGGAAGAGCAGTTACTGCTTCGCCTTGAAGAAATGCGGTAACCGCCCTTGAACGATGCGGCCTAGCGTTGTCATCCATAAACACAGTTCTTGCAGCTAATTGGTGGTTATCAAAATGAGGTACAACTACTGGCTGAATAACTTCTCTGATGTATTGATCACCATTAAGGTTTCCTCGTATAGTCACCAAGTCCAATTTGCAGTCATGAGAGATGCACCCCCATACCATCACAGAGCCTCCATCGTAAGGGACAGTTGCTTGGATGTTCCTTGGGGTATATGCTGTATTTTTATGTCTCCAAACTCTCAATCTTCCATCTGTAACATGCAGAAGAAACCGGCTCTCGTCTGACCAATGGATCGTGCGCCAGGTCCTCAAGTTGCAACCACGACGAGGTAAGCACCATGCCAAACGCAGTTGTTGATGTCGGTCAGTGCCCTGTCTTCACGCTGCGATGTCACCAGTGGTCTACCGGATCTTGGCAAGTCTTTTACGTTATTGGTTTGGATGTGTTTCCGCACAAGCATGCTGACTACAGTATAATGGTAGCCCATATGACGTACAATAGCTTCATAAGATAATCCTGATGACCGCATGCCGATAATCTGCCATCTTTGAGCCTCCGATATTCGTCTTCGTACCATGTTCACAGAGTGTGAATAAAATTTTCAAATCGCCGGACTTAAATACTCAAATTTGAAGCGCGGGGAAACTGCATTTTGTAATTTGCATGGGAGGCATGGTTCACGTGCATGATACGTCGATATCTTAATGACCGGTCACACCTGTATGGTCACGTCTTTTTAAAGGAACATTGGTCTTGTTAAAATCAATATTAATATTCAAATTAACACTTTTGGTAAAAAAAACCTATAATGCAATATATCAGGGGTAGCTTAACTTTTTTCTTTGTGTATATTATATTAATTGCACTCTATATATATTTCAAAACACTATTAAGAGTTGACCGTTCTAGTCTTTTAATGTCACAAAGAATTAACCTTTATAATTATCTACTTTCTATGGGCTTTTATCATAATCAAACGGTTAACTCAACTTAAAATATGCTTCGAAATGCACACCTGTTGTAGCAAAATCGTTACCATTTATGTTATTACCGAAAACAATTTTTTTTAAATAACTTTACGTTTTACTGTGCGAGACATAATTTTGTTTTATTCTTAAGTAGGTGACCAATTGCAACGAATATTCTGTTATATTGGCTTGGTACGCATATGTCTGCAAGAAACATGTCCTTTCAAGGCAATATATTTGACACTTTAAAATTAATACAATTGTTCGACCTCGATTGAAAAATCGATCAGGAATAAACTACAAACTATCGTCTCAAGTGTGTGGAAAATAAAACTACAATTTTGTAATTATTTAATATTAGATTCACAAAATGATCAAGCAGGGTTAGCCTTTCACTTTATCTACAAGGAATTTTTATGGTTTTTGATACGCTTTGACATCATTACTACAAAAGTTAGAATTATATTTTGTTACCAGTTACAGCAGGTAAATACGCCTTTATTTCCAGGGTCCAGCTTCCAATGGGATTTTCATTCCAAAAATGAACCGACATAAAATCCCAGGTTAGACTGCCTGCTGCTATATTATTTGTAGCGTCCTTATTTCTGTAGTGCAACAGATGGCTTTTGGTACCAGATGGAGATACCAAATACATCTCTGTAACACCTCTCAAAGCTGTGTAGGAGAATGTTATGTCAGCTACCACGTGCTCAAGATAGTTTATCGGTGAACAGTCACCAGATGTTACAGTAATAGAATCAGAGGCCGAAGTAGTGGTGCTCCTGTAAGGTACACATGATACTTTTTCAAAATTTTGAATCAATTGCCCTACGGTGAATAAACTCATCATAGATACCAGGACTACATTTATACACCAGACGCGTGTTTCGTCTACAAAAGACTCATCAGTGACGCTCGAAAAAGTTCAAAAGGCCAAATAAAGTACGATGTTGAAGAGCACGGTGTCTTAGAGTTGCTTACACCTACGTTAAGTGGTTTCTTGTGGATAGTTGTCTCATTGGCATTCATACCACATCTTCTTATTTTTATATGAATTCAAAATGATTTGCCAGAATTGTTTTTAAACAATAAAATGTGTAATGTCTAGCCTTGAAAAAAGAACGAAGTGTTAAACATTCAACAGTTATATTAAGGAAAAGTGATAAACATGAGCAAAATCCTTAAACGATGAACGAAAAACAAATATAATATACAGTAACAAACGACAACCACTGGAATACAGGCTTCTGACTTGGGACAGGCACATACAGAGTTTAGCGGGGTTAAACTAGTTTAAAGGCGCCAATCTCCCCCTAACCCGAGACAGTGGTGTAACAGTACAACATAAGAACAAACTATAAAAATCAGTTATCAGATTGATAAGAAGCAGAAATACATCTAACAAAAACACAGACCGGACGTGGCAGGGTACTTATACATCCCCACAACAAAAAAGACACTAAGTACAGATCTGAGAATACTCGCGGTTACTGACAGCTAGTTCATGTATATAAGAATAATATTTAGTTTGATGTTAATTTACCATGTTCAATATTAATACCAATAAAACAATATTCAAAATCTAATTACGGTGTTGAATTGGTAACCATTAAGAATAAGTTTAGATAAAAGATCGATAAGTTTCCCGGGATCGTATCTAAATTTCAGGGCTCGGTAAATAACATCTCCGTAAAAAATTAGGATGTGCTATCCCGTTTGAAATAAGTTTTCTACAGGTACAGGCAAAGTAATTTGTGGTAACGAAATCCCTGACTTGATAATTTACCAGTAATACATAGATTACGTTCATTGAAATCCAAAACGTCACAACAGACACGGGCATAGTGAAAGAGTTGTGATATATAAACACCGCAAGATGGTGCCAAAGGAATATCAAAGTCCAAAAAGGAAAATTAAAAATAGGGAACAAAAAATCGTCCCTTTTGTTGTAAACTTGAGAGTTTCCCGTGAAAAACTAAACTATCTAAATCTAGTAAAGGACAGTTATTTCCGTTTATATTTGATTATTTTTTTGTAAGCTCCTTTGTGTAAATTTCGGTAGTATATTTAGAAAATTCTTGATTGTTTAACGAAAAAATGTCATCAAGATAACGGTAAGTGTAGTTCATTTATAAAACGATTTCACCTTTTTTTTAAGTCAATAGAGTCATTTTTACTTTCTGATATCCATCATATTTAGCATGTTGTTCCAAGAGTGAGTATAGTTTTACTGAACAAGTTTGTCCGTTAATTCGTTAAAAAATGATTGAAAAATACAAAGCTAAAACTGTTGTCCAAAATATGTAAACAGTTCGAAACATTGAAAAAATAGTAAATAAATTAAAGAATTTGTTCACTCATAATTTCGGCTCATAATTCCGAAATATTTTAACTGCGATAATGTTGTGAAAATTTGATGAAAACATATGTTAAAATGTCCAATTGTTTCAGTTAAAGATATGTTCACCAATTGCGTCCTTAATGATGTATTTGTGGCGTCATAAATGTAGGGGAAATCCGTTAAAACCTGGTTTTTGTATAATTTGGCAAAATGTATGATAGTTTTCTGAAAATTCAACCGTGGCGACCACCTAACCAACAAACATTTTTGCTGAAATATTCTTTATATTTCATATTCTTTATTTTTCAAACAATATTTTCAATTTGCGAGGGGTGGCACCACATGCGAAATCATGAAAATGGTTCGAAAGGGGTGACAAATTTCTAGAAAAATTGATTAATATTATATCTGTTCCTATTTTAGGCCAACATATTTATAATATATGAAGCAAATATATAGTTTTACTTAGTCATGTTATTATACTTAAAAACATACACATTAGATTTACTCAAACAATTGTAGTTTTAAAGACAAACCTGTTCAAGGCTGTTTGTAGGGGTTACTGGATTTAATCCTCAAAGTTTGTAAGTTTTCTTTCAAAATGGGGTTTAACAGAGACATTTCCACTATTTAACCTTTGTTTTAAAATAAATGTGATGAGGAATATTAAAAGTGTAATTCGGGAACTTTTTGCTGTCATAACAAGTATCTGGCACTTTTATGAAATGTTTACTAAAAAACAAACATTTACAAACAATGATTGTCACTCAACTTAATATATTGGTACCAAAAAGTGATACAATTAGATCTTTATGTTAAATTACCTACAAATTAAATAATGAGGTTTATAAATGGTTCAATAAATATGATAGATAATGTTTACAATTGAGAACTGAGAGTCGAGAGTCTACAACTTAGATATTTAAAGAAGGGGTCCTCTAAAAAGTTTTAATCTAATTATTGATTTACTCCGCACAACAATATATTTTTAAACATCACTTCCGTTAGATAAAAAAAACTTGCGAGTGAAGTCGTTCCAGCCTTTGGAAGGATCCCTAGAGAAAAGGAAATTAAAAAAGGAAGATTCAAGGATATGTTTGAGGAAGGTGTCAATCCTTACATGTTCCTATTACAATTTATAAAATGCAAGGATGTATTTGGAAGGAAAAAGGAGAGACGTGTTAAATCCTCGAATGTTCGTAGAAATACCATTATTTAGATACAAACAAACATGTTCCACTGACATGAATTAAAAAAACCTTCTATTTAAGGGGATCCAGTCCCTACCTTTGTGCATGTTCCTTGGAACCCCACCCCGTGTATTTGTTTTTTTAATTTAGGAATTTGTTCTTTAGTTTGAGTAAAGAATATGGGTTAAATATTTGTCACTGGACGTCACAGTAACAATCGATCAATCAATATCAAATATGCGTTTCTTTACGTTATAAAATTGTTAATCAATCAACCAATCCATTAATCATTCATACCAGCAAACGAACCAAGCCAAATCGATTCATGACTGCAACATTGTTCAAAGGACAAGGTACGATAAGCAACTGGTCCCCTATTTTCCGTGAAATAGGAATGAATAGAATCAAATAAACATTATACTTTTTAAAAAGTATAGTTTCTCATCTTACAAAAATCAATGTAACTTTCTTCTTTTAGTGTGTTAAAATTATGAAATACCTTTCTCTTTGTCTTGGAAAACGTGAATTTCATGAAAAATCAGAATGTTTGTGTTTGAGCAATTTTTAACTATGAGCGGACGCGAGTACCACGACGGTATTTCAATGTGTTGTTTGTTGGAAGCAAATGTTTTACTGTTTTCAATATATTCGTGGTCAAATTTGACAATATGCAAAATATCAATCAATTAACTTATCTACCAACCATTTACATCAATCAATCTATATGAAGAAGTTATTGATGTTGTGCAAACATTTTTCAACCAACTAATCAACCAACGTGTTGTAAGAAGAGGTGGAACGACTTCACTCGCAAGTGTGTCTTTTTTTTTAATATCTAACTTTAGTGATGTTTAAACATCTATTTTTGTGCAGAGTAAATCAATAGCTATATATTAATACTTTGGGGATGACTTCCTATCTAAATGTCTCAGTTGTAGAAGCTAAACTATCAATTGTCAAGTGTAAACATTTATCTAACATGTCTAATAGTAAATGAATAATTTTAACTTCAAAAAAGGCATGTTGCTTTTATCGATTTAAAATGTTCGGAAATAAATTATCATGCCTTTTATTAAGCAGACTTGCCATGCCATAAATACATTTTGTCGTATTCATTAACTGTTTTTTCAGTCTTCAGTATTTCGTACAGCTTTTAACAGCTACACAGACAATGTACATACATTGTCGGCAAATATAAAATGTATTTGTATGAGCTTAAGAAACAGGAGAAAACGCGAGCTTTAGCGAGCTGTTCTCACCTATTTCGTAGCGATAACAAATTAATTATATATTTGCCGAGAATGTATATATATTGTGTTTTACTGCAACTTTATGTACGTGATAAAAATGTCAAAATTACACACAAAAAGGCAAAACTATTTCTTATTTGGTATCTACATCGCAGTCCGCGTTCAACCGAAAAACTTGTCTTTTACCCTACGCTCTTCATAGATGTAGCGTAACAGGAGACTTTATACGTCTAGTAGACATATAAAGCAAAGGTTTATACGTTCACCTTTATATGGGCAGCAAATGAACTGTTTGCAGTATAAATAAGTTTAACCATCATTGACTGGTCGAACAGATCTTAATCGGTTGCAAATTATTGCCTAAACAAAACTAAATTTCCCTCAGTGTGTTAAAATATGCATTACAACTAAGGTTGCAACGACCTTACTTGACTTTTGACTGTTTGTGCAGTTCAATCTCTCAAACACATTATGTTTTAGGCTTCTCAAAATGTTGGCCTTCGGCGTACCTGATTAAGATCATTCAATAAACCTGAGTCCTGCATGTTGCAATAAGTATTAGGTCTTAAGATTACTGTACATTGTAGCCACTGCGTACTAATTAAGGGTTTTTTTCTGTTTTTCAGTTTTCCTTATGTTTATTGTTCTCGTACCAGATGGCTTGTTTTATAAGCTTCACGGCATGTAGCCACGAGGGTCATGCAAATCATGGAAGGAAAACAAAACTATTCATGTAGCAATCAATACCATTGTAAGACGTATACTTACAAAGCTGGAGAGCTTGTTGATGAAGTGCACGTTTGTTGTGTTGGAACTGTTATCCAGTTTTTCCCATAGCTCACCATTGCTTCAGCGTCCATCAAACCAAAACCTAGGACCTGGCTAACTGATAATGCAACAGAAAAATATAGAAAAGTAAAAGAGATGTGGGGCATTGTTAGACACATGTATTTAACAACAAATAGCTATATATTCTATCATCTATCTCTTCCACATACGGAGTTTCGTTTCTCGAGTTTTCCTCTTGTCCCTGAATATAAAATAATCTCCTTACACATTTACTTACGCTACGCAGTAAAGATGTTAGCTGAGCAATCTCTATATTTTACAAGCTTTGTTTTAAAAAATTGCATCACAAATGTATTTCTCCTAAAACGTTATTTAGGCTTGCTATTTCTGGTGTACCTTGTATACGGTTTATCAATACTTTATGTAAATTACAGAATTAATCATTGCCCGAAAACAGTTTTTATTTTCCAAAAACCTTTTATCCATAAAAAAAAACAAGCTCAGAAAGCGCATCCTAATCTTTATGGAGATGTTGTATACCGCGCCCGGAAATTAAGATACGATCCGGGTAAATTTATCGATCCTTTGAATCAACTTATTCTAAAAGGTCACTAATTCAACACTGTTTCTAGATCTTTGAATATTGTTTTTATTTTTATGAGTATTGATTTTGTTATCCGTTAATCAAAGAACCTTAGTGAGCGCGCTCACATACCCCACGTCCCCACATTGTCATTGGAGAAATAAAATAAGTGTAAGAAAAAAAAATGAATCATAATTTCCTGTCAATATGCACATCTACATAGTATGTCCTTATTATCTACAAAGTTTCATGAAATTCTGTGGTGTGGTTTCAGAGGAGTTGCGATCACAAACTGTTGCAGAAGTACATTGAAGCAAATAAGTTCAAAGGGGCGTAACTCCTAGAAAAAAATTGAATCGTAATTTCCTGTCGATATGGTTTCAGAGGAGTTGCGATGACAAACTGTTGCAGTAGTACATTAAAGCAAATAAGTTCAAAGGGGCGCAACTCCTAGAACAAAAATTGAATCGTAATTTCCTGTCGATATGCACATCTACATAGTATGTCCTTATTATCTAAAAAGGTTTCATGAAATTCTGTTGTGTGGTTTCAGAGGAGTTGCGATGACAAACTGTTGCAGTAGTACATTAAAGCAAATAAGTTCAAAGGGGCGCAACTCCTAGAAAAAAAATGAATCGTAATTTCCTGTCGATATGCACATCTACATAGTATGTCCTTATTATCTACAAAGTTTCATGAAATTCTGTGGTGTGGTTTCAGAGGAGTTGCGATCACAAACTGTTGCAGTAGTACATTGAAGCAAAAAATTCCAAAGGGGCGTAACTCCTAGAAAAAAAATTGAATCGTAAATTCCTGTCGATATGCACATCTACATAGTATGTCCTTATTATCTACAAAGTTTCATAAAATTCTGTGGTGTGGTTTCAGAGGAGTTGCGATGAAAAACTGTTGCAGTAGTAAATTGAAGCAAATAAGTTCAAAGGGACGTCACTCCTAGAAAAAAAATTGAATCGTAATTTCCTGTCGATATATAGATATAAGAAGATGTGTTATGAGTGCCAATGAGTCAACTCTCCATCCAAGTCAAAATTTATAAAGTAAACCATTATAGGTCAAAGTACGGTCTTCAACACGGAGCCTTGGCTCACACCGAACAGTAAGCTATAAAGGGCCCCAAAAAATACTAGTGTAAAACCATTCAAACGGGAAAACCAACGGTCTAATCTATATAAAAAACGAGAAACGAGAAACACTTATGAACCACATCAACAAACGACAACTACTGAACATCAGATTCCTGACTTAGGACAGGTGCAAACAAATGCAGCGGGTTTAAAAGTTTTAATGGTACCAAACCTTCACCCTTTTTCTGAAACAATAGTGTAAAATCACAACGTAGAAAGACACACTATAAAATATCAACTGAAATAGCTTAACTCAATCAAAGGACATATTAACACCATTGAACATACACTGAACAAATAAATTTGACCTATGATACAATGTAAATACAAAATAAATAAACTAAGGGAAGAATAATAAAAGTAACATGTTATATCGGTATGAAATGTTAAACAATTTAAGAAAAACAATATGCTCGGACAAAAATATCAGCCTTTTTCAATAACTTTAAATACAGGTAAATGAAAATAATTTTGTTGTTAGGTATACGTGTACGGTTACAATAGAGAAAGGAAATATTTTTACAAAATGAATAATTTTGATGTTCATAGTACGTAGTGGAAATTTATAGTAGTACCAAACACATATCAAAGCTGGTATATAGACCAGATATAACCCTGAATAACATTATATAGCAAAAAAAGCATTACAATTAGTATCAACAGGTATATGCACATCTAGATAGTATGTCCTTATTATCTAAAAAGGTTTCGTGAAATTCTGTTGTGTGGTTTGTGAGGAGTTGCGATGACAAGAAACAGGACTGACGGACTGACGGACTGACGGACAGACGGACGGACGGACGGACAGACGGACGCGCGGGTCAAAAACATTATACCCTCTGCAACCCGTTGCGTGGGGTATTATTAATATGATATAAGTTATACATATGCACATTCATGGCTCTACTATTTCGATACCTGTATATTGGCATTGCACAAGGTCATGTTTTCTCTGACTGTTAATGACGTCTTCACACTAAATCTATTGGATGTTGAGTGTGTACTGATTGATATTTTAGATGCATGATTTTTTTTATTTGTTGTTATTGGTTTTGAACTAGCTGTCAGTAACTGCGAGTACTCTTAGATCTGTACTTAGTGTTTTTTTTTTTTTTTTGTTATGGGGATGTATTAATACCATACCATGTCCGGGGTTTTTGTTAGATGTTTTCTGATTTGTATCGATCTGATAAGTTATGCTCTTTTCATTTGATTTTTATAGTTTGATCTTATGTTGTACTTCTACATCACTCTCCCATGTTCATGATGTTAGGGGAAGGGTTAGGCGCAAGCAAACTAGTCTAACCTCGCCACAATCTGTACGCGCCTGTCCCAAGTCAGAAGCCTGCAATTCAGTGGTTGTCGTTTTTTTTTGCTGTATTTTTTTATAAATCAGGTCGTTAGTTCTTTCGTTTGAATTGTTTTCCATGTGTCATTTCGGGGATTTTATAGCTGACTATGCTGTATGGGTTTTGCTCATTGATGCAGGCCGTATGGTGACTGATAGCTGTTAACTTCTATGCCATTTGGTCTCTGATGGAGAGTTATATCATTGGCAATCATACCACATCTTATTTTTATATCCTATATCTATCTTGTTTTTCTATTATTCTCAATTTTAAGGGCAACCATTTTAAGCCCGAATAAATCTTCATAGTACGATTTTTTAAAGTAAAGTAGTACCTGTATCTGCATGGTTCTGAATAATTTCGAAGCCAAATTCAGGTTTTTTAAAGGTCTTAGGGATATTGAATTTGCAATTAAACAATATCTTATTTCAATTCGTATTAGTTTTTACTTTCTGATAACTATATATGTTACATCCAACATTAGTTAGAGTAAACAGTAAGGATTCGGAAACAAGTAAATGTATAGTAAATATTAGTCTTTTCCTTTGAATTACTAAATACAATAAACGATAAATTTAATATATCATGCACTGTAATAATGATTTTGATAAAATTACATTAATTTACATCAAAAATACTTAGATGGCTTGCAAATGTATCACAATGGTAAACCATTATATAGATTGTAAATTTCAAGCATCTCAAATTGATGTTTTCGACTGATGCGTTATATGGGACATGTTTGTACTTCTGTGTTATATATGGGACATGTTTGTACTGGTGTGTTATATATGGGACATGCTTTTACTGGTGTGTTATATATGGGACATGTTTGTACTGGTGTGTTATATATGGGACATGTTTGTACTAGTGTGTTATATATGGGACATGCTTGTACTGGTGTGTTATATATGGGACATGCTTGTACTGGTGTGTTATATATGGGACATGTTTGTACTGGTGTGTTATATATGGGACATGTTTGTACTGGTGTGTTATATATGGGACATGCTTGTACTGGTGTGTTCTATGGGACATGCTTGTACTGGTGTGGTCTATGGGACATGCTTGTACTGGTGTGTTATATGGGACATGTTTGTACTGGTGTGTTACATGGGACATGTTTGTACTGGTGTGTTATAAATGGGATATGCTTGTACTGGTGTGTTATATATGGGACATGTTTGTACTGGTGTGTTCTATGGGACATGCATGTACTGCTGTGTTCTAAGGGACATTCTTTACTGGTGTGTTCTAAGGGGCAAGATTGTAACCAGTCTGGTGTTTTATATGGAAAATGCTTCTACTGGTGTGGTCTATGGGACATGCTTGTACTGGTGTGCTCTATGGGACATGCTTGTACTGGTGTGTTATATGAGACATGTTTGTACTGGTGTGTTACATGGGACATGCTTGTACTTGTGTGTTATATGGGACATGTTTGTACTGGTGTGTTCTATGGGACATGCTTGTACTGGTGTGGTCTATGGGACATGCTTGTAGTGGTGTGTTATATGGGACATGTTTGTACTGGTGTGTTACATGGGACATGCTTGTACTAGTGTGTTCTATGGGACATGCTTGTACTGCTGTGTTATATTGGACATGTTTATACTGGTGTGTTATATGGGACATGTTTGTACTGGTGTGTTAGATGGGACATGTTTGTACTGGTGTGTTATATGGGAAATGCTTGTACTGGTGTGTTCTATGGGACATGCTTGTATTGCTGTGTTCTAAGGGACATTCTTTACTGGTGTGTTCTAAGGGACAAGATTGTACACTGTCTGGTGTTTTATATGGAAAATGCTTGTACTGGTGTGGTCTATGGGACATGCTTGTACTGGTGTGGTCTATGGGACATGCTTGTACTGGTGTGTTCTATGGGACATGTTTGTACTGGTGTTCTATGGGACATTCTTTACTGGTGTGTTCTATGCGAAATACTTGGACTGGTGTATTCTATTGGACATGCTTGTACTGGTGTTCTATGGGACATTCTTCACTGGTGGTCTATGGGAAAAGCTTGTACTGTTGAGTTCTATGGGACATTCTTGTACTGGTGTGTTCTATGGGATATGCTTATACTGGTGTGTTCTATGGAACATGCTTGTACTGGTGTGTTCTATACTTTTTATTACATTTAATTTTGTTTCCCGAAACTCACATTCTTTATTTGCTCCATTCATTGACCAATCAGAGTACGTGTCATTCAAACCATTCCTATTTGATGTGAAAACAATCAGATGTTGAATGTCCCTCCAGGTCAGATCTGTACTGCCAAAATAGAACAATTTTGCCGAATAAACAATACATATCAATAAGTATGTATGTAGTGATATGTTGGATTTTAATGAACACACTAGTAATATTTGTATAAATACATATATTATCCTACTCGTTATAATACTCGGACAGGGATCGTCAAACAAAATAAACTTTACATGACTTCCTTAGGAATTATTTACAAAAGATCTGAGTAACCTATATCTATATTTATGTTTGTTTGATTTTTTTAACAGTACATAAACTTATGACTGTAGTTAAATTTTGTTAAACATCTTTTGAAATAAAGTTAAGAATCTACTTTAGACTGCGCTTATTCGTTGTATAATCATAATGTTTAACCTTACATTTTAGCAGTATTTGCAGGTCTCTAAAATGATTTTTTGTATAGAACAGCAATACATTCAGGTTTATATAGTTTGAATATTCCAAGTGAAAATAAAATAACTTATAGGTACTTACAGCCTTTTCATTTGGGATCTGTTTGATGATTGTCTAATTGACAATCATATCACATGTCCCTACTAGTATTTTATATAGCAATTACATTTTTTACTTTGACTCAAGTTTTGTAGAAAAGATAATATATACTTTGTTCGCCTTCACTGTCTTAGCAACACCAGTAGCGGTTACAGGTACATAGTTTTCCTAGAGTAACTATACCGGTTTCTGATAATTCTTTTTCCTTGATTATTAAAGCAGCAGTTGTGTTAGCTATAAATTCGATAATTTTATGCAAAGAAGTGTTTAGCTTTTCAAGACTAGGAAGAGCTAAACGTATTTTGTCTTGACTTTAAGATCAGCAATATTATTAGGTTATTGTTTTATGTAGTTGTTTACATCATAATGAAGATCAATGATACGACAGGTTACGTACATTATTACGGCAAAGATACAAGCTGATTTGCTCGAGTGTTAAAACAAAAATATCAATAGTTAGAGGCGCAGATTTTACTTTAAATATTGAAACAATAGTACAATTAGCTGTTAGTGGTGATATATTGTTTTGTGTGATAAAACAGCAGTTTCAATAGCTGTAGATGGTCATAATTTGTGTACCAAATATTTAAGAGAAAGACAAGGTCGCTTAACAATTCGCCTGGGGCGTTAGAGGAACACAACAAACACCTTTAGATATTGCATTGCATGGAGGCAAATCCCATTAAATATACGTGATTATACCGTTTAACTTCTAGTGTACATGGACCTATTCCAGCAGCGACATATACGTACTTAGCTTCGAGTGTAAGAGCAACAATACCGGAAGCAATAGGTGCTGCGTACGACGTCCCCTGGATACCATCACTTTTACATCCTGATGATGTTGTAGTTGTTGTCTAAATTAGAAAAGTAGTCGCTGATTATCTTGATTGTCATTTAGAAAATATACAAATGTCTATTTCATATATTTGTTTCAGTTTAATGAAGAATTGTTTTAATCACACCATTTCTACAGTCATGGATATATCCAATCTTTCCAGTATACATAGTGTATGTTCACTTGTGTTATTATGTCTTTTGATTGAGTTAAGCCATTTCAATTGATATTTTATAGTGTGTCTTTCTATGTTGTTATGTTACACTATTGTTTCAGATAAGGGTGAAGGTTTGGTACCATTAAAACGTTTAAACCCGCTGCAATTGTTTGCACCTGTCCTAAGTCAGGAATCTGATGTTCAGTAGTTGTCGTTTGTTGATGTGGTTCATAAGTGTTTCTCGTTTACCCTTTTTTTATATATAGATTAGACCGTTGGTTTTCCCGTTTGAATGGTTTTACACTAGTAATTTTTGGGGCCCTTTATAGCTTGCAGTTCGGTGTAAGCCAAGGCTTCGTGTTGAAGACCGTACTTTGATCTATAATGGTTTACTTTTATAAATTGTGACTTGGATGGAGAGTTGTCTCATTGGCACTCATACCACATCTTCTTATATCGATAGAACAAATAGCCGAAAAAGACAAAAGACAAGACTGATGAGTTAAGCCTTTTTCAACTGATTTTATAGTTCGTTCTTATGTTGTACTGTTACAACACTGTCCCAGGTTAGAGGAGGGTTGGGATCCCGCTAACATGTTTAACCCCGCCACATTCTGTATGTATGTGCCTGTCCTAAGTCAGGAGCCTGTAATTCAGTGGTTGTCGTTTGTTGATGTGTTACATATTTGTTTTTCGTTCATTTTTTGTACATAAAAAAGTTTTCTCGTTTGAATTGTTTTACATTTGTCATTTCGGGGTCTTTTATAGCTGAGTATGCGGTATGGGCTCATACGGTGATCTATAGTTGTTAATTTCTGTGTCATTTGGTCTCTTGTGGAGAGTTGTCTCATTGGCAATCATACCTCATCTTCTCTTTTAAAGTACACATTATGCATCATCATGCATAGTTTTTGGATTTCATTTATTATCCAAGTTAATGCCTCCACATGCTGCTTATTAGACCTATATAAACTACTTAAATTCAACGCTTACAATACTTTAAGATCCGGGAATAACAAATGCCATAAACAAAAGGAACATTCCGTGTGTACATATACTGGCTTTTATTTATTTCAAAAATGTTAATATCCATATTTACTGGCTATTTTTTATGAAAAACTCTTTTAACGATCTTTGTTTAAAAAATGAAGATGGATTTTCAGATGCCTTTTGGTTATTGTTTTCGCTTGGTTGCTCATTCACTGAGGTATTCCCGCATACTTTTATTCATAATGTATATGGTATACGTGTATTTCTGGCCTAGGACATCAACTTACAAATAAAATTGGTAGGCTGAAACAAAATTTACGCCGCAAAAATATCTGGCACTGGCATAAACTCATAAAAGATACAATGCTATTACTTTTGTAGGCCAGACGCGCGTTTCGTGAACACAAGACTCGACAGTGGCGCTCAAATTAAAAGAGTTGGAAGGCTAAAGCAATAAGGCAGATGAAGAGCATTGAAAATTAATAATTCCAAAAGGTTGTCCCAAATCTGGCTACGGCAATTTATGCCTGGGGTTAGAAAAACTTTAATATTTCGAACGATTTTTGTATGACAGTAATTTATTATAAACAGCTGCACCACAAGCGCATGATACGCCCGTCCTTTTTTTAAAGAACAAATTCAATAATTTCTCAATGTCATATCAGAAATTCAGGAAAAAACTTGAAAGGGAGGTTATCTTAATAGATATAAACCAGTCACCAAAGTTTCATGATAACTGCTCAAAGCATTGCCTGAAAACAGGAAAATTCCCCCTTTTTTATGAATAAAATCACATAACTCCGAAACGTAAAATCTAAAATTTATAAAATTCGAAAGGGAGCTTACGTCAATTAATATAAACAATTCATCAAAGTTTCATGAAAACTGCTGAAAGCATTTTTGAGTTATTGTCCGAAAACTGGAAAATCCCCCTTTTTTAATGAATAAAACCCCATAACTCGGAAACGTAAAATCTAAAATTTATAAAAATCGTAAGGGAGCTCTTGTCAATAGATATAAACAATTCTCCAAAGTTTCTTGCAAATTGGTGAAAGTGTTTTTGAGTTATTGTCCGAAAACTGGAAAATCCCCCTTTTTTAATGAAAAAAAACCCATAACTCGGAAACTTATAATCTAAAATTTATGAAAAACGAAAGGGAGCTCACATCAGTAGATATAAACAATTCACTAAAGTTTTATGCAAATTGGTTCAAACGTTTTTGAGTTATTGTCCGACATACAGACGGACGGACGGACGGACGTACGGACGGACAGATGGACAACGGTATACCATAATACGTCCCGTAAACGGACGTATAAAAACTTATAAAAACTGACGTATCAATGATTTTTCATGTCAGCAACATAAAATTTGCCACAGAACGTAACGAAATGTTATCATGCAATATTCTATGATATTGTTCTAGTGCAAATATAGCTTCAAATTATCGACGTCATCAGTGACAAATATATGTTTGAATCAGTTTTTCAAACTTATTGGCGAATATTACCCCTTGTATAATATATACTGCACTCGCAAACTCGTGCAATGTATAAAATCTACTCGCGACAATATTCACCAAAATTCATGCAATTACCTTATACTATCTACATTATATCAAGGTAGTTAAAGTCCTACCACAAATAGATTTTTCTGAAAATTGGTGTGATTTGTTTTTTTTTTTAAATTAAGTTTAAACCACATTTTTTTGGCAAAATTACTTACTGCAAATTTGACACATGGAATGTGAATTTAGACAGCAGGAATTTATTCAGGATATGTTCTACGTAAATACCAAGTTTCGTAAAAAAAATTCCGAGCACTATGAAATGTTTATGAATTTTAGCGGCCTTATCAAAATTGGCAGCTGACGGATAAAAGTTATCACCGGAAATCAATTTGGAATAATTTATTGCACCTAATATAAGTTTTCGCTGAAATCCTTGCACCAAAAGATTTTTTGAAAATCTTCTGATTTTTACCAAATTTGACACCAGGAATCAATTTAGAATAACATATGCATATCCATCAATGTTCGTTGAACAACAAGATCAGTAGACGGGCCCTAAAAACAAAGCTTGAAGGTATGTGTTGTGTCATGGGTCGAACTTATTCGTTCAGTGTGTGTTTGTTTGTTTTTGTTTATAAGTCTTTTTGATCGAGTTAAACCATTTCAATTGATATTTTATAGTGTGTCTTTTTATGTTGTAATGTTACACTACTGTCAAAATGTTTAAAGCCGCTGCATTTGTATGCACCTGTCCTAGGTCAGGAGCCGGTTGTTCAGTTGTTGTCGTTTGTTGGTGTGGTTCATAAGTGTTTCTCGTTTCTCGTTTTTCATATAGATTAGACCGTTGGTTTTCCTGTTTGAATTGTTTTACACTAGTCATTTTGGGGCCCTTTATAGCTTGCTGTTCTGTGTGAGCTAAGTCTCAGTGTTGAAGGCCGTACTTTGATTTTTACAAATTGTGACTTGGATGGAGAGATGTCTCATTTCACTCATACCACATCTTCTTAATTATATTTAGAAGAAAATATGAAGTTTCTAATTGTTATCTACAGTTGAAGGCTGTAGGATATTGATACTTTTGTAGTATAACAGTAGACTTACCAGGTACCTGTCATCTTGGCTGCCACCATACGTTACAGCTAAGGCAGGAGCACACACTTACGAGGTATCTGTCATCCTGGCTGCCACCATATTTTACAGCTAAGGCAGGAGCACATACTTACCAGGTATATGTCATCTTGACTGCCACCGTACGCTACAGCTATGGCAGGAGCACATACTTAACAGGTATCTGTCATCCTCGCTGCCACCATATGTTACAGCTAAGGCAGAAGAACATCGTTACCAGGTATCTGTCATCCTGACTGCCACCATACGCTACAGCTAAGGCAGGAGCACATACTTACGAGGTATCTGTCATCTTGATTGCCACCATACGTTACAGCTAAGGCAGGAGCACATACTTACCAGGTATCTGTTATCTTGGCTGCCACCATACGCTACATCTAAGGCAGGAGCACATACTTACCAGGTATCTGTTATCTTGGCTGCCACCATACGCTACATCTAAGGCAGGAGCACATACTTACCAGGTACCTGTCATCTTGACTTACACCATACGCTACAGCTAAGGCAGGAGCACACACTTACCAGGTATCTGTCATCTTGACTTCCACCATACGCTACAGCTAAGGCAGGAGCACAAACTTACCAGGTATCTGTCATCTTAGCTCCCACCATACGTTACAGCTAAGGCAGGAGCACATACTTACCAGGTATCTGTCATCCTGGCTGCCACCATATGTTACAGCTAAGGCAGGAGCACACACTTACCAGATATCTGTCATCCTGACTGCCACCATACGTTACAGCTAAGGCAGGAGCACACATTTACCAGGTACCTGTTATCTTGGCTGCCACCATACGTTACAGCTAAGGCAGGAGCACATACTTACCAGGTATCTGTCATCCTGGCTGCCACCATATGTTACAGCTAAGGCAGGAGCACACACTTACCAGGTATCTGTCATCCTGACTGGCACAATACCTCACAGCTTAGGCAGGAGCACATACTTATCAGGTATTTGTCATCCTGGCTGCCACCATACGTTACAGCTAAGGCAGGAGCACACACTTACCAGGTATCTGTCATCCTGGCTGCCACCATACGTTACAGCTAAGGCAGAAGCACATACTTATCAGGTATCTGTCATCCTGGCTGCCACCATACGTTACAGCTAAGGCAGGAGCAAATACTAACAAGGTATCTGTCATCCTTGCTGCCACCATACGTTACAGCTAAGGCAGGAGCACATTCTTACCAGGTATCATCATCTTCACTGCCACCATACCCTACAGCTAAGGCAGGAGCACATACTTACCAGGTATCTGTCATACTGGCTGCCACCAAACGCTACAACTAAGGCAGGAGCACATACTTACCAGGTATCTGTCATCCTGGCTGCCACCATACGTTACAGCTAAGGCAGGAGCACATACTAACAAGGTATCTGTCATCCTGGCTGCCACCATACGCTACAGCTAAGGCAGGAGCACATACTAACAAGGTATCTGTCATCTTGACTGCCACCATTCGCTACAGCTTAGGCAGGAGCACATACTTACCAGGTATCTGTCATTCTGGCTGCCACCATATGTTACAGCTAAGGCAGGAGCACATACTTACCAGGTATCTGTCATCTTGATTGCCACCATACGTTACAGCTAAGGTAGGAGCACATACTTACCAGGTATCTGTCATCTTGGCTGCCACCATACGCTACATCTAAGGCAGGAGCACATACTTACCAGGTACCTGTCATCTTGACTTACACCATACGGTACAGCTAAGGCAGGAGCACATACTTACCAGGTACCTGTCATCTTGACTTCCACCATACGCTACAGCTAAGGCAGGAGCACAAACTTACCAGGTATCTGTCATCTTGGTTCCTACCATACGTTACATCTAAGGCAGGAGCACATACTGACCAGGTACTTGTCATCCTGGCTGCCACCATATGTTACAGCTAAGGCAGAAGCACACACTTACCAGGTATCTGTCATCCTGACTGCCATCATACGTTACAGCTAAGGCAGGAGCACCCATTTATCAGGTACCTGTTATCTTGGCTGCCACCATACGTTACAGCTAAGGCAGAAGCACATACTTACCAGGTATCTGTCATCCTGGCTGCCACCATATGTTACAGCTAAGGCAGGAGCACACACTTACCAGGTATCTGTCATCCTGACTGGCACAATACCTTACAGCTTAGGCAGGAGCACATACTTACAAGGTATCTGTCATCCTGGCTGCCATCATACGTTACAGCTAAGGCAGAAGCACATACTTATCAGGTATCTGTCATCCTGGCTGCCACCATACGTTACAGCTAAGGTAAGAGCACATACTTACCAGGTATCTGTCACCCTGGCTGCCACCATACGTTACAGCTAAGGCAGGAGCACATACTAACAAGGTATCTGTCATCCTTGCTGCCACCATACGTTACAGCTAAGACAGGAGCACATTCTTACCAGGTATCATCATCTTGACTGCCACCATACCCTACAGCTAAGGCAGGAGCACATACTTACCAGGTATCTGTCATATTGGCTGCCACCAAACGCTACAACTAAGGCAGGAGCACATACTTACCAGGTATCTGTCATCCTGGCTGCCCCCATACGTTACAGCTAAGGCAGGAGCACATACTAACAAGGTATCTGTCATCCTGGCTGCCACCATACGCTACAGCTAAGGCAGGAGCACATACTAACAAGGTATCTGTCATCTTGACTGCCACAATATGCTACAGCTTAGGCAGGAGCACATACTTACCAGGTATCTGTCATCCTGGCTGCCACCATACGTTACAGCTAAGGCAGTAGCACATACTTACCAGGTATCTGTCATCCTGGCTGCCACCATACGCTACAGCTAAGGCAGGAGCACATACTTACAAGGTATCTGTCATCTTGGCTGCCACCATACGTTACAGCTAAGGCAGCAGCACATACTTCAGAGTACCAGGCATTGTAACCAATCATTGCACTAGAAATGGCTATAGTATAAACACTATTGACATAACCGTCACCATTACAGTTGTCTTGAGTACCTCCGTTACCTGCCGACCATATGTAAATAGCACCTTTACCATTCCTTCCCTGCAGTATGTAAATTAGATTAAGATTGATAAAATGTGTTCTATACTTTATTTCTTATGGACAATATGTATTAATATTATACTATAAGACACCCAGAAGTTCATGTCCACATGAATTAGATTAATTCATCAATATTCAGGGTATCGAATAAACTCATCATAGATACCAGGATTAAAGTTTTGTACGCCAGATGCGCGTTTCGTCTACAACAGACTCATAAGTGACGCTCGAATCAAAAAAGTTAAAAAGGCCAAATATAGTTGAAGAGCATTGAAAGCATTGAGGACCCAAAATTCAACTGATAACGTACATGTAGGTTATTATACATTCCGAGAAAAGTAATTGAACCGTTTTGTCGTCATAGACTCAATTTTGTAAGTTTTATACTAATCTTTTTTTTTCTTTCATTTAGATACATTATGGTGTATTGTTGTTTGAAAATTTTGTTTGGTTTTTTGTCATTTTGGTTTTATTTTTGTACGTTGCGGTGCGTTGGAATTTATGTCCTTTGTTGGACTTTAATAATATGTTTGCCTATTCTAAAGTTCATGGAGCATGCATGGAAAAAGTACGAAAATATTTAAAATAAACTCCGAAAAAGCATTTATTGTAAATACAAATATAACAGACCCCAAGGTATGACCGGGAAATAGAAATGTCACCTGGAATTCCCCAATCCGTCAGGGAAAAAAAATGCTAAGGAGGAGCGTCCGTTTTGGCTGCTTGGGATGTATCAATAAGAAGTCGTGTCTGGACATTTCGACGTGAAATCTGATGCCTCTTGTAGCATGTGAAAAGATAGTGCCATGCATGCTCTTTGTAGCGAAACAATTCTTAGAAGAGTTATGTTTTCATGTGGTCTGTTACGCGATAAAGTTCTTGTTCCTATGCACCAGAGCCTCTTTTTTGCAGTAGCAAACTTAATTTTCCGCATTTCATCCCGATCGATCATCTTTGCAGAATTTGCCTATTGGATTTGTTGTTAATTTGTTATCGTACTGAATATGCATGAAATATTTGCAACTGGACGTATAGCAAAGAACAATCAAACAATCATATCGTAACAAACATCGTATTGAACTAGCTGTCAGTAACTGCGAATACTCTCAGACCTGTTCTTAGTGTCTTGTTTGTTGTGGGGATGTATAAATATCCTGCCACGTCGGTCAGTGTTTTTGTTAGTTGTTTGTCTGCTTTGTATCGAGTCTGATGAGTTAAGCCTTTTTTAACTGATTTTTATAGTTTGTTCTTATGTTGTATTGTTACAACACTGACCAAAGCCTGGTACTTTCGTTTGGTGCCATTATGTCAAATACGAAGTCCATGTAATGCAATGAACATGTCATCATTGAGTTTTTGACCAATAATGGCCATTTTACTATCTTTCAAAAATCTAAATATGACCAACAACCTTTGCCTTATTTAATTTGCACCAACAATTTCATTTAAGTCATCTTGAGGGTAAATATTTTTTTTGTAAGGCTGTTGTTCAAACTTATAT
This sequence comes from Mytilus coruscus, assembly GCA_017311375.1. Lineage (NCBI taxonomy): Eukaryota > Metazoa > Mollusca > Bivalvia > Mytilida > Mytilidae > Mytilus > Mytilus coruscus. The sequence goes on along the minus strand of CM029599.1, from coordinate 1,707,177 downwards.
ATTTAATGGGGAAACCTACAACAGAGCTATTTAATGGGGAAACCTACAACTGAGCTATTTAATGGGGAAACCTACAGCAGAGCTATTTAATGGAGAAACCTACAACAGAGCTATTTAATGGAGAAACCTACAACAGAGCTATTTAATGGGGAAACCTACAACAGAGCTATTTAATGGGGAAACCTACAACTGAGCTATTTAATGGGGAAACCTACAACTGAGCTATTTAATGGAGAAACCTACAACTGAGCTATTTAATGGGGAAACCTACAACTGAGCTATTTAATGGGGAAACCTACAACAGAGCTATTTAATGGGGAAACCTACAGCAGAGCTATTTAATGGGGAAACCTACAACTGAGCTATTTAATGGGGAAACCTACAGCAGAGCCATTTAATGGGGAAACCTACAACAGAGCTATTTAATGGGGAAACCTACAGCAGAGCTATTTAATGGGGAAACCTACAACAGAGCTATTTAATGGGGAAACCTACACCAGAGCTATTTAATGGGGAAACCTACAGCAGAGCTATTTAATGGGGAAACCTACAACAGAGCTATTTAATGGGGAAACCTACAGCTGAGTTATTTAATGGGGAAACCTACAGCAGAGCTATTTTTGACTCTTTTTTAGGTTTTCTCTTACAATGCCAAAAGATTGAAGGTCTATAACACTCTTACTTTCCCCTAAAAACATTATTTTCTTCAATCAACAACTTTCATTAAAAGAGACAAAAAACCGTGAGAATATTTCAGAATGATTAATGTTCATGAATTTTAAAGTTTTGTTTTGTTCTGCCTACATCCTTATACCACAATAAGTCTTATATAAAATTACGTATATTGGTGTGGTATACATTCTAGCCTTATATTTTTTGGCCAAACCAATGGTTAAATTTTCCCTAAAAAACTTAACAATATTAAGATCTAATTTATACAGAATAAGATTTGATCGAATGGGCACAGTTATTACTGCTTATATGCCCCTAAGTAATTATTTCATTTATCAGTTAAATTGATATTTATTTTATTCATCTGAAATCCATTAGATAGTTACGTGACAAAATTTTCACGGAATGTTGCGGCCAATAAGTCCTTTCTATATTATTGAAGTTTGATCTGCGTAGAGGGGGGTGGGGGTTGTGGTAGGTTTTTCTATTGTTTTACTTTGTCTGTTACAAAGATCATTCGTCCTTATCTATCAATACATTTGTAATTGCAATAAAAGATACTATACTGAACATCAAAAAAATTATTTTTTAATTTTCACATTGTCAGGTGATAAATTCGGCGGAGGACATTTTAGCGCATTGATAGGACATTTTAGTGAAAAAATCGAACATTTTAGCGCCAAAGTATAACCCATTTTAGCGCAAGATTTTTAACCCATTTTATAATAATGAGTGGCTCTCAAGAGTCTGTGTTGCTCACCTTGGTCTATATGCATATTCAACAATGGACACTCTCCAACATTGTAGACGAGAATAGAATTAATGACAAAAATCTGTTTTTTTTTTTTTTTTTTGTATCTTATATTGCTGATTGAAGTCTGTTTAGTTTCTCTCTATCTTCATGATTTTATTTAGCTTTTGCTCCAAACACAAAAGAGGGTAAAAGCTCCTATAAAGAGTAACAGTCTACTAATTATATCAGCAAAATTTGACTTATTAGTAGGTCTTGTCTTGCTTATCATTTTTTAGTATTTAAGTCTCTATCTACACAAATGTATCTATTATATTTTTTATCATAACATTAAGTCAAAACGCAAAAAAAATTGTAAAATCGTAATTATAGGGCAATAACTCCAATAAGGAGTCGTCGGACAATTTCCGCCATTTGTCTTAATTTTAGATCTTGTCTTGCTGATCATTTTTGTATATTTAAGTTACTTTCTATCTATTATAAGTTTTAAGATATAAGACAAAAACGCAAATAAATTGTACACATCGGCATCAAAGGGCAATAACTCTAATAAGGAGTCAACTGATGATTTCAACCATAAGACTTATTTGTGAACTTGTCCTTCTGATTATTTTTGAAATTTAAAGTTTCTCTCTATCTATTATAGTTTTCAAGATAATAGACAAAAATTGAAAAAGTGGTAAAATTTGTCATTTAAGGGCAATAACTCCTACAGGAAATCGTCTGACAGTTTTGACGTATATGGATAATTGGTAGAGCTCAACATTCTGAACAATTTTACCCTTTTCATATTTCCTCTTTTTATAACGGTTATCAGAATAATAGACAAATCTTGCATTTTACCCAATATGTTCTATTTTTTGCCATGTCGGCAATCTTTGTTAGCAGGCGGGGTCATCGGACACATTTTTTAAACTAAATACCATAATGATGATTGTGGCCAAGTTTGATTCTATTTGGCCCAGTAGTTTCAGAGGAGAATATTTTCGTAAGAGATTGACTATAAAGGGCAATAACTCCTTAAGGGGTCAATTGACAATTTTGGTCATGCTAACTTATTTGTAGATCTTACTTTGCTGAACATTATTGCTGTTTACAGTTTATCTCTATCTGTAATAATATTCAAGATAATTTCCAAAAAAAACTGCAAAATTTCCTTTAAACTACCAATTCAGAAGCAGAAACCCAACAACGGGTTGTCTGATTCGTCTGAAAATATCAGGGCAGACAGGACTTCACTTGATGAAGATTTTTACCAGTTGTCAGATTTGCTCTAAATGCTTTAGTTTCAGAGATATAAGCCATAAACTGCATTTTACCCTATGTTCTATTTTTAGCCATGTCGGCCATTTTGGTCGGCGGGCCGGATCAGCGGTCACATTTTTTAAACTAGATACCTCAATGATGATTGTGGCCAAGTTTGATTCTATTTGGCCCAGTAGTTTCAGAGAGAATATTTTTAAAAGATTACAAAAATTTACGAAGAATTGTTAAAAATTGACTATAAAGGGCAATTACTCCTTTAGGGGTCAATTGACCATTTTTGTCATGTTGACTTATTTGTAGATCTTACTTTGCTGCACAGTACTGCTGTTTACAGTTTATCTTTATCTATAATAATATTGAAAATAATTACCAAAAACTGCAAAATTTTCTTAAAATTACCAATTCAGGGGCAGCAACCAAACAACGGGTTGTCTGAAATGTCTGAAAATTTCAGGGCAGATAGATCTGGACCTGATGAACAATTTAACAATCTACATTTTACCCCTATGTTCTATTTTTAGCCATGGCGGCCACCTTGGTTATCGGGCTGGGTCGTCGTACACACTTTTTTTAAACTCGATACTGAAAGTCTAAAAGGTTAAATCAAATGTTAAAAGTCCGTTCTAGCCTGGAATTTATATTCTAGAGAACGTACGTAATGGGATCTGGATATATCCCTTGTACAATACTGTTCATAAAATTGCAGTAGTAACTGTTCTTTATCGTTGTCTTGTCTAGATTGTGGTACACATTCGTCTATACTTCGTATTTTTATATATGTTGTTGTTTGCAATTTTATGATAGTATCAAGAAAAACGTAAATAGCTGGGTGACAACTATAAAATTGCTCACTATAATGGGCGTGGAACGACTCTGGACCATTATTTGTTCGCTTTGAATTTTATGGAACTTCTGCCCAAAGCTTAGATGGAAACATATGAATCTTCAGTTACATAGTATTCGATAAATTACATATTAATTACTACATTGAAAGAAGAAGAAGAAATTGAGCTATTTTTGTTTGTCATATTCAATTAATTTATTCCGTTTATCAATTTTACCAGTCTGAAACCAATTTACTTTTTCATTTCAGAATGCTGTGATGCTTTGTTGTTTGTTTTTTCTGTCTGATTTTGGACCTATCTTGATTCAATAAGGTAAGTTGTGTTGCATTTTGTTTGGAAATTTTATAAGGTTTAAATCACATTCGGAAATAATTTTATTTTTAAGACTATTCCGCAGTTAATCCGAAAAAATAATGAAAATTAATGCTAACAACTGCATTGAGTACACAGATTAACACTGATTAATCTGATATGGTAGTTGGAGAAGAGACCCAAAAAAATCCAGATCTGACTCATTTAGTATTATAGATGTTTTTTAAACTGCTAACCTGAGAAATTTAAACAAAATATTTTTCTCATCAAGAAAACTTTATTATGTAAATTTGAATAAAGTTTAAAACTTACTTTCCATTTCAAATAAAGTCCTCCCCCATCCCACCCCAAAAAAACACAACAATTCAAAAACAAAGAAACAAAACAAACGAAAAAAAATCAAAAGATGAAACGTTCTATAAAATTGAAGCGTACTGGTAGTCCTCCAAATAAAACGCCAAAACACGGAACGAAAAAGTTGTTTTCGGGATGCATTTCAATAAATTCAATCAATTGAAATTAAAAGAGAGGCGAAAGATACCAAAGGGACATTCAAACTCATAAGTCGAAAATAAACTGACAATGCCATTGCAAAAAACTAAAAAAAGACCAAAACACAAAGAATTAATACACAAAACACAACATAGAAAACTAAAGACTGAGCAACACGAACCCAACCAAAAACCGGGATATTGTGATACAGTTAAGAAATAAAGTTTTTTTCATCATCGTTTGATAAGTTTCAAAAATGCTGATTTTGTTCCAATTCTCAAGAAAATTTAAATAAATCCTTAAACGTACGAGAAATAGGTAGAGCGTTTCCTGTGTTGCTTAGTATTTGTCCTAAGTAGAGTAAAAGGAAACACTTTGTTCCCAATCTAATATACAGGCGAAAAGGAGCAATTACCACTATTTTTATCGATGCAGGGACACCATTACCCTCCTTCCATTAAGCCAACCTTTAAAACTGCATTAAAATTTGCAATGTTTTTAGATATTTCGATAAAGACGTTTAACATGCCAGTTTAATGAAACTTCTTCTCTTAAATTCTAAGTTCAATAGCATTATTTGCCGCCTATACTGTTGAATTTTAAACAAAATATAACACTGTTCCTCATTGCATGAAAGAACTGCTATTATACCTATTTTACGAAATTTTCCTTTGATCTTACTGACTGATAATTTCCTTTCTCAGCACAGTAGAGAAAATCAATCTCGTTGAGATGACCAACGATAATCTATAAGTATTGGCAGCTTTACAACATAAGCAATTCCTTCTCTCAGATTGTTTGTAGCAACCAGGATGTGGAGTAGGTTGCTTTGTTAATACAACTGTCACCAGCAGTTCTTTCATCAGCTCCTTTACAAAATAAAGTTATACTATCTACACAAATTCCAACTCTAAAATGGAGAACTCAATTTATGTATTAACATGTTACACCTGTGGCATTCTGTACGTGGGAGAAACAATGGACAAATTTAATATTCGGCTAAATAACCATCGATCATGGTACAAAACCAACAAAAACTGTCCACTCACAAAACATCTTCGCTCAAAGAAACACCCTTTTGATAATGCTACTTTTCAAATATAGAAGTTAACACAGAGTGGGATACCACGGCGAGACGGAGAAGAAAAAACTTTTGGATCCACCAGCTCCATACTTTAGAGTCTGATGGGCTTAATGAAAAGACGAAAAAGATACAGGAAAGATAAAGAATAATTAATTGTATAGCATCGTCTTTTATATCTCTTTAATATTGACCAATGGACGTTGCAAACTTCAACAACAAATTTCGTAATTAAATAAATAATCTTAAACTCCATCCAAAATTTGAATATTTTTATTAGGCAGCTATAATTCAATGTACAATGAGCTGCAAAAGTTTCTTTTCTGCATCCGATTTCAGCTGGATAAATGCACGCTCGATGAAGCTAGTTTGTCTAGCGAATTATTGCGCTTATTTTTTATCGCATTGTAAATATTTTTAACATTTCAATATTTACATACTAAATAGTGTGTTAAAATTACATTGTTAGGCAATTTATAATTTCATATGTGTAATTGAATTAAACTTTGTACTGATTATTCCACACTCAAATAGATTTGTATGTTATGTGTTGCTATTTATAGGCACTCATATATATAGATATATATACATAACTTACATTAGTCGCTCCATCCTGCAGTGCTGCCTTTGTCAATGCACCAGGACCCTCGAATCCAGTACCATCAGCAGGTCCCCAGCTATTGCTGTATATGTCAACATTTGAAAGATAATGAGAAAGACCTTCAGCTTCTTCTGAATCTGATATAGCAAAGGAACCCAATATCCGAATTCCTTGAAAAGAAATAAATCATGTCTATTAGTCTATGCAAGTTGGTCAAGATAAAAGCGGAGAGAATATTTGGCCAGTGACAAAATGAAAACAGCCTCTAAAGGGGTAGGTGCGGCAAGGGCCTTATTAATTAGTTCATTTTTCTACACCGGAAAGTGTTTCAAGTTGATGAGAAAGTGAAATAGAATTATGTTTGTAGAACTGTGATAATGAAACGATGATATTTACATCCAAAATAGGTAAAAAAAAAAACAGATGTTGGTTAAAGGAGTAGATTAAATTAAACACATTATACTGCTAAAGTATAACGAAGAAATCAGACACGAGTTATTACAACTTACAAAGGTCCTTTCCCAACAATATCATTATAGTAGCAAACAAGTGTCAGCAATAATTATATATAATCAATTATTATCACGTGAAAACCATACAACTATAGAAACTGAACCTCTTATATTTTTATACAGGGAGATGGGGGCCAGGGGGTCTTAATTTAAATCCATAGAATCTTTTTTATAATTTATACCAAAATGTAGTTTATATCATGCTTTTTTCAAAAAGATGATAAAAACTATGGGTCACCGGGCTTTTTTTCAAGCTATGGGTTGTGCAAAATTGTCAGATTTTATACAGATTATACATGAAAACCGTATTTTGTGTGATAAAAAGAAAACTAAACGATAGAACTGTAAGATAAAGTATGAGAAGATTGCTCTTCAAATGTGCTTTCTGAAAATAAAAAGAAACATTAGGGTCTCGAGACTCGTTTTCTTGCTACAAAATAAAATAGGTAAATTCCTAACACATTCCTTTATAAAATTTACATTATCAGAGTTATCTAGAAAAAATTTAATCGAACAAACAATATTCTATATTTGTAAAAACAGTTGAAAAAATCAGTATAAACACATTATTTTCTTCATTTAGATGAAAAGTTTTGCCAGTGAAGGACATTCCTCTCTCATTTCAGTAAAGATCTAGACCGATTGTTTTCTGCTATTTTTATAATCCAAGATGGCGGAAGACACCCAATGTACCTTAACTGATTTTAAATTTCTTTTGCTCGTCAGATAATGTAATATTGCCAAACAGTAAAGTTTCAATATTTATATCAGTAAGAAAATTTAAGTTAGTTCTTAATTATTCTCTTGCTCATGTTTAGAGATTACATGCAAGGAAAAAGTGAATTGAATCTTCAATTACCCATCCGCAGGCACAACCTGGATCACCCATAAATATCCTCTAAATAAATCTGCATTTAATTCACTGAAAAGGAGGTTTTCCGTAATCATTAGACATCAGAGCTTTTTTAAAAATTCAATTGTTGATATTTCGCAATTTCAATTCTAAATTATTCCATAGATTTATAGTAGAAGGAAATAAACTGTTGACACAGAGATATGTCTCGCATGTATGTAATTTTAATAGTAAAATGCAAATGTTGAAATCAAAATAGCAATAGTAATATGTATGTAAAATATTCAAAGTCAATAAACCATGACTGAAGCGCAATATTAACTCCATGGAAATGAGATGTGCTAATGCTAATACAATTGCATACCAAATATCATTGACTTACCATTAGGTGTTCATCTTACACTGACCTAATCACAAACTTTAACATATAAACTATGCAAAAATTTCAAAGTCATTAGGCTATGACTGAGGGGACAGAGCCAACTAATCTCAATGGAAATGAAATGTGCCAATGCTTATACAACTGCATACTAAATAACATTGACTTATCATAAGTGGTTCCCTTTAAACTGACATAATCACAAACTTTAACATTGAAACTAAGCAATTGTTTTTAAGTCAATAGATCATGACTGAGGGGATGTGGCAATATAATCTCTATGAAAATGTGATGCGCCAATACTAATACAACTGCATACCAAATTTCATTGATTTACCTTAAGTGGTTCCTTTTTAACTGACCTAGTCACAAACTTTAACAAATTGTTGACGCCACAACCGCAGTCGACGCCGGAAACAGCACGCCTAAGTCTAGCTTTGTGACTCCGTCAAGGCGAGACAAAAATAAATTACAGTATTATTGTAATCTGGCAAGTGGTATTCTAGAGTCACTTGTGTTCCTTAAAATACATTCATTATTGTTTCGTGAAAAAGTTTGTAAGCAAGGAAACATTATGTTTTTTTTATAGAACAAACCCAATTTTCTACTGCGTCTTCTTGATAGTAAAGATTACCACCCAGTTTTAAAATATAATGATTCAAAACTTGAAAATTTTGGCAATCCAGTAACAATTCTAATTGCTTCGTTTTGAACTTGTTCCAGTTTTATGATGTCTTGATTGATACAACCATTCCATAATTCAAAAGCATATTCTAGCAGGGTAAGGATGTAGGTAAAAACATTTTTTCCAGTTTCTGTCTGCTGAGAGAAAATTTGAATGTCCGCAAAAAGGAGATTTGTTTCGACGTGCTTTTAACTATATTATGAAAGTGCAACTCCATTCACAATCTGAACTAAATGTTATACCCAAATGTTTATGATTTTCATTCAGTATATTTCTTCGCTATTAAAAACAATAGCAGGTTTCTCAGTTATTCGAGAGTTTGAAGAGACCATATATTCAGTTATTTGGGGATTGAAATTCACTTTCCATTGTTTAGACCAGTTGCATATGATGTCTTAGTCAGAATTTGAGTTAATTTCAATTTCACTGATATTGCTAGAAGGGTAAGAAAGTGGGGTGTCGTCGGCAAATAATAGCGACAAACTGATGCAATGATCTGCTGTATCATTTATATATAATAAGAAACGACCAAAAACGATCCCTGAGGGACACCACCTTTAATATTACCGGGTTTCGAAATACAATTTTTCAATAGCACATTTTGGGTTCTAGTTTCAATGTAGTCCTCAAGCCACTTGAGCATATGTCAGATAACCCGTATGTTTTTAACTTTTTAACCAGTGCCTTATGCCAAACACGATCAAACGCCTCAGATATGTCATAAAAAACAGTACAAACAGTTTTACGATTTTCAAAGGCCAAACATATGTTATGGTAAATTTCAATCAGTTGATGGCCAGTAGAACGTCCAGTCATGAAACCAGACTGGTATTTGTGTATCAAAGAATTTTCGATTAGGAAATTATACAAATGCTTGAGAATAACTCGCTCAAAACTTTACCAACACAGCTCAAAAGTAGAATAGGCCAATACTTAGACGGTTCAGTTTATCGCCTTTCTTAAAAAGAGCAATAACTAAACCTGATTTCAATATATCTGGAAATTACAACACTGCTAGGATTTATTAAACATAATTTGTATGAGCTTACAAACGGTAGTAGAAGTATGCTTCAACACGGTGTTACTTATTTTATCATAACCGACGGCTTTTCCAAGTTGCAAAATGTCTAGTACATATATATCTTTCATTTCATCTTTTGTTATTGATGGGACATCAAAATGTTTATCTGTTCTATTCTCAAATGCTGGAGGCGAGCTATCTGAATTTTCTAAATTAGATATTGAACTGAAAACGTATTAACTTAAGGAGAGTTGCTTTACCTTCTTCGTTTACTTAAAATCACCGTACATACTATCTTGATATGGTTGTATATTATCAAATTTGGTATTTCCTGGTATTTATTTTAACTAACCTCCGATATGTTTCGAGATTTGATGATTTTGTTGACCTTGTTTTCTGTGCTTTATACCTTGATGAATGGGAATCTGTTCAATTCCGTTTCACCAGGTTGTGTAACCGATCTCATAATCATATCTGAATTAAACCACGGTTTACCTTTTGGTCTTATAATTACTGCTTAACATGTAATGTATTTTTTGGTAAGTCTTAAGTATGTTTTGGTAAAATTTTCAGCCATTTGGTCTACGTCACAATTTTCATGTAAAAGAAAAGATTTTCAGTCAAAATTCTCTTTTTCCTGGTTAAACACAAGACAATCTGCATATTACTAGATGCATATATTTATCAAGAGAATAAGAAGTGTTTACATCAAAGGGGATGCAAAAAGAAACGGTTGTTGCGTCATTATCACTGAAAATTCTATCAACACTGATTACTTCAGAAAAAAATTACTAATAATGCACCAAATCGGGTAGGTTCCGAGAAACAGTTTTTCATTATAATCGTGCTTATTATTTCAATCGATCAGTCTGTTATTTTTTTTAACAACAAATTAGTGTTCAGATTGACCGTTACTTTACCCGATGATTCCAAAGCCCTTTCAATAGAACTGTGGAAATTAGCCCAAAAACGGTTTATTGCACTTGGTGATCTATATACTGCACATAGAAGCATTTTATAGTTCGGGAATTTACTTTCTAGCCATATCAACTCACCATTATTAAATGCATGGTTAGATCGCCTTACGACATGAAGGTTATCAGAAAAATATACCATAACATCTCCACCAAGGCAATTCCTATCTGTCCTAATTCGATATTATGGTAGCCATGGATAACAAGACTGTCAGCGGGAACATTAGCATATAAGTGACTCTCCCAGCTACACGGATTTGAAGAGTCATTTGGTATCGTTTGTAAGTAATCAATTTTATTTCGCATACTTCTAGCATTAAATAAAAGCGTTTCATTTCTTTACACGGTGAACCTGAGTACTAAGTGTGACATACACCGGAAATTGTTTAAAATTGAATAAATTATCCTCATCACCAATTATTAGCAAATATAATACACAAGTAAAAATTCAAGTTACAGTCACAAGAGATGTAAGAATATTTATTGGCAACTGCATTTACAATACCCTAACATTTGACGTTCAACTTTCTATATACTAATATTTTAATTTTGGATGTAACACGTCTTCTGATTGGCTGAAAGTTTTTGTCTATCAGCTCATAAACATAATTTTGTCATGTGACCGTGACGTAATCAACGTTTTTTCATGATTTAATCCTTAAAAATGGAATTTAGAATTAAATTATAAGGAATGACCGTAATATTTTTTTCTGTCAATTCGAAATAACCTAAAAAATCTGGTGCACACATTAAATAACCCGCTACGCGAGTTATTCAGTGTGCACCACATTTTTGATGTTATTTCTTCGTTGACAGAAAAATATTACAGTCATACCTTAAGTAATTTAAAAATGCAATGTCGTTATCACCTATTGTTATCTTATTAGTTTTGACATTTTTATTAAGGCAAGAAAGTCAGAAATCAAACGGTGCCATATTGGACTCGTAACCATGAAGAACAGAATATTTTTTATTATTAACAGGCATTCCCAATACTCTGTTTTGTTTGTAATTCTTTCAAAATTAGAGTGATGAGTGATGGTAAAGAAATCGACTGCCTGTTGCCTTGCTGACCTATTCAGATAAATCTCTAGTTGAAACTTGTTAGTCCTTCAACATTCACTGGAAATCATAAGCCTTCAGTTTTATTATGTCCAACCCTGTTCAATTATTAAACTCAGATTTCCTTGTCCTTGTCAATTGTTGGACGCATGTACACATTTGGGGTAACATAAATACCCTGGACTTTTTTCGCATCCTGCTTGTAGTCATTTGCCAAATCACCGAAATTGTTTCCAGTGTAGTTCGGAATCAGCATTTATTCATTTGTTCACACATTATATAAAGGCTACCAGTATAGTAGAAGTCTTATTCCAAATCAAGCCCCAGTTTTAGAGACATAAAATGAAATATGATAGCTTGACTATAGGCGAACACAAATGCATCAAAGTGAGAAGTCTTGTATTGCGTCCGCTGATACAAATGTGCTCCATTTAACTGTAGATAAGTTGTACATATGATGAAATTTCCACTACTCATTTTGTTGTCTCTTATGGTTTGTTTCTTGGTAGTAATTGCTCTTAGAAGTATTCTGTCTAACAAACCCTTCATTTGAATCTTCGCAAGTGTAGCTTGCACTGTTCCCTTCTGGTTGTTTTTCTTCTTTGAAAAAAGTCTGTGTGTAGTTTCATCGCAGTAATATCCTCTATTAGTCGGTTTTGTATCCGTACTTTTTCAAATGGTCAATATCGATTCACGTCAGTCAGGGCTCCACGTGATAGCGCCCTTCTAATTTTTCTGGCAACAACAGGATGCAGTTGCTTCTATGTTTTTATCGACCTAATCTTAATCATAGAAACATTGCTTTAGTAACTTGTCAAACAAATCTTTCTATCGAAGAAACATCAGACTTGAGGTACTTAAAGCTGTCTTTTCTCTATCTCTGCGTCTTCCGATCAACATGCAAAGTTGTGGTCAAATTCACCTTTGTAAAACATTTGAAGTTAACCAATGCTTTCCACAAGGAACTATTTATGCCAATCAAATAAGAATACTCACACCTTTTTCTTTTTAATCATAGTTTGTTGCCATTGTTCAACATAAGCATTTCGGGAGTCAAACATACTTCCTCGTACTTGTTATTAGGAATTAATGTCGAAGTTATTTCCTTTGTATTCGGCGTCGACATATTAGCAGTCATGTTTGTCTTATAAAAAAAGAAGATGTGGTATGATAGCCAATGAGACAAATCTCCACAAGAGACCACATGACACAGAAATTAACAACTATACGTCACCGTACGGCCTTCAACAATGAGTAAAACCCATACCGCATAGTCAGCTATAAAAGGCCCGAAATTACAAATGTAAAATAATTCAGACGAGAAAACTAACGGCATGATTTATGTACAAAATAATGAACGAAAAACAAATATGATATACAGCAACAAACGACAACCACTGACTTACAGGCTCCTGACTAGAGACAGGTACATACAGAATGTGGCGGAATTAAACTAGTTTGTTGGCGCCAAACCCTCCCCCTAACCTTGGACAGTGGTGCTACGGTACAATACAAGAACAAACTATACAAAACAATTAACTCAATTACAGCCTCCTGACTTGGGACAGGCACATCTAGAATGTGGCGGGGTCAAACTAGTTTGAAGGCGCCAACCCTCCCCCTAACCTGGGAAGTTATGTAACAGTACAACATAAGAACAAACAATAAAAATCAGTTGAAAAGAACTTAACTCATCAGTTAGTTACAAAGCAGAAATACATCTAGCAAAAACACAGAGTGGACGTGGCAGGGTACTTATACATTCCCACAACAAAAAGATACTAAGTACAGATATGAGAGTACTCGTAGTTACTGACAGCTAGTTCGAAGCCAATAACAATTAATAAAAAAATCATGCATCTGCTTGTATTGAATGCAAACATTCAGTATTTTACCTAAATACACCAACACCATCATCTTTATCAACATCTAGGACATACGCTGTATGTACTCCGTGTCAATCAACTAAATTTCTGTTCGTTTCCGTACTCTATTACTTTGAAGTTGATTTGTTTGTATGTCTATCCAGAACCCCGCCCATTTTAGTCACCACTCTATGGTAATGCCCAGTTTGTTGTCTATGTACTAGCGTTTTGTTGCAGCCCTCTCCAAAGGTCCTATACTTTTTGCAGGACATATATGGTGTTACTCACAAAATACTTTTTTCACACAACTAGCACTAAGTTTTGGGACGGAATTCTATAACATAAGCCAGCTGTATATTTGTCGGACATGTGTACCCGGTTATTGCATGGTATCAACTCAATATATTCCATTCTACTCTGCTGCATACAATTACTTTATATTGTAACCCGTGCTATATGAACGTAATTTGTGTCTTGGGAAACAACCTATAAAAACATCGTATCCCATCATGCATATTGTTATTGCTGGCAGAAATAGCCATTTGGTAATACTTTTTCAAGACATAGAAAAGCAATAGTTGTTGCTTTGATGGCGCGAGTATTTTCTTTTGATGTTATCTTTTTTTCCTTCTTCATTACATCCTTATCACAGGCACTCCTCGAAGGAGGTCACTGTTGGTGTTCTTTAAGCAAGATGAATGTCAATGCACCACTGAGACAATCAAATACAACTGTCACGCTCGCGTATCGCAAGAACTGTATGCTTATTTTATTCCATATTTGTTACAAGATGAATGTCTTTTGTGAACAACACATTAGCTTACATCTGCGTCAGACAGGAATCCAGCCCCAAAGCATGATTCAGTATGACCTGCATGGGACAGGCTAACTGGATCACGTCAGTGTTCGGCAGTTCTTGGTGATCCACAAATTATGTCCTTATCTGATTCATCTCGTCATTGGGAAAATAAATCATGTTTTGATACCAAGAGCTCTGATGGTTCTCACTATCAATGATATGTGTTCTCCTTCCTATTCATCATATAATTGCTCGTGTTTGCTGCTTGTATGCTCCCAAAAACAACCGATTCATGAGCTCCTCTTCTTTTTCCTTGTTGCAAATATCCCCTTTGATCTTTTTTGCACTTTGAATTAGTTTTTAAATGCACAGTTGGAAAACTAGACAAAATGCTTACAAACACGCTTATTTTAGCGGAGTCTGAAAATGTTTTCTTGGAGATAATCTTTGACAAGGAGAAACCTTTTCCTCCAATTTTATGGCAGAGAACGAAAATTTGACAAAGTGTCAGCAGTCAAACGGCTGTTAGAAAAATATTTGTTTTAACAACTCCTTTTACAGATAAATTCAACAATTCGGATGAAGTAGTTTACATATTGACGACTGCTGTTTACAAAAAAAAAACATTGCATCTGCTCAAAGCAGAATTGTGATGTCATATCTGCAACAGATTTGGAAAAGACAATGATAGCTATACAACCTTCTATCCTGTCTTCCTCTAAATCAACTATATCGAAGTATAGTTAGCTGTCATAGAACAATACCCAATAATTATCAAGAAAACTGTAGCTGAATTGTAACCTTTCTTCAATTCCCTTTCCATTTCCCTATCAAACTCTAGCTGAATTTTAACCTTTCTTCAATTCCCTTTCCATTTCCCTATCAAAACTCTAGCTGAATTTTAACCTTTCTTCAATTCCCTTTCCATTTCCCTATCAAAAGCAAGCAAAGAATGTGAAGTATGATTTAAAAACTGTTTTCTTACATCCGATAGTAGAATACAAAGGCTATATCATTATCAAGTACTGGAAGGGAATGACATTATTTTAAATATACATCATACAGGCCTTGTCATGTTTCGCCCTAGACCTGCTGATCATTTCTTTATGTCTACCACACATATGTTACTTTTCCACATTCATAAACAACCCAAAAAATACTGAATTATAAAGGCAATCTTAGATGTAGTTACTATGCGTAAAATGGTTGAGGCGGGAGATAAATACGAGTTTCGTACCTTTTTCTTCTCAACCATATCCTCACCCATAATGTCCAATTTGGCTGATTTTATATTCCACTATATGAGATCAATAGACCCTTCTTCAACTAAGGAAAATCCACGAGTATAAGGTTGGTTAAAAGTTCATTGGTATTTTCATCTGAACGTACCGAATCAAACCTTAATCATCGATAATAAATAGGGGAAAATGGGCCAAAAATTAAAGAATACAGAATAGTGGGGTGCTAAATATAAAAATAGATCATAATAGGTAAAACTAAAAAGGAATTGAGGAAAAATGGCCTTAAAATTAAAAAAATACGGAATGAAGCCCCTCATCGAGACCCTCCATTATGTGTCTATTTTTGGTGGTTAACGATTCTCGAAAGGGTTATTTTTGCTGACCGTATTTCACAGATTCTGTTCCGGTTAACACGGATAGATAATAGTAGTAGCAGCCGGATTCAAGTTATGACAAAATATGTTTTCTTTGGATGTATTGCATGCTTTAGCTCAATCTGACTATCAATTTTTCAAGTCGTTGTATCGATCGATCATCTTCGTAGAACAGGTATAAAGTAGTTTACCTTGTAAGCGACGAATATTAAAACGGTTTGGTTTTTAGCTTTATAGTGAACCTTTAATCTACTAATTCTTAGTGTTAAACATATTTTACCTGTACTTCTTTCGTGAATTTTATATTTTCTGAACTAAAGGTTTATCAGAAGATATCAGATTCTTGTTAATATATATTCAGTGCCAGCGACATATATATGAGAAGCGATGTATTGTGTAGTTCAACCATTCAACTATGTTTTGAACTGTAAATAGGCCTCAACAATAGGATAATCCGTTACTAAGAACATGATTTACATTCATTCTTCACAATTAAGAGACATCAAATTCTACAATATCATTGGTTGAGAGCTAACGCTCGTACTTACTCATGAAGAAGGCATTATCATTCTCTTACATATACATAGATAGTATTGATCTACGATGTTATAATTAATCAACTAGAAATTACACTAGTTTATGAATGTTGAATTAAATGTCAAACAATCAGCCTATAAGCTGTCAATAAAGTTCAACGTACTTCAAACTCATCTAAGAGAGTTATGTCTCACATGAACAGCATTTTAATTGCATGCTGTTTTCAATGCTACAATTAAAAGGAGGTTCGCTCCTCTTGTTTTTGAATTTTTGTCAGATATTCGGAATCCTCTGGTTTTATCCATGTAGTGCCAATAAATATTTTGTCCGCTAACCCTTCTTTTCTTTTCATAATTTTATTACATATAGTTTTAAAAAAGCCATTTTTGAAAATCCTTGTTATTTTTTCATTGTTTTTGTAAGAAAAAGGTGCCAATGTTAAATGTATGAAAAATCTAGAGAGAATCATTTCCGCCAATTTTCAATGGCTTATATCTCGAAAACAAGGACACGGACCCTCTATTTTTTCAGCTTTTTTAGTTCTGTTTTTTATATACTATCAATCTTTAATATTCTTTTAAAAGGTTGTTTTTTTGAACAGAGTAGCGAACATCCTTAATCAATTTTACAATAATAAATTTACTTTAAAAAAAGATGGAAGATACCAAAGGGACATTCAAAACTCATAAAGCGAAGAGAAACTGACAACGTCATGGCAAAACACGGAAAACGAGAGTCTAGAAAACACAACATAGAAAACTAAAGACTGAGCAACACAAACCCCACCAAAAATACAGTGGTGATCTTATGCGTCTGGAAGGATTAGTAGATCCTGTTCCTCATATGGTTCCCGTCGTGTTGTTAGGTTATGTCTAAATACTACACTATCATTTTCTGTACTGCAATGCCACAATTTATCCAATTTATAACTCACCTATGACAGTACAGTTAAATGCCACCCCAACTACACATATATTGTTGTCCTTTACTGCACCTATGAATCCGCTAACCTGTGTTCCATGACTGAAATATTTAAAATACGTACAGTGTCCTGTCAAAAACTCAGTACTGAGAATCATTTCCATATAAAAGCTTAACAAAAATATATATTAACTCAAATCGGTAGTTTTTTATTGATGGTTTCAAAAATGAATTTGTTAAAAATCCTATTTTTTATGTTTATTTTATCTTTTTTCAATCTTGTTTTACTTAAACTGTCAATGGCTGGTATTTACAACTATTTTCCGGCTCTTTAAGATTATGTATACATTTACTTTCAAGTTTTTAATTAAAATATAGCTTTTGTTACTACTAGTGTATCATTTAACTAGAATATTATAATAATGGAGGTGTACTCTCACCTGAAAGTTGCAGATGGGGTGCATTACAGATGACTATGTCAACGATACTCCTTTGACTAAAGATTTATAATAAAAGAATAGCGTTTTTATTGTTGTTCTTCATTTTTACAGTAACTTGACGTTCCTACAAACTGCTTCAGGCAAAAAGGGGTAAAATATACCTAAGGGGACAATAAAAAAACTCATCTTTTGAATAGCCCCTGTACACTCTTTTTCATCGACAACTAACAAGTTATGTGTTAGCCGTACAGAAGCATGTTTCAATTATACATTACTTTAGTTGTGTTTAGTTGCCAGACCACGTCTTATTGAAAACCAAAATGAGATAAAGTTCATAATTCGAAAAAGGTTTTGAGGCTTTTTCCCAAAAATCATTTTGCAGAGAACTGAACGAAATTGAAGTGAACTTAACAAGGCTTGTTATGAATATAAATGGTCTTCGGTTTCTAAATATTACTGATTTTAGACGAAGAATTGGTGGCCTTAGGCCTTTTTTTTTTTTTTTTTGCTCTTGTGTCGGGTTGTTGTCTCTTTGACACATTCCCCATTTCCATTCTCAATTTTAAACATTACATGGTGCTTTCTGCTCATACAATGAACATCGTTCCTACCAATGTTTTAGTATACCCTACAATAATAAATGAAATGTTTACCTATTCCCTGCTGTAGGGTAAGGATTATTATCAAAGCCATAAATGTCTATATCATTGGCAGTATCCTGCATAAAAAAATAAGAAAATAATTAAGAACATTTCCTGATCAAGTCAATATTAAAGTAAACAAAAAAGCGTGATTGTATACCACAAATGTCAACTTGTGTGGTCACATGATAATTAAACTACATTATAAAATATATCTAAGGTTCACAATACACAAGTTTGCTGCCTTATTGATCAAGTATTTTAAGAAAATGTGATTTTTGTCGCATCCATTTATTGAACTAATTACATTAAATCAGAGGCTTTAGTACGGAAGGCATATCGTGCGTGTCTTATGAAGTCAAGTGAATTACAAACAATTAGTGTAATATACTATATAAAATTGTTTGTTTAAGTGTGTGAAAGGATTTTTTTTCAGGAATTAATATACGATATATATGAAAGCCGAGAAGGATCATTCATATTTCAGAATTCAAAATTAAGAATTCAAGATTCAAAATTCAAAATTCGAGAATTCAGAAATCCTACATTAAGACAGATAACGCATGTTCCCCGCGTTTACGAAAACCGAGAAATATCGCACTTTGATACTCTACCGAAAGCTTTGTTATAAAGTTTGTTAAGAACATGAAACCCTATAAAACAAGGCGAGGGGTCAGTAAAACTTTCGAAGGGATGACTCCAACTTGACAATTCGGAATCCTTGATACAACAGTTTCCTTGTTAGCAGCAACCCTCTATCAAGGAAATGGGATAGGCAATGCAAGCTCTGGAGTATCGTATCGTATCGTATCGTATATATTATCAATATGCAGGCGATGCTGGAATGTTACTACACTGAAGTTCATAATCATGATAATGGGTAAATTGAAATCATGACAAGTAGATGAAAACCGGGTTGAATTCTTTTGTAGTTGTATCAACTTCTGTTGATGTAATTGCTACATCGAGGGTGTCCATTTTGTTCAAGCCGAGTGTGCACTATTCTTCCAAAGAAAACATCCTTGCTGGGATGGTCATCTGGAATAAGTACCAATTTAAGCTTCATAATGTAAAAAATTCTGTTTTTAAATGCAATATGTGACAAGTCCAATTTGTTTACATTTAACATCGGAGATTTTGTCACATGCTAATCCTAATAATAATCTTCCCATACTATTTTCCTAGTAAGTTACCAGTTAGTATTATATCCCTTTTGAGTAGTCACATTTTTTACTGACGAATTCACCGAGTGACTTAGTGTATATTCTACAGAAAAAATATAAACATGCTTGCTGTTTGGTGTGAGACAAGGCTCCATGTTGAACGCCGTACTTTGACCTATAATTGTTTACTTTTTATACATTGTGACTTGGATGGAGAATTGTCTCATTGGCACTCATACCACATCTTCTTATTTATATATATATGATGAATGAGTCTATAGTTACGAACTGAAGAAAAACATGACACATTCCAAAACGATGGACAGACAACCATCTCCCCGGAGTATAAGTAATATCAAGAATAAGACTACAACTACTCGGGACATTTTCTGTTGATTGGCATAATGTCCTTTCGTTGTCTGTTTGTGCACAATTATATCATTAATCAATGGTATAAGATCAAGATTAAGATTACACTGACAATCTTTACAGCTGCAAAGCCGTGAGTGCAAAGCAGGTTCGGCATCACACATATAACATGTGTAATCCTTCCTTGTGTATTCATGATCATTCAAGAATTGTGTTTGAAGTGTTAGATTGGAACTGCAATAGCGCAGGAAACATGGATTATCTCTCTTGATGTGCAAGTTCTCAATTCTGATTTCTGAATTTTGAATTTTGAATTCTGAAATATGACTGATCCTTCTTGGCTTTCGTACATATATTTTAATTTTCATTACATGGACAACGTTTGTCTGTGTAGAGTCTGCAGAAAGTTTTCATGTGCTTGAGGTGTATGATCTAATATTTTTACAGTTATGATTCTTTTTTCTGAGTCAAATTTGTTTTACAAATGTTTTATGTACTACTTCACCATTTCTCTTTGTTTGTTTATCGAAAGCGTTATACAGTTAATCCGAATTATTTGCCCATTTTATACACTGCTCATTGCTGAAGGTCATGCGGTGACCTGTAATTGTTGACATCTTTGTCATTTGATCTTAATGGAAAGCTGTCTCATTGGCAGCAATACCACATCTCCTTATCTTTATATTATTCTATGCCAAGTTATCTAACAAATATATAGATGTGTCCCATGGTTGTCTTAATGTTTGTATTGTTTCTGCATTTCACAATGATATTTTCGGACAAATTATGACTGTATTTGTTACATTTCTTTTCCCGTCATAATCTGTAATTATTGATATTATCCCGCATCTGTGTTTTATGCAATGAAGATGTTTTATTTACATTAATGTACGTCATCGATATCTAGGAAAGAATTCCGCTCCAAATAGTGCTAGGTACTTTCTTTAACTTGCTGTGAGGGGTGAACTTTTTCCGGTGTTTAAAGCTATGTTTGAGTTTTGACAAGTGTGTGAAGTGATAGTGTGTCATGAATGAATATACCCTATCCTTCTTTCCAATAACCTTTATATCATTCAAATGGAGATTATATTAGCGCTCTTTTCCAATTGAAATTTAATATATTAAAATTATTGCTTAATTGACCTTAAGCATCGCTGCTGCGAAAACTCATCAAAGATGCGAGGCAGTGGCGCTCGAAACATATAGTTAGAAGGCTAAATCAATAAATGAACATAACACTTTGTCAATTGTGTACGCCCGACGCTTTTTTTATTTGTTTCATCAGGAACGCTAAAACCCAAACATTTGAAAGTCAAGCATGTGTCAAGGAGGATGTATAACACGTGAGAAGTCAAGCATGTGTCAAGGAGGATGTATAACACGTGAGAAGTCAAGCATGTGTCAAGGAGGATGTATAACACGTGAGAAGTCAAGCATGTGTCAAGGAGGATGTATAACACGTGAGAAGCTGTATGACTACTAGGACTACATCCAAACATTTGAAAGTCAAGCATGTGTCAAGGAGGATGTATAACACGTGAGAAGCTATAGGACTACTATGACTACATCCAAACATTTGAAAGTCAAGCATGTATCAAGGAGGATGTATAACACGTGAGAAGCTATATGATTACTATGACTACATCCAAACATTTGAAAGTCAAGCATGTGTCAAGGAGGATGTATAACACGTGAGAAGCTATATGACTACTAGGACTACATCCAAACATTTGAAAGTCAAGCATGTGTCAAGGAGGATGTATAACACGTGAGAAGTCAAGCATGTGTCAAGAAGGATGTATAACACGTGAGAAGCTATATGACTACTATGACTACATCCAAACATTTGAAAGTCAAGCATGTGTCAAGGAGGATGTATAACACGTGAGAAGCTATAGGACTACTATGACTACATCCAAACATTTGAAAGTCAAGCATGTATCAAGGAGGATGTATAACACGTGAGAAGCTATATGATTACTATGACTACATCCAAACATTTTAAAGTCAAGCATGTGTCAAGGAGGATGTATAACACGTGAGAAGCTATATGACTACTAGGACTACATCCAAACATTTGAAAGTCAAGCATGTGTCAAGGAGGATGTATAACACGTGAGAAGTCAAGCACGTGTCAAAAAGGATGTATAACACGTGAGAAGCTATATGACTACTATGACTACATCCAAACATTTGAAAGTCAAGCATGTGTCAAGGAGGATGTATAACACGTGTGAAGCTGTATGACTACTATGACTACATCCAAACATTTGAAAGTCAAGCATGTGTCAAGGAGGATGTATAACACGTGAGAAGCTATATGACTACTAGGACTACATCCAAACATTTGAAAGTCAAGCATGTGTCAAGGAGGATGTATAACACGTGAGAAGCTGTATGACTACTAGGACTACATCCAAACATTTGAAAGTCAAGCATGTGTCAAGGAGGATGTATAACACGTCAAAAGTATATGACTTCTATGACTACATCCAAACATTTGAAAGTCAAGCATGTGTCAAGGAGGATGTATAACACGTGAGAAGCTGTATGACTACTAGGACTACATCCAAACATTTGAAAGTCAAGCATGTGTCAAGGAGGATGTATAACACGTGAGAAGCTGTATGACTACTATGACTACATCCAAACATTTGAAAGTCAAGCATGTGTCAAGGAGGATGTATAACACGTGAGAAGCTATAGGACTACTATGACTACATCCAAACATTTGAAAGTCAAGCATGTGTCAAGGAGGATGTATAACACGTGAGAAGCTATATGACTACTATGACTACATCCAAACATTTGAAAGTCAAGCATGTGTCAAGGAGGATGTATAACACGTGAGAAGCTGTATGATTACTAGGACTACATCCAAACATTTGAAAGTCAAGCATGTGTCAAGGAGGATGTATAACACGTGAGAAGCTGTATGACTACTATGACTACATCCAAACATTTGAAAGTCAAGCATGTGTCAAGGAGGATGTATAACACGTGCGAAGCTGTATGACTACTAGGACTACATCCAAACATTTGAAAGTCAAGCATGTGTCAAGGAGGATGTATAACACGTGAGAAGCTATATGACTACAAGGGACCTAAAATAGTCAAATTCATCCAGGTCAACTTTGCCCGAGGGAAAAACATAAAAGTGTTGAGCAGCATTGAAAATCCAAAATAAAAATAAATAACTGACAAATCTGACTAAGGCTATCTATGCTTTGGTGTAGAAAAAACCTTACTGTTTCAAATATTTGTAACATTTAAGGACAGTAAGGAAGGTGGTATGATAAGAACGATGATTTGGCCCCGAAAATTGCAAAATTGTCAACTTATTTTATTTTTATGTTGATTTATAGATAAATGAACAGGTTAAAATGATCTGAACACTTTAGTGCAGAAAGGTCACTTGTGATATCACTATGACGTCATAAGCATCTCAAAATTTACGTTTTGGTCAAAATATATATGAGCAACAGCTTTACACAAAAATATAGTGTACACCCATCGCCATCTTTGTAAAATACATTTTGTAGCAAAATATCTTTTTGGGTAAAGCTGTTACAGTTGCTCATATCTTTACATAAATGACAAGATTTCAAAACGAGATCGTTTTGGCAGATTTTGCTGTTTTGCACAAAATGCAAGATTTTTGAAGCCCTAATGCAAATATGCAAGACAAAATTCAAACATATAATACTGATGTCCGACAGAATAATGTCTTGTCAACATTTGAAGGATGTTATTTGGTAGATCCATAAAACTTTTTGATTTTAGATTTCAAGTGGCTAAAAATAGGTTTCATCACACCTTCTCCTTTACTGAAAAGGACGTATCAATGATATTTTATGCCAGCACAGAAGAACTGAATACTGGGCAAATTATACCCTCCGGGACGAAACGCCGACTAGCATTAACATCGACTGTGATCACGTCGTTTCAATATAGATAGATAGTTTATTGTCTTAACCAACAGACAAAGTTGCAGAGAGAAAAGTTTTATAAGTAACGAATGTTTAAGTCTCTAAATACCGTATACATACAGATAATGGTCAAGGAGTCTACTTACGACATTGGCAGCAAGGTCAGGATGGTCTGTCTGTAAACCATCATCCAACACTGCTATATTAATACCCTGACCAGAGTACCCTGCCGTCCAAGCTTCGTTGACTTTCAATGTCGGAGAAATATCATCATTCTAAAATAGTACCGACAGAAACTGAAGAATTATTATGTTTTATCTGTAAAACACAATCTGATTATTTATCAGCCATTTCTAAACACTGAAAAATGAAAAGTCATGATTGCCTTTCCAGCTTGAAAACCTACAGAAAGTCGTTAAATTCTTAGACTAATAACTCACTTTCTATCGATAGAAAAGCACATGAAACGATTGTAAGAGCGTGAACTTTTTATAGTAATAAAGAACTAACAAGAATTTTTTACGAGCTTAATTTCGTAACGAAATGATCGATGAGCATGAAACTTAAATTGTGTATGTAACTTCTCAAAAGAAGTCTACATGTAAAAATCAGAGCATAAGAGTAATCCTTTATCCATACATTGTCAAGAATAATGAATTAAATTGTACACTGAAAGCAAAGATAACATATACTACATGAAATGGCACAACCGGAATTTGTCACAGAAAAAGCCTTTCCAGGTTTTCAGATGTTTTTACATCATACGGTGTTGTAAATTTAAGTATATTTGATTTTCAATAACTTATGTCATTAGAGAAATTATGAGAACTTTAAACACCAAATTGCATTTACATATGAGCCAGTCTATGCAAAAAGGTACAAAAACGAAAAATTTGCGAAATTCTAAAAAGTGTGCATAATTATTGCTACCAGGCTTGTGATCTATAACACACCGTTACTTTTCCTCATACGATTAAGTTGTAAGCTATACATACCTTTCGGTGCTTACACCCCCCCTTTCCCTCCTTGTTTTTATTAGATTTTGCTCAATTATTTACTTTTTATTCATTTGTCCATGTATAGTTTAAGTATCTTAACTTGCCACTTGATTATGTTCACTCGGGTAGCATTGGGGTTAAGGCTCTCGTTTACAAAACAGAAATCAATGCAATATAATAGGGGCAACGGTTGATTTATATAATATTAAATAACTTAACTTAACTTCAATTTCAAAAACACAAGATGACCTATTTTTACATTTTCCCGTACGTTTAACTGTTGTGTTCCTTTCTTTAGGTATAGGCAGAGATGATGAAGACTGTTGACTTTTTCTCTCTATACTGTCGTAAATGGTTTTATTTCGGCTCAGTTTAGCATTGTTCCGGGTAACAAATGATTTTAACACTTGCTTAAGTACAAACATTCAGATATATCTGCGTCTTTTCCGTTTTAACTGACAAATTCGGGACAGAATTGACCATTTTATGACTGTTTACATTAATACCACTTTTTACGGATAAAATCGTTTTTCAAAAATATTTTAACAAACTTTAACAACGTGTCCTGAAAAGTTTATAAAAACACTTTTTGTACCTTTTCGCATGGAATGGCTCATATAGTATTACATTAATTTCATATTAACACAAATTTAAAACAAGTTGCTTTCTTTAAAAAAAAAAAAGCAATACGTGAACCCGAGACAGCTGACTGGTAACCAAAAAATGTTGCTGATTTTTTTTTTTTTGGCTTTAGATTTGAAATAATTGACTGAATAGAATAAGATACTGGTGATTTTAAAACACCTTTATTGAAAATACGTAATTGCGTGTAGATCCTTACACAAGTCAATTAAAAGCGATGTTGTACTTTAGTTGGAAATAGAAAACTGTATACTGCTACTATATGAATTTACCTTTTAAGTCTTGACTATTTTATTTATTACTTGGGAGTGTACATCAGTTTTTTCTTCGTGTTTAATATACATACAGAGTCCCAATCCTATTACAATTCTTAGTTTCTGCAAACCGAATGTCTAAAGCAAATTGCACAGACCAATCGCAATATAAATTTAAGCACTCAGTTTGCTAAAATAATCTGGATGCATTTATTCCGTCTGCCATATCTTCATATTTTGTTTCCTTGATGGCTTCAGTTATTTCTTATACTCATTATTGAAGCTGTTTGTACTCACGGTTGATGTTGTATAGAGAAATTGAAAGTCTAATTTCCATGTGAAGTGTAACTCTGTGGCATGCAACTTATAACAATGTTTCGTATTTTGTTTTTGAGAGTAACACACCAGCTACATTAAGACCTCTTGTAAACTGACAATTATTTCGGCCTATAAAAACATCTCAAATTTTAAGGATTTCCTGAAGTTACTTTAATCAATCCAAATATTCTATGGGAAACAACTTAGTTCTGAAGAAGTTTTATGAATACCTGAATATGCTCTCAAAAGAACCAATTAATATAAAAAAAAGATATGTATCCTATGTAGATATATAAAAATGTAGATACCAGGATTAAAATGTTGTACGCCAGACGCGCATTTCGTCTACAAAAGACCCATCAGTGACGCTTCAATAAAAAATGTTAAAAAGGCCAAATAAAGTACAAAATTGAAGAGCATTGAAAACCCAAAATTTCGAAACAAAGGTTTTGCCAAATACATCTAAGGTAATCTATTTATTCCTTGGGAAGAAAATCCTTAGTATTTCGAAAATTTCAAAGTTTATAATAGGACAGTCATTCAAACAAAAAGAAAAAGAAAAGAGAAACAGCTAGAGGTCAGAATACCTTAACTTACGATGACCATGATTCAACGTCACATGTCCAGCTCTAACTGCCGTGTCCTGAATTTAGATTAGAAATGCGAAAATTCACAGTCCAAGAGTGAAATTAATATCTATGCATGCACGTGGTTTTCTTGCGCAGCGCAAGAAATAGTAAATGGAAAGCATATGCATTGATACTCTGGATTACAATACGCATTTGTGTCATCACGTATATTCATTCTAGGCTCAAATCTAATGCTAGTTGAATTCGGATGTCAAACTACCTACCTCAAGTGTTTTGACTCCGGATTCATGGCCATTTAATCGAAACTTGTGTAAACGCAAACCGATATTGTGTACAGGGTGTAATATAATGCAAATAAACCAAGACGGGTGTATGATAGCTGGTCAACACAATGAATACACAATTTTCGAAATCGCACCATATTGAAAAGATTAAGATGCTATGAGATTAAACTGTTAAAAACAAAACAAAAAGAATTGAAATTTAACTAACATACATTCCTGTTAATGAATCATTTCCGAAAATTTAAAAATATAATTTCAATAAAAACAAACATCTTACTGATGGACAATTTATTTATTAAATCATCTCTTCTTCAAGTTTAAATTTCCATTATATGAATATATTTGCTATACAAAATATAAGAGGCTTATAAAACCATACTAAAACGAAATTAGATAATTAACGTAGTAATTAAAAGATTATTGTAAAATATTAAATACGTTTTTTGTGATGATGCAAGGATTTAAAACTTTTCATTCACTAAATTTAATTAACTTATGTGTACGCATCCCTGATAGTTGGTGCTAATATGTTGCATATAATTTTCATAAATGTATTCACTGTTCAGACATGTCGAACATAATATAACATTATACATGATATTCTATTAATGACAAATTTAGTCTCAGTTTAAACTTAATAATATTAATGATTTTTTTCTTGGTCTGTTAGCATGGTTAGTGTAGTTTAGTCTTTTGTAGACGAAACGCGCGTCTGGCGTAAATATAAAATTTCAATCCTGGTATCTATGATGAGTTTATTTAATGATACTAAATATTTTGACAGAAATATTGTTTTGTTTAATTGTAATTATGCTTTCCGACCTAAGATAAATATTTATAACCGAAATATCGTTTTGTTAATTTTCTTCTTGCTTTCCGACATTTGCCCAGGCTGTGGTTGAAGTAAATAATGTCACGTGATAAACGTTTAGAAATAATCAGATTTATTGTCACAATGCACAGTAGCACGTTGTATTAAATATTACACACACAATGCACACAGGGGCCGTCTCAAGGCATGAATTATATAATTGCGTTATCATTATACTTGATATTTAATAAACATTCTGATTATGTCGCATTATTAAAACGCATATGTTCTGCCAAAAGACAAGTAGGTGCCAATATATAAATGATTTTTTATTGCAATCGAGTCTTTATTTTTTTTTAATTTTCCGATCTACAAATGAACTTCGATTGTTGAGCTGTACAATGTCACGTGGTAGCCTATCCATAGAAGGACGGTATCAAAGACATAAACAACTACCTGTATAAATGATCGAAACTTTTCGGGACGTTCCGAGAAACTTGTTTCCGAGGATATCGAATGGCCCATAGAAACTTCCAAAATTCGCCAATATATAGGCGTTAACCCTCAAAAAAAAAATAGAACAGAACTCTTGACGCTTTTGATTGTAATGTTGTTGAATTAAAAAAAAAATAATAACACAAAGACAAACAAGCAAGTTTGTAGATGTATATCTGAAATTAGTTAGAATGGTTCATAGTAAAGCATCTTTTCCATGGAGGTTTAGCAAATTACAATGTATCTAGGAGAAAAAAATATCCAACCATTTCAAATCTAAACCATAACATACCAAATGCCAAAGATTCGGCCATTCTGTATCCATTGTTCTTGTCTTTCTGACATATGCTTTTTCTTGTATAACCCAGGAAATCTGTAATGTTATACAATATATAAAATAACAATTCCTCATATTCAAAAGTATTAATTTGTATTTGTATTTATGGAACGGGAAAGTAAATGCAGGTTAACATGGTTAAGTTCAAATGGTTTCTAAATACAGAAGGAGAAACTGTGAATTTAAAAAATACCATTCAAAGTTCATTGTCTTATTGCAGAACAATATTATTAGTTTGCTTACGTTGCCACTTGTTCTCAAGAAAAAATGAAACATTTTTTAATTGATTAAGCATATGTAAATCTTGTAATGTCATTCGGTTGAATAAAGCCAGACAGATAGAAATGATGTTTTCATAAGTGTTTTCATTTTTATATGTACAGATGGCGTTTTTATATCCCGCTTTTAGCTTTGTTTAGCGGGAATTTTCCCAATAATTCTTCATTTAGCACGACAACGTTTTACTGTTCGCTCATTAACTTTTTATGTGTGTTCAATTTATACATTTTGATATGTGTTGATAACAAAAAATGTAGTTGTGTCGTTCTCGTACGGCTATCCATTTAACATGCTGTTTTCTGCTCTTTGGTCGGGTTGTTGTCTCTTTGACACATTCCCAATTTCCATTCTCAATTTTATTTATTTCATATGATACCCATATTTTATATATTGAATATTTGTCTGGCTATTCTATTGCTTGTCATCCACTTGTAGAGGCTGATATCCAGTTGAAATTAAACAAAAGAAATGGAACTCTTTATTAGAGAAGATAAAAATGGCTAAATTGATATATTTGAATTGTTTACATTTGTTTCTATGGCCTTTAAAAGTTTTAATGTAGGTGCATAATTGAGAATGTTTTGCATCTAATATATACTCAAATGACAGTATGAAGCTGTAAAAATGGAAATACATCAAATACACATAGTTGTCTTTGTTTTTAAACATTTTTCTTGACAATAAATCCCACAAACTTAAGAATAAAAGCTTGCGGTAAAAGGGTTGCAGAGGAGGTGTGTTCACAATGTATAAAGGGTGCGGACGGAGAGATGAAGACTACTACAATAATAAGTGTGTCCCTACAGGGACAATACAAATGAGATAGTGTAAAACAGTGTGCATTAAAGGTGTTAAAACTTCGTAAAACTTTTAAAAAAGAGTTATTTGATAAAATCTGTTTTGGGAGGGTTTGAACTTCTTTTGTTTAAATAATGTCCACTTTAGTTTGGATTTTTATTGGGTATTTTCATTTTGACGCAGTCAGTCGGTCATCTTCCACATACCTCAGGTCTTTGTCTCAGTACTTCTACATCCGAGTCTTCTCTGAGAGTACTTAATATCTCTTTGGTTTTTGTCTGACGTATTTGAGCAGTGATATATTTTGTTTTCCCAATCCAAAACTGAAAGATTAAAATTTTCATTATTATTTAAATAGAAATTTAAAAAAACTAACATACAAAAGCAAATAGTGTCAAGAGTGTAATTGTACTACTGTGACATTTCTTCCGTACAATACTGTAAGACTGTCTGTACATGACGTAAGCTCGGAATCCAAATATAGAGCCCCAATTTGCAAATATCTGTTTTTACTATTAAAATTAAATTAGAAACTTGTAATTCCGTCCTTGATGGTTTTGTTACATTTATAAAATCTAATAAAAGCTTACCGGTGTATATATATAACTCTACTCTGTCAATTTGAAATATTTATAAATTTAGATCGTTCAGTACTGTTTATTTGGTATTTTTATTGACGTAATCGTTCTAGTACCATCATAACTGTCGTTACCGTTAAAGCTTCAGATTTGTGCTAGTTCATATCGCACATTATTATTTTTATTTAAAGCATATATTTGAACTCTCTGCTGTAATTAGCCATATAACCTATGTCATGTTTAACAAATTTTTAGAAGGTGCAAGCGTCTTAACTGATGTTCGGTTTGACTTTTTTATTGTATAAATTTCAAGATTGACGTTATAGTTTAATCTAAGAAGACTAAAAGATGATTCATTTAACATCAGAATCTTACTGAGGAAGGACATATGTTATCCGAAATATTTATAAATAATTACATTTATAGTTAACTTTTTTTTGTTTTTGGTGTTGTTGTGTACACTTTTTTAGGCGTTTATATAATTTATTTATTGTGTACATGTATCGTTACTCGTAACGATCCAGCGCCCTCGTGGGGAAAATCGTTGACTATTATTCAGACGTTTCATATATATGTATACAAGTCTAAATTGAAAACAACGTTCAAACCTATGATTGCGTTGGATAAAAACTGCAATTTTTACACGTATGCATGCAAAACAAATTTCTTGGTAGAGGGGTCTAAATACAACACAAACAACATTTTACAAAAGACCAAAAAAGTGAAAAAGTATATTTTAACAAAACGCATTTGACTAGCAGGTCGAACAACGGATGTTCTTAAACCCATATATATATAGGACCGACACATGATTATATGGCGGGACGAAGTTAGTTTTTGAGATCTCAATCCTCTCACTTTTCTTGATCAATGAACTAATAGAAGGCATATAAAGAACATGCCATACGCTAAAACGCCTGCTTAACTGATCATTAATAGTTATATGTTGAAAGTCTTAACTTTAAATGTTTAACTATACAAGTATCACATAAATTTAACATAATCATTGTTCCATGTAACTGTGGTCAAGGTCTAATGAACCTAATATAGTTGACATACTGCTTGTTGTATCTGAGAAACATACCTATCCCTAAAAACTGTAATTTAACCAAAATACCATGAGAACGAAGTCAAGGTCAGATGAACCTTGCCCAAACTGCCAATAACATCATACAATCACCATATTCACCATATACAGAAGACATAAAATTGAGAATGGAAATGGGGAATGTGTCAAAGAGACAACAACCCGACCACAGAACAGACAACAACAGAAGGTCACCAATAGGTCTTCAATGCAGCGAGAAATTCCCGCACCCGGAGGCGTCCTTAAGCTGGGCCCTAAACAAATATATATACTAGTTCAGTGATAATGGACGTCATACTAAACTCCAAATTATACACAAGAAACTAAAAGTAAAAATAATACAAGACTAACAAAGGCCAGAGGCTCCTGACTTGGGACAGGCGCAAAAATGCGGCGGGGTTAAACATGTTTATGAGATCTCAACCTCCCCTATACCTCTAGCCAATGTAGAAAAGTAAACGCATAACAATACGCACATTAAAAGTCAGTTAAAGAGAAGTCCGAGTCCGATGTCAGAAGATGTAACAAAAGAAAATAAACAAAATGACAATAATACATAAATAACAACAGACTACTAGCAGTTAACTGACATGCCAGCTCCAGACCTCAATTAAACTGATTGAAAGATTATGTCTTCATCATATGAATATCAGGCACAATCCCTCCCGTTAGGGTTTAGTATCATACCATCATAAAATATATGAGAAGAGCATAACCCGTGTCATGCCAACAACTGGTTTTAAATAAATGTGTTTAGTTCCGATGCAAAGACCCTATAAGTGAATCAATATTAAAGCCAAAATATGCAATCTTTAATGACCTGACAACAGTATCGTAACTATATCCCTTCTTAATAAGTCTATTTAAAGGTTTTGTTAGCTTCTGAGGTGAATACTGACATTTGAGTGCTTTATAAAGAATATTACCATAAAAGATTGGATGTGAAATACCTGAACGTATAAGAAGTCTGCATGTTGAGCTATATTTACGAATGATGTCCTTGTACCGATGATAAAATTTAGTAAATGTTTTGACTAGTTTGTGATATCGAAAACCCTGGTGTAATAATTTTCTGTAATACATAAATTTCTTTCGTTAAAATCTGAAACGTTGTTATATACACGAGCGAATCGTACAAGTTGAGATATATAACACCGTAAGATGGTGACAAGGAACGTCACCATCTAAAATGGATAATTAACGATAGGAAATGAAAAATCATCTCTTTTATCATAAATTTTTGTATTAAGCTTTCCGTTAATGATATAGATATCAAGATCGAGGAAAGGGCAGTGGTCATTGTTAGTATTAGCTTTATTTAAAGTAAGTTCAACAGGATAAATTTCTTTAGTATACATACTGAAGTCGTCATTATTGAGAGCCAATATATCATCCAAATATCTAAAAGTATTATTAAATTTTTGTATCAGATGTTGTTTCGATGGGTCTTTGCTGATTTTAGTCATAAATTGTAACTCATAGCAATACAAAACAGGTCCGCAATAAGTGGTGCACAGTTAGTCCCCATTGGAATTCCGATAACCTGACGATATACGGAATCTCCAAAGCGAACAAAAATATTATCTAGTAAAAATTCAAGGGCAGATATAGTATCAAAGCATGTCCAATTGACATAGTTCTTTTGTTTATTGCTACTAAAAATGACCTAAAGAGTTAGAACATATATATTCACATTCTGACTTTTAAATGCCCATTTAATTAGGTGTGTGAATTTTTCTTAATGAGAATGTGAGGCAATGTGGTATACAGGGTAGAAAAATCAAAACTTTGAACAGATTCAAAATCACCAATATAAGCATGCAATTTATCAAGTACTTCCAACGAGTTTTGACACTCCAAAAGTAATTAATTCCACTATTTTCAAAGGCCTTATTTGAACAATTTATTATCAGGTTTTGATTGTACCAAGTGAACTGGTAAGAAGAATAGACAATTTAGTAGTGGAACAATGGCTTGAAGACGAAATAAATCTATATTTGTAAGGTGTTTTATGTAGCTTCGGAAGCCAGTACATAGTTGGGACTTTCATTGTATTTGGTTCTGCTTGTAAAGAGGTAGCTAAAATGTTTATGTTTGTTACAGATGTCGTTTTTTACTGATTTTTAGTCAGCTTTTTTAAGTTTATGTTTGATACGAGAAATAGGTTTATTATGGTTGTTGTTAAGAGTAAAATGTTCTTTAAAATGTTGAATTTTATCCATTTTAAACAGTAAGTACGGAGTGAGTCGTGGATGATATTACGACACTCATTCCAATTAATGATTGACGGGGACGATATTTAGGTCCTTTACTGAGGAATGATTTTAACTCTCGGTCTTGAACGATGTTAAGATCTCCTGTTATAACATGGAAATGGGTCCATAAATGTATTCGGAATTACTGCAATTACATGAAGTAGGTGTATTTTCACTGATATTAACATCTTTACACAATTGGCTATAATTAAACACATATTTCCGGGTAGATTTCTTGTAAATATAACAAATAAGAGGGAGCTCAGTATTATCAAAATATCCAGGAATTTGTTCTTTAAAAGAATGGTCGTTAAAAATACCGGCAATATTTACAAAATCAAAACCTTTATTGACATACTTTATTTTTATAAAATGTTTTTTATGATCTTCAGGGCGATCAATTTTGGGAAACAGTTCAGAATAACAATATGCCATTATAATTTGAACGATTTCATACTTAGGACTGCTATATGAAATTGTGTTGCATTCCTCTAAAATTTTATTTAACTTATTAACCGGTAATGAACAGAGTTTTGTTAACAGATAATGTCTGCCATTGTTTTTTGAAATAGAAATTAGGTCCGAAATATTGGTATGATTGGTCCGAAATTTTCTTTGATTGCGATTTTTTCTACGACCATGAGAACGGTTTTTACGAACAGTTTTAGAAACTATATCCAAAATATTAACAGAATCGGTTCTTGATATATTACCAATTCCCATGATATTATCATTAAGACCGAGAGGGTAGACTGTCTGTAATTTTTTAATCCAATTTAATTCAATTATTTTCCGTGATCGTACAAACTTTGAATGAGATTCACCAGGCTGCTTATTTACTACTTCTAAAGGTTGAACTGTTAAATATTTAATAGGATGATTGTGCTTTTAAGGTGTTGATAAATGATACTTTTGAATTTATTGGGTCTTTTAAAACGATACAGGTGTTCTTGCGTGCGTTTAGATAAAATCGCCCAGTTTCACCTACGTACTGAATACCGCATCCCGGTTTGTTTCATGTGAGTAAATAAATAATGCTGTTTGTTTTCAAGTTATATCAGTTTCAAAATTTAAAGAAAATGTGCGACCATTAAACGTGGACCTTACCGTATTGTTGGTGGAAAGACGGGGACATGTAAGTCATTTTTTGGCATGACACTTATCGATAGAAGGGTAACCACGATTTTTATTGTTAAAAATGTTAGCGATGGTAGTATTTTTAGATAAGCGATTTTGAAGATTGAGACGTGTAGATACCCTTTGAACGAGTTCAGTATTTAATATTTTTCCATTTCTAAGCTTCATATTTGTTTTTTGTTTGTGGATTTTATTAGAAAGGAGCAAAGACTGGCGTCCAGAATATGAACCAGCATACAATCAATTAAATTATGTAAAAATGATAATTATGTTCGGCTAAAGATGTCAAACGCTATCCGTCATTAATTACCCGAAAAATAAAACAAAAGATAGGGTATATCAGGGTAGCGACTGACGTCTGACTAAATAGTAGAATGGGGCTGAAAATTGAAATACTACTTTTTGATAAATATTCCTAAAGTAATGAATTAGAGAAGTTCTCGCTCTATCTCGCAAACTGTATATATTATTTGAGAAAAAGACCTATCCCCGAAAACTTAATATTATCTAATGAACCATGAAAATGAAGTCAAGGTCAAACTAACCATGCCAGACAGACAATTACACCTTTCAATCATGACATGCACCAAATTTAATTGACCTATTGCTTATAGTATATGAGAAACAGACCTTACCATGAAACTTAACATTGACCAATGAACCATAAAAATGAGGCAAAGGTAAGATGAATCCTGCCAGACAGACATGTACATCTTACAATCATTACATACAACAAATATAGTTGACCTATTGCTAATAGTATCTGAAAAACCGACAAAAACTAAACATTGTCCAAAGAAATATTAAAATGAGATCAAGGTCAAAAGAAACCTGCCAAACGAACAAGTTCACCTTACAATCATTTCATACACCAAATATTGTTGACCAACTGCTTATAGTATCCTAGAAACGGACCTTATTACATAACTTTAGCCTAGATCATTCATCCATGAAATGAAGACGAGGTCATGTGAACCCTTTCTGACGGACATATAAACCTTGCAAGGATTCCATTTACCAAATATAATTGCCTATAAATTTACTCATAATCAGTGAGAAATTCCCATGACAAAAAAAAATCTATAGTTTTTTTCGGCAGTTTCTAAAGGATTAAAATGAGGCCAAGGACAATTGACATATGACAGACGGAAATATTGTAACATGAGGCATCTATATACAAGGTATGAAGCAAGAAGGTAGTTTACCTTCTGAAATATAAAGCTTAATACATGTACAAATAGTTGACGCCGCCACCTCCGCCGAATTATAAAAATAAGAAGATGCGGTATGATTGCCAATGAGACAACTCTCCACAAGAGACCAAATGACACAGAAATTAACAACTATAGGTCACCGTACGGCCTTCAACTATGAGTTAAACTCATACCGCATAGTCAATTATAAAAGGCCACGAAATGACAAATGTAAAACCATTTAAACGAGAAAACTAACGGCCTGATTTATGTACAAAATAATGAACGAAAAACAAATATGTTACACAGCAACAAACGACGACCACTGAGTTACAGGCTCCTGACTTGGGACAGGCACATACAGAATGTGGCGGGGTTAAACATGTTTGAAGGCGCCAACCTGCCCCCTAACCTGGGACAGTGGTGTAACAGTACAACATAAGAACAAACTATAAAAAATCAGTTGAAAAAGGCATACCACATCTTCTTATATCTATTAACTCATCAGATGGATACAAAGAGAAACACATCTAACAAACACAGAGTGGACGTGGCAGGGTACTTATACATCCCCACAACAAAAAGACACAAAGTACAGATCTCAGTACTTGCAGTTACTTGCAGTTACTGACAGCTAGGTCAAAACCAATAACAATTTATAAAAAAATCGTGCATCTAAGACTAAAATATCAATAAGTACACATCCAACATCCAATGGATTTAGTGTAAAGACGTCATTAACAGTCAGAGAAAAACATGACCGTGTGCAATGCCAGGATACAGATATCGACAGATTGTAGAGCCATGAATGTGCATATGTATATAAAAATAATATTTAGTTTGATTTCAATTTATTGATAACAAAATTAATGTTAATACCAATAGAAACAATATTCAAAGATCAAACTACAGTGTTGAATTGGTAACCTTTTAGAATAAGTTTATTTAAAGAATCGATAAGTTTACCCGGATCGTTTCTAAATTTCCGTGCTCGGTAAACAACATCTCCGTTAAAATAAATATGTGATATCCCGTTTGAAATAAGTTTTCTACAGGTACAACCAAACTTCAAAACCAAATCTTTATATCTATGGAAGAATTTAGTAAAGGTTTTAAGTAATTTGTGGTAACGAAATCACTGACTTAATGATAATTTACCAGTAATACATAGATTACGTTCATTGAAATCCAAAACGTCACAACAGACACGGGCATAGCGAACGAGTTGTGATATATAAACACCGTAAGTTGGTGCGAAAGGAACATCACCGTCCAAAAAAGGAAAATTAAAAATAGGGAACGAAAAATCGTCCCTTTTGTTGTAAATTTTAGTGTAGAGTTTCCCGTGTAAAACTGAAATATCTAAATCTAGGAAAGGATAGTTATTGCCGTTTATATTTGATTTGTTTAAAGTAAGTTCCTTTGGGTAAATTTCGGCAGTATATATGGAAGATTCTTGATTATTTAACGAAAAACTATCATCAAGATAACGGTTAGTGTTGTTGATTTTGTCAATTAAAAGCAATTTAGACGGGTCTTTACTGAGTTTGGTCATAAACTGTGATTATGACGTCGTATATATGTACATTTTTTTTACCCATATTTTCGTTCACAGAAATATTATGTACAACTGTCCTGTCCATATGTACATCTACAGTATATGTGCAACTGTCCTGTCCACATGTTTGTCTACAGTGTAGGTGCACCTGCCCTGTCCACATGTTCGTCTACAGTATATGCCGACTGTCCTCCCAGATGTACGACATCTACAGTAGATGTACACTGACTGTCCTGGCAATATGGTCGTCTACAGCATATGTACAACTGTCCTGCCCATATTAGAAGGACCGCTGTGCATATGGGCAGGACAGTTGTGCATATGTTGTAGACGTACATATGGGCAGGACAATTGTACACAATATTGCTGTGAACGAAAATAATGTCAGAAACAGTTGTACATATTATGTACCGAGACGTACATATCGACAGTACAGTTGTACATACAATATAGACGTATGTATGATAGGACAGTTGTACATATACATGTACTGTAGACGTCGTTCATATGAGTAGGACATGTACAGATGAATATATGGGCAGGACAGTTGTACTTTTTGTTAGTCAATTGTACATATGGGTAGGACAGTTGTACATATGGACAGAACAGTTGTGCATATGCTATAAACGTAGGCAAGACATTTGATATATACTGATGACCTCATATATATGGACAGGACAGTTGTATTAGTATATAAACAGTTGGTGTAAATATTACCTGGATTTTAATTTTGTTTTCCATTATGCACAAAATTACCAGTTGTTTTGATTACTTACTATATTATTGGTAGATTTTTCTTATAAGGTACACAATTTGTTTATCCAACTCTACTTACAATAAATAAGGTAGAACCTCTTTATTTTGTAGAAATAGATGTACATAAATATGAGTTTACATATGGAATAGACTTATTCTCCGATAACTGTTAACAAAGTTATCAGTCGTTGAACTATGTCAATGTTGGGAAAATTTCTAATGGCTCCAACTAGAATTGCGTCATATTGAAATCAGAACAAAATAGGATATGTAGGTAGGAAAAATAAGTTAAGTTTGATGTTCGACACATTAAATTTTCTTAACTTTAGCTTACCAAAAAAGACTCAACAATAGTGTAAGGTAGGCATACAAATTAATCAAAAATAGTGTAAGGTAGGCATACAAATTTATCAACAATAGTGTAAGGGAGGCATACAAATTATCAACAATAGTGTAAGGTAGGCATACAACTTAATCAACAAAAGTGTAAGGGAGGCATACAAATTAATCAAAAATAGTGTAAGGGAGGCATACAAATTAATCAACAATAGTGTAAGGTAGGCATACAAATTAATCAACAATAGTGTAAGGTAGGCATACAAATTAATCAAAAATAGTGTAAGGTAGGCATACAAATTAATCAAAAATAGTGTAAGGTAGACATACAAATTAATCAACAATAGTGTAAGGTAGGCATACAAATTAATCAAAAATAGTGTAAGGTAGGCATACAAATTAATCAACAATAGTGTAAGGGAGGCATACAAATTAATCAACAATAGTGTAAGGGAGGCATACAAATTAATCAACAATAGTGTAAGGTAGGCATGCAAATTAATCATCAATAGTGTAAGGGAGGCATACAAATTAATGGCAGGTAGTGTTGCAAGTACTACAGAGTTTAAACTGCAGAGATTATGTTCTTTGTTACAAACTTCGTTTAAGCTGGAGAGGCAATGCCTCATCCGACTAACAAAAGTTATGCTGTTATGTATGGACAGCCTTTCGGGCAAAATTGAAAAAAAAAAAGACGTTAAAAACCAAAAACAGACATAAAAAATTAAAAACAGACATCAAGAATGAAAACAGACATAAAGAAAAAAAACATACGTTAAAATAAAAAAAAAAAAAAAAAACAGAGAACAAAAACGAAAACAGACATACAATTATAAACACAGGTCAAAAACGAAAACAGACATAAAATTAAAAAACAGAAGTTAAAATAAAAAAACTGACATCAGATTCAAAAACACACATAGAAATTAAAAACAGACGTTTAAAATCAAAAATGAAAACAAAGTTAGAAATTGAAAACAGACGTTAAAAAAATTAAAAACTAACTGATGTCGCCACTTCGGTATCGGGTCGTTCCGGTCCTAAACCAATCCGGCCCAAAATTAAATTCGGCCGAAATCAAATCGGCCCAAGTCGATCCGGCCCAATTTTACATCCCAAGTCGTTCCGCTCCAACTCGATTCGGCCAATATTTAAAGTCGATTCAGCCCCAATTTAAAAAAAAAAAAGATTCTTGTTCGATTTTAGAAGTAAAAAGAGGACTTAATCAAAATTAAACAACATAAGATAAAATCATCAAATACATTGTATATTGTATTTAAATATATTTGATGAGCTATTTATATATGTTAGAATATGTCATAATTAAGAAAGACAAGTATAAATACACAGAGGTAAACCAAATCCCGTTCAGAACCCCAAAATGTAAGTCACATTCTCACCAAATATTTAAAATCTGATATCTAAAAATACAGGTATTCTTTTTTCTTTTTATAGTATTTGATTTTTAATTTGAATTTTAAATGTCAACAGAGTTTGGAGTACAATGACTTTTATTTCATTATATCCGACAAAATCAAGTAAATAGTTATATTATGCGTTACCTTGAACGATCTTTTGTAGGTATAAACCAGCAATTAGTAATCGCATGAATTAAAACTAGATTGAATATGTCTATTGATGTTTAAAAAAAAAAAGCTTTTATTCATAGACATTTTGTACCTGTACCGTTCCCATTTTGGATGTTTCTCTTTATCAGATTAGTTATGCATTATTAGTGTTTGTTGATGGAGGTCATCCGAGAGCACTTGGTTCACAATACCTATTTTATTAATTAATTATTATTTTCTGAATTATACTGTTTTGTGTTACACTTTTGTTAGTGAAAGGCAGCAGACAGGTTTGTTGCTGGTAGTGCTGTTTGACAAGTTGTTAACCAGACATACTTATGCTTGTTCTTTCACTTGAAACATAGTCGATAGACAAAAGGCAAAGAGACCAGGCTACAGACATCATTTCTTTGATTTGATATCATTTCGCTTACAATATAAAAATAAGAAGATGTGGTATGATTGCCAATGAGACAACTTTCCACAAAAGACCAAATGTGGTATAATTGCCAATGAGACAACTCTCCACAAGAGACCAAATGACACAGAAATTAACAACTATAGGTCACCGTACGGCCTTCAATAATTAGCAAAGCCCATACTGTATAGTCAGCTATAAAAGGCCCCGAAATGACAAATGTAAAACAATTCAAACGAGAAAACTAACGGCCTAATTTATGTACAAAATAATGAACGAAATACAAATATGTTACACAGCAACAAACGACAACCACTGAATTACATGCTCCTGACTTGGGACAGGCACATACAGAATGTGGCGAGGTTAAACTCGTTTGAAGGCGCCAACCCTTCCCTAACCTGGGACAGTGGTGTAACAGTACAATGCTCTCCGAAGAGAAGCCTTCTTATCATATAGGACAGACAACAAAACTATAAACGAGTTGAGTATTGCTAAATAGCGACACAAATCATGTTCTTGCATATCAAAGGCTTCATCTGGTTGCAAACCAAAGTTTAATATAACGAACAGTAAAAAAGAATAAGAAGGAATTTGGCCATGCAAATATTTCTGATTCCTAAACTAAATTCCCCTTTAATTGAGGAGAGCGGAAAGTTTAACAGTGCAATGGCGTTTCTTTTTTTCCTGTTAAACATTTTACAATGATGTATGAAATAAATACTAGTTACAATTGTACATATATAAACATCTTTACCAATTATTAGCCTTATGACTTCCTTTGAAACCATGCCTAAATGATTGAGTAATTGCAAATGTAAAATGTTGACTAAACCCATTAGTATAAGTAGTTCAGTACATTTTACTTAATAGTACTTTATTTTATTGTTGTAGTATATTTATACTAATCAGATAACTTCCAATCGGTGTCAGGACTGTTATTAGTGTTGGTCTTGTTGTTTTGCATACTAAATAGATTTAGTTATCTCTATCAAAACTATGCGAATCTAGTAAGGGATAAAATCAAACAAAAATATATTTAAACTACCGACAGTTACTGCGTTCTAATTGAACAGAATGAATATGTTATATGACATCGCACTTAACTAAATTATAGTAGGTACTAGTAACAAGTTTTATTACATATATATATATAAGTACGTCTGAACCAGTGACGACTCTACAACAGATTTTATCCATCGGACCACCAGCAGTGATGGTGATACAAGGCTGAAAATGCATTCTGTATATATAATTCGTTTAAACATCAACCCAACAATGTTA
Source organism: Mytilus coruscus (assembly GCA_017311375.1). Classification (NCBI taxonomy): domain Eukaryota; kingdom Metazoa; phylum Mollusca; class Bivalvia; order Mytilida; family Mytilidae; genus Mytilus; species Mytilus coruscus. The sequence continues at coordinate 1,665,416 of CM029599.1, read as the reverse complement.
GATCTACTTTCGCAAATTAATTTTTTTGTTCATGCTACTGAGATATCGTGGCACTAAATCGCCTTGCACTATGCCCGACGCGCTAGACCACTCGACCACCTAGGCTCTACAATAATAAAGCTTTCGGTTGCCGGGTGTTACCTTTCCTCGTCAGTTTTTAATCTAGAGTCGTAACACAGTACATGATATATTTGGCATGAAGATGGAAATTTTACAGATCAGCTGAATTATCTATTGTAAAGGATCCTACACATTAATGTAAGATGCAGTCACAGAAATAATTATATCATAAGTACGTCTGAACCAGTGACGACTCTACAACAGATTTTATCCATCGGATCACTAGCAGTGATGGTGATACAAGGCTGAAAATACATTCTGTATATATAATTCGTCTAAACATCAACCCAACAATGTTAAATCTGTAAATTTGCTTTCGCAAATTTTTTGTTCTTCCCTCGCCGGGATTCGAACTCATGCTACTGAGATATCGTGGCACCAAATCGCCTTGCACTATGCCCGACGCGCTAGACCACTCGACCACCTAGGCTCTACAATAATAAAGCTTTCGGTGGCCGGGTGTTACCTTTCCTCGTCAGTTTTTAATCTAGAGTCGTAACACAGTACATGATATATTTGGCATGAAGATGGAAATTTTACAGACCAGCTGAATTACCTATTGTAAAGGATCCTACAAATAAATGTAAGATGCAATCACAGAAATAATTATATTGTAAGTACGTCTGAACCAGTGACGACTCTACAACAGATTTTATCCATCGGATCACCAGCAGTGATGGTGATACAAGGCTGAAAATACATTCTGTATATATAATTCGTCTAAACATCAACCCAACAATGTTAGATCTGTAAATTTGCTTTCGCAAATTTTTTGTTCTTCCCTCGTCTAAACAACAGCCCAACAATGTTAGATGTGTAAATTTGCGGAAGCAAATTTGTTTGTTCTTCCCTGGCCGGGATTCGAACTCATGGTACTGAGATATCGTGGCACCAAATCGCCTTGCACTATACCCGACGCGCTAGACCACTCGACCACCTAGGCTCTGTAATAATAAAGCTTTCGGTAGCCGGGTGTTACCTTTCCTCGTCATTTTTTATCTAGCGTCGTAACACAGTACATGATATATAAGGCATGAAGATGGAATTGTTACATATCAGCTGAATTATCTATTGTAAAGGATCCTACACATTAATGTAAGATGCAGTCACAGAAATAATTCTATTATAAGTACGTCTGAACCAGTGACGACTCTACAACAAATTTTATGAGTCGTCACTGGTTCAGACGTACTATATATATATATATATATATATATATATATATATATATATATATATATATATATATATAAACGCCTAAAAGTGTACACAACAACACCAATAACAAAAAGGAACTATAAATGTAATTATTTATAAATATTTCGGATAACAGATATCCTTCATCAGTAAATATGATTGTGATGTTGATTCATTCAACATCACAATCATATTACTGATGAAGGATATCTGTTATCCGAAATATTATAAATAATTACATTATAGTTCCTTTTTTATTATTGGTGTTGTTGTGTACACTTTTAGGCGTTTATATAATTTATTTATTGTGTACATGTATCGTTACTCGTAACGATCCAGCGCCCTCGTGGGAAAAATCGTTGACTATTATTCAGACGTTTTATATATATATATAACATCTCCATGCCTTATATATCATGTACTGTAGTACGACGCTAGATTAAAACTGACGTGGAAAGGTAACACCCGGCCACCGGAAGCTTCATTTTATGAAGCCCAGGTGGTCGTGTGTCTAGCGGGACGGCTACAGTGCAGGCGATTTGGTGTCACGATATCTCAGTAGCATGGGTTCGAATCCCGGCGAGGAAGAACAAAAATTTGCGAAAGCAAATTTACAGATCTAACATTGTTGGGTTGATGTTTAGACGAGTTGTATATACATAATGTACACAGCCATGTATCACCATCACTGCTGGTGATCCGATGGATCAATCTGTTGTAGAGTTGTCACTGGCTCAGACGTACTTATAAATATAATTATTTTCTGTGACTGTATCTTACATTAATTTGTAGGATCCTTTACTATAGATAATTTAGCTGATCTGTAAAATAACATCTCCATGCCTTATATATCATGTACTGTAGTACGACGCTAGATTAAAACTGACGTGGAAAGGTAACACCCGGCCACCGAAAGCTTCATTTTTATGAAGCCCAGGTGGTCGTGTGGTCTAGCGGGACGGCTACAGTGCAGGCGATTTGGTGTCACGATATCTCAGTAGCATGGGTTCGAATCCCGGCGAGGGAAGAACAAAAAATTTGCGAAAGCAAATTTACAGATCTAACATTGTTGGGTTGATGTTTAGACGAGTTGTATATATATATACATATATAGATTACCTAACAATGTAATTTTAACACACTATTTAGTATGTAAATATAAGAATGTTTAAAATATTTACAAAATGATGAAAATAAACGCAATATTTCGCTAGACTAACTAGCTTTATCAAGCGTGCATCTATCCAGGTGAAATCGGATGTAGATGATAAGAAACTTTTGCAGCTCAATGTATATGTTGCACTTGAATTTAGCTGCCTTGAAAATAATACATAATTTGGATGAAGTTCAAGATTTTTACAACTACCAATTTTGTAAAAATCTTGAACTTCATTAAAAATCAAAATACGACTTTCCTCCTACATCTTTTTTTCTCATTTTAACGAATTGAGATGAAGAGTACATGCTGTTAACGCAACGCCAACTCCTTTTTAATATATTCAATATGTTACAAATTTTATTGAAAATTATTATCATTATAGGTAACTTTTGGTCGTACAAGGTATAACTCTTCACGTGTTTAGGTACTGATATATATTTTTTTTTGAGCGCTCCTGATGAAGGTAAATCCAAAAAAGAGCGTCAAACGCATAGAAATGATAAAGTGTTATTTTCATTATTAATCTAAATAAACATGGTAATCTTGTAACATCTCTCATAAATGCTAGTGACAGACAATGACAAATGGGAAACAAATTCTTGTTTTGTTTGGGTTCTCATAATATCTATAATGTATGTGTGGTGATAAGTGGATGTACATCTGTGTGTGTAACATTGCAGTCGACACATAAATCGAAAATCGTGAAATCGTGTTTTAATAGTCCTATTATTTATTGATTTTTGTATGGGGGTGGTTGAGTGTCTGTGCAACATTAAGGTCGAAATAGATCGTAAATTGAAGCTATCATACATTGTATTAACTTGTTAGATTCCTTTTCATTTATTGTTTACTTTTTGAATTGTTTCTGGATTTAATTTTATTTATTTACTTATGCACTGGAGACCAATGTATAAATGAATAAAAACAAAATCAAATCAATGATAATAATAAAATTCCACTATTGATCCTTTAGTACACACAAAATCTAGCAAATTGCATGAACCTTCGTAAAAATCTCCGTTAAAAAAGTTTATAAAATAAAGTTTGCTAACATTTTGTTTATGCAATTTTGATGAGTAAATAGTTTTGACTTTACGGCATGAACAACAAATAAGTGCGTAAATTATTAAGATCGTCTTCTGAATAAGAATTTTGAAACATTAATCATGTTTTATTTCACGAATTTGCTAGAATCACCAACAGTGGTATTCATTGCCTGAGGTTTATTTTTGGTTTAGTATTTGTATTTTGCTCCTTCATATTTTTAACAGCTTTTTTTGCATCGAAATACTTCAAAATTGCAGTTCACGTGATGTATTTTTCAACGGATCAATATTTTTTTTCTCTGTCAGGCTGTTTTCGTAACTTGTTCAAAAACTCACAATTTTGTGAAAAATATCTTTGAGCTTTACCATTTCCACCTAAATGTTATCCAGCGCTTTATATTGCTAATGACGACAATATAGAAAATTTTACGTCTTTATGTCAAATTATGCATTAAAGGACATAATTAACATAAATCTAGCATTAATTCAAGTACAGAGAGTCGTACTTTACAAATTATTGGCAAACATTGATTAAGGTGTATCTGAAAGACAACATATAGAAAATAAAAATGTTGGTTTTGGTTAAGAATGTTTTTGTACAATTTAAATAATTACTAACGATTTGCCGAAATCTGTCTAAATTCAAGTTTTGGACCATCTCTATGGATCTAAAATTTGATCAATGCAATGTTCAAAAATACACTAATAAAAGTGTTTTAAAATTGATTAATAACCAATTGTCCGATCTTTTCTTTTCGATTTGTACACGTCTCGATTATAATAATTGTTTTTCATTATAAAGTTAATAAAAATTGTAGTTTTGTGTTTTTTTAAGTACTAGTAATCATTTAGTATGGTGCACAGTGGAAGGAATAAAGACAAAAGTCATTTATGGAGCCACGAATAAAAAATCCAATATGACCGTCAAATTGAAGATGCCGACATAAGTACCAGGCTTAAAATTATGAACGCTGGAAACGCGTTTCATCTTCAAAAGAGGCATTGGTGACGCTCAAATCAAAAATATTAAAAGGGTCAAATAATTACGAAGTTGAAGAACAATGAGAACCCCAAATTCCCAGTATAAAAGAGTCCAGTAGATATCACAAAGCTAGAGAAATAACACGAAGATATGTCAACAAACATTTTTCAACTTTATAAATTAAAAAAAAAATGATTAAAATGGCTCCGTACAAATGTCAAAGTTTGACAGTTTCGTTCATATACACCATCAATGTCATATATTAACTATCATAAAAACCGTATGTGTATGGTACATGTATATTGTTTTAACAAAGATAAAAACCCGATGTTTATTTTGTAGATCCTTTTTTTACAAGTATAAAACATGTATTAGCAATGATAGTTTATTTAAACTTTGTCCACTGAATTTGATTAAAAATTAAGCATTGAATTACCTGTTTAATATATTCATATTGAGGAAACTTTTGATTAAACCATAAGACTGGGTCATCTTCTCTGGTCGTGGTGAAAACTATTCTGTTCGTGAATTCTCCGTCTTTTACATCTAATCTTTTTATTCTATTCGAAACATTTTCCTCCTCTTCATTGAAAAATCTTTCGACACAACTGACCAGATAAATCCCATGTATCAATATAATTACTAAATAAAATTTCATTACTAATGTCCAAAAAATGTGTTGAGTACCGTCAGAACTTATAATCTAGAATAACCATCTGACAGCGATCAATTGACTAAAGTATTTCAATTCGTCAGAAGTTCTTAGTCCATTAAATTTAACTTGATTTTTTACTGTCTACTTTAAAAAAATGATAAGTTTATGTATTGGTTGACGAGTCGCATTTGATTAAATACCCGTATCCCTTTTTAAACAACTGTATACAATTGCTCAATATTTATAAGCGTCTTTCATAGTTAAAATGGAAAAAAGAAGCTTCACTGGTAAATAATATATCTTTATATTTTTATTTTACAGATAAAAAAAGATATTGTGTTTTCTATTAATCTGTTTTTTTTTTTTTTTTGGGGAGGTGGATGATCGTTTTTCGTTTGCTTTTTTGTGTTTTGTTGTTTTGTTGTTTGTTTGTTTGTCTTTTGGGGGGTTGGGGGTTCTATTTTTTTTAAGGATATTTTTGCAGGATTTCCTGATTTCTTTCTTTCTGTTAATCAAAGCATAGCAACGTTATTTAGAATTTTGGAATACGTTTAGAATTAGCCAGTTTTAATCATCTTTGCAGTTTCAGTTAAGCGAATTGTTAGAAAATGTACATTTTTAATTCGTGATTAAGATTTAGAAAACTTGTGTCCGATAAAAACAATCTTTAAATTTTAAAATATTGTTTGTATAATTCCCTTTATTCTAAATGACAACGTCATTTTTACAATCACAATAAAGGACAAAATTTATTGTTCAGTATAACAATAAAATGTAGAATTACTGGGTCCTATCAAGAAGTCAACTGTGTAAATGCAATAATTTCATTCCTTTTTAATACAAACGTGGTCAGTGGCCTGTAAAGTTAACAGTTCAATCTAGATGGCCAAGGAGGACTTTTATATTTGTTAAATGATCTTTACACATATTCATATATTAAGAGTCAGAAATGGAATTGACATTTTCTGTATATTATAAGATCATAACATGTCATTTTTCATATCAGATGTATTATCAGCCCAAGGTTCAATATCAGCCCAAGAGCCAAGGGCTGATAATACATCTGATATGAAAAATTACATGTTATGATCTTTTTATCATATGCTTCAACAATGGAGAAAATTAACAGTTTAATGTATTGATCATTTTATGTGGCTCTCAAGTAGAAGTTCAAAAAGTGAAAACTTTACCGAACTCGGACGCCAAATGTAATACATCCGATATGAAATCTTTCTATCAAATGCCTCAACAGAGGAGAAAAACAACAGTTTAATATATTTTTATATTGACGATAAAAAAAAAATTCAACAAAACAAGTCATAATGAACACTGTTTGGAAAGTTCAACATTTGTAAAGTAACTTTGAAAAAAAATTTATTGCATCATTTGTTGTTTTTTTTTTAATTTTACAAGATATATTTTCCTGTTTCCTAATAATTGTTTTGTGCCCTACTTTGTTATGTTTTTCATTGAAAACGTACCATTGAGGTGTATTTTCCGGAATTTGCCGAGTAACGCCGGAATGCCATGCGATTACGTTACGGAAAGGCATGTGATAATAGCCGGAGGCATGTGATAATAGCCGGAAGCATGTGATTAATTTTTCATAGCCCGCTAAACACCATTTCGGAAAATATGTAATTCACTTAAATTTAATGCTATTATCATACTGTAAACATTATAAGTTATTTAATCAAAGTATATGATAAATATAATATATATCACACTGATAGTCTTTTTTTCTATTGAAGGCTTATTGTTGGAGTGTGTTTAATTCACAATTCTCTCAACTATTATTCTTTTTTAAAATCATTTACAGACAAAAAAATAGCAGAAAAAAAACTACACACAATTTCATACTACACAGCATCTATCAATGTTAAGTTTCGACTGTAAAAACAAACATTATTCTAAAAATCATCAGCCCCGCTTTTTGACAAATAACAAATATTAAACATAGAACAGATAACGAGAGGACATTGAATAACTTCTGGACTATTATATCATAGAACAGATAACGAGAGGACATTGAATAACTTCTGGACTATTATATCATAGAACAGATAACGAGAGGACATTGAATAACTTCTGGACTATTATATCATAGAACAGATAACGAGAGGACATTGAATAACTTCTGCACTATTATATCATAGAACAGATAACGAGAGGACATTGAATAACTTCTGGACTATTATATCATAGATTTTTTTATTCTATCTTTTTTTCATTTAACTATTAGATGTTTCGGGTCACTTTTTGACGGAAGCCCTGGAAGGATACATACAAAATCAAATGAATCCGTGATCTCGCATCAATACCTTTGATTTTGGATTAATCATTCATCATCTCGGTTTTCCAATCCGTGATCTCGGATCAATACCTTTGATTTTGGATTAATCATTCATCATCTCGGTTTTCCAATCCGTGATTTCGAAAAAATAATCCGTGATCTCAGTTTCTAATCGGTGATCTCGAATTTCTAATCCGTGATTTTGGATTAATAAACCGGTATCTTGGTTTCCCAATCCGTGATTTCGTATTCCCAAGCCGTAATATCGAATTAATAATCCGTGATCTAGGTTTCTAATATGTGATCTCGAATTACTAAACCGTTATTTCCGTTGCTTAATAAGATAACTCTGACCTAGACTTTGACCCCTATGTTAGTTAAATCTTGTCTGATTTCTGTCCTGTCTTATTTTATATGTGTCTCTTTATAGCTTCTTTACTTTTTGGACCGATGAATTCAAATATCAAAAGACATCATAAATCAATCAAATAACATCCTTCAAATGTTTATAAAACATAAGTTTGTCGGACATCAATATTAACTTAAATATGTCTAAAATACTGCCACTAAGGCTTCAAACTTCTTATATTTACTGCGTTTAAGGTTTCAAACTTCTTATATATACTGCCACTAAGGCTTCAAACTTCTTGTATTTACTGCGTTTAAGGTTTCAAACTCCTTATATATACTGCCACTAAGGCTTCAAACTTCTTATATTTACTGCCACTAAAGCTTCAAACTTATTATATTTACTGCGTTTAAAGTTTCAAACTTCTTATATTTACTGCCACTAAGGCTTCAAACTAATTATATTTACTGCCACTAAGGCTTCAAACTTATTATATTTACTGCCACTAAGGCTTCAAGCTTCTTATATTTACTGCGTTTAAGGTTTCAAACTTCTTATATATACTGCCTCTAAGGCTTCAAACTTCTTTTATTTACTGCCACTAAGGCTTCATTCTTATATTTACTGCGTTGAAGAATTCAAATTTCTTATATATACTGCCACTAAGGCTTCAAACTTCTTATATTTACTGCCACTAAGGCTTCAAACTTATTATATTTACTGCCACTAAGGCTTCAAACTTATTATATTTACTACCACTAAGGCTCCAAACTTATTATATTTAGTGTAAAACAGCAAAAACTTCCAAAATAGCCTCATTTTAAGATATTAACATGTATTATTAAATATAAACTTCAGTTTTACTCAAATAAATCTTTTGCAGCCAAATTTTGTTTTACAAAAATGTCTATGTGTTTAAAATATCTTTTTGGATAAAGCTTTTGTTCATATATATTTTGACCGAATAAGGCTCTTATCATACCCCTCCTTTACATTTATTGTGATGTAGAATAATTATTTAAACAAAATTTTATTTTAACGTGTAATTTAATTAAGATGGAGTTTATGATAATAAAAAGATATGTACTTTAAAGCTTTAAATGAGCAATTAATTCTGAAATCAAATTTGAAAATTCAAATAAAAGTGCAAGATAATTTGATAAACACTTTTAAAAACGACATCACAATATATCTACCCACTCATACTTATAAAATAACTAAAAAAATGAAAGTCCCTTTAACTTTATAAAGTACGTAGGAGTCTTCCTAAAGGTACATTTATAGGCGCAATTGTCATTGGTGAGACGTCCACCAAATTCTCTAGTCGAAACCGTTTTGTTCATCCTTTGGTTAGATATAACCCTTACAACGTAGTTTTAAAATATAACCCAGGTTTAATATTTTTATCAAATGGCTACGTAACCAAAGTTGATTAAATTTGGTTGTTCACCTTCTTTATAACTCTTGGTTACGAAACCCATGGTTAAGTTTTCACTGGCTGTAGATTTTTTTTCAAAATGAAGCATTATCAGCACTTTCCTCTGGTCATAGAAAATGTTATGCTCGATAAATGTAATTACTTACGTCTTAGTTCATTGTTTTGTACAACTACAATGCGGATGTGACAGAGATCACCTTTTGTTTTGAAACTTTGGAAGCGTTGATCTTACGTGTTAAAGATAAATGATAAAAACATGTTTTTACTAAAACATGCTTATTTTGCTTGACAAAGAAGGTCTCGATTATGTCAAGAAGGTACATATACTTATGCCAAGAAGGTACATATACTTATGCCAAGAAGGTACATATACATGTATGATCATAAATATTTCAATGCAAAAAGGGGGAACAAATGTAAAAAAATTGTTTATAGCTAAAAGCCGCTAAAAAGGAAGAATAGGTTGTATCAAACATTAATCTTGTTTGCGCCCTTAATGAAGATGGAATCATACTTTAATCTTGTTTGCACCCTTAATGAAGATGGAATCATACTTTAATCTTGTTTGCACCCTTAATGAAGATGGAATCATACTTTAATCTTGTTTGCACCCTTAATGAAGATGGAATCATACTTTAATCTTGTTTGCATCCTTAATGAAGATGGAATCATACTTTAATCTTGTTTGCACTCTTAATGAAGATGGAATCATACTTTATGGCAACAATAGTCTTCGTTAAAATTTTAACGGAAGTACGACGCAAGGTTAAATCTGAATCATTTAACCAAGGATTTAGCAACGAGATAAATTTATACAAATTATGAACAACATGGGTGGATTTTTAATAAAGGGTTACGATATTTAACCCTAGGTTTAAAGGAGTAAGTTTGGTAAATTGGTCCCGAATATTAAGTCTACCGTTTGAAGATTAAAAATGTTTGAAGTGGATGAAAAGACAAGTAAGAAAGTGAAATAGAACTTTTTTTATGTAGCTTTTTTTATAATGCTTTAATATTTATTTTAACCAAAATAGACTAAAAGTAGAGATTTTGATGAAAATATGGTTGCTCAAAATTTCTCCCAAATTTAGGCCTAGGAAACATTGAGCGCAGTCAACGACAAACTAAATATTGAAATCAGATATGTAAAACATTATTTATAAAAAAGAAGATGTGGTATCATTGCCAATGAGACAACTCTCCACAAGAGACCAAAATGACACAGAAATTAACAACTTTATGTCACAGTAAGGCCTTCAACAATGAGAAAGCCCACACCGCATAGTCAGCTATAAAAGGCCCCGAAATGACAAATGTAAAACAATTCAAACGAGAAAACTAACGGCCTATTTATGTACAAAATAATGAACCAAAAACAAATATGTAACACAAAAACAAACGATAACCACTGAATTACAGTCTCCTGACTTGGGACAGGCACATACAGAATGTGGCGGGGTTAAACATGATATTTGGCTCTCAACCCTCTCCCTAATCCTGGGACTGTGGTGTTAACCTGTTTTCTTTAATTTATGTGGAAAATCAGTATGTGTGACGTCGTGAAAAGAAAGTTAATACGTAAATTCTCAGCATAGAATTGCTCATATTTTTGTCATGACTAAAGACTGCAACACCAGTCTAGGACCCGGTTGTTCATCATTTGGTTAAAGGAGTAGGTTCGATAAGGCCCTAACATGACCCTATTTCTTAAAATTTCAAATTAGGATTCATTTACCAATATTACAATAAATCATAGTTAAAACATTGAATAGTTAGGAAAACATATCGTCGTGTAGTTTTTAATTGACGGAGATTAAGTTGGAGTCTTGGGCGCTATGTTTGAGGTCATACTGGTGTTTGATTTATGTGGTACAAGCAAGTCTGATAAAATATCATTACTAGAACTTGTGGTGAATTATAAAAGTTTAAGAAAATGAAAGTTTTTTTAAAGTTTAAGAATCAGTATAACAAATTGAATTTAGTTGATTTATGAAGGAATTTCTGTTAACACGGCGACAAAGAAAAATAACTCGGACTCAAATCACGTTAATTAAAAAAGGAAGTTTATCCACGCAATATGTTTTTTATTTCATTTCTATCCGAAGTTCGAAACTAACTCAAAGATAGTCGTTGATTCTGAATACATGTCCTTTGTCAATGTCTGCATTTATAGAACCCTTTAGGTGTTATTGTGTTGTTGGGTTATGCTTTCATTTACATATATCCCACATCATATTGATTTCATAGTAAAAAGTGTCAGAAATATAATATCAAGAAAGACAATATAAAACCAGATAAAAATCCCAATTTTTAATTAATTATTTGAAGAAATGTTACAATAAAAATATACGATCGGTTCAAATCAGTATCACGTGTGCTTCGAGTGATATAAGCAAGATGATTTGCTTTTAAAAAGCGTGTAATGTGAAAAACATGTTTGGTGGTTAATTAAGTGATTTGCAAGGTTGTTATTATGTATTTTTTGTCGTGATTTTTATTCATATGAAAAGTAAAGTTTGTTAGTTAGTTTCGCAGTGAGTTTTAACAAATATAGTTTTCACGCTTTGAGCTTCTTTTGATGCTTGTCTTCATAACACATTCTAATTTAAAACCACATAAGTCGAGACTCATTACCTTACTAACAATCAAATATGAATTAGCTAGAAATCATAAAACTAGTTATCTCCTTTTAGGTTTATAGGCGAATAAATCATTAAACGAATACAAAGTATTAACATATAAGTTACAAATATTTGCATCAAAGGTCATTTTTGTATCGAGTGATACATGCATATAGTAATAGGAGTAATCGTCCGTATGTCCGTCCGTTTGTATCCGCCCGTTTGTATGTCCTTCCGTCCGTCCTTCTCTCCAACTTTTGTTTCCGCTCCTGTTCCTGAACCGCTTGACTTAATGTTGTAAAATTTTCACAGAATCTTTTACACCTCCCATTTAATTTCTTCAACCGTATGATATTTGGGGTTCACTTTAGCATGTCATAGACTTTATTATATCTGTACATTACAGTACATATGTGTAAGCGCTTCCTCCTGCATCCCAAATCAGACTTTAATGAAACTTTCGCAGAGTCTTCACCTTATAATGCCATTGTGCATTTCATACTTTATATAAAATTAAGAAGATGTGGTATGAATTGCCAATACGACAACTCTCCACAAGAGACCAAATGACACAGAATTTAACAACTATAGGTCACTGTATGGCCTTCAACAATGAGTATAACCCATTTGCTTTTGTTCCGAATATATTTTGGGTTCCCCTTAACAAATCATAGACTTTTCAAGGTACAGGGGCTTTATTTTGAGAGTTTTCCTCGCATGTAGTCCCTCTAGTTATACTGAAAATTATATTATACTTTTATGTTAACACCATCACTTATTAATGGGTTTTCCCGAAAAATAAATACATCAGAAGACGATTGAAAACTAATTTTTTTTATCTTGTCACGACTGAGGATAAATTAAGGTTAAACGTCACTTCAACCATCTTAATGACAAAAAGGATGATTTGTTTTCCCTATAGTTGTTATTTTTTCCTTTTTTTGGACGGTGATGTTCGGATCCTTTGGCACCGTCTTACGGTGTTTATATATCCCAACTCGTTCGGTATGTTCGCGTCTGTAGTGACGTTTTGGATTTCAAGAGCGTAATATATATATCACTAGTAAATTATTAAGTCAGGGATTTCGTTACCACATATTACTTAAAAAAATGTACTAAATTCTTCTAAAGAAACACAGATTTGGTTTGCAGGTTCCGCTGTACCTGTAGAAAACTTATTTCAAACGGAATAGCACATCCATAATTTTACGGTGATCTTGTTACCGAGCCCAGAAATTTAGATACGATCCGGATAAACTTATTGGTATAAATATTGATTTTGTTATCAGTAAATTAAAACCATACTAAATGTTACACATATAAAATTGAGAATGGAAATGGGGAATGTGTCAAAGAGGCAACAACCCGACCAAAGAACAGAAAACAGCACAAGGCCACAATGGGTCTTTTTTTTGTTTTTTGTTTTTTTTTTCTGTGACTTTTAATGACGTCTTAACACTCCGACCATTGGATTTTGAATGTGTACTGATTGATATTTTAGTCTTAGATACAGGATTTTTTTAATTAGTTGTTATTACCTTTGAACTAGCTGTCAGTAACTGCGAGTACTCTCAGATTGTTCACGCCGTCATTGATTTCTCTATCGTTTGGTAGTGACATGTAAAATTTTCTACTGAGTAACACGCCTTCATTGATTTTTCTATCTTTTGGTAGTGACATGTAAAACTCTTTATCCTGCAATCAGCCAACTATTGTACAAATAACAGGTACACAAATAAATTTTTGCTTTATTTGTACTTGTACAAATAAAGTCTCCAGTTACCCCGCTTCCATGTTGAGCAAGCGGTAATGTGGATATTTCTTTTTGCGTAACATGATATAGGAAGATGTGGTGTGAGTGCCAATGAGACAACTCTCCATCCAAATAACAATTTATAAAAGTAAACCATTATAGGTCAATGTACGGCCTTCAACACGGAGCCTTGGCTCACACCGAACAACAAGCTATAAAGGGCCCCAAAAGTACTAGTGTAAAACCATTCAAACGGTAAAACCAACGGTCTAGTATATATAAAAAACGAGAAACGAGAAACACGTATAAATTACATAAACAAACGACAACTACTGTACATCAGATTCCTGACTTAGGACAGGTGCAAACATTTGCAGCGGGATTAAACGTTTTAATGGTACCAAACCTTCTCCCTTTTTCTGAAACAATAGTATAACATCACAACATAGAAAAACACACGATAAAACATCAATTGGAAGGCTTAACTCAATCAAAAACGTAAATTAACACACTATGAACGAATAAATTCGATCTGTGATACCTGAAAGTGAAAGTAACAGTTCATTTTGGGGTCCTCTTCGCGGTCCGCGTTTAAACTATGTCGATTTCTTTGAAAAAATAAAGACAATGATTTTGATTTTAACAACTAAAGTTTCAAGCATCGGGTGTAAATTGCAGGATAAAAACAATATATGTACATTGTCGGAAAATATAAAATTTATTTGTACTCGCTACGAAACAGGAGAAAAGCTCGGCCAGCCTCGCTTTTCGTCCTGTTTCTAAAGCTCATACAAATAAATTTTATATTTTCCGACAATGTACATATATTGTATATCTACTTAGTAACACGCCGTCATTGATTTCTCTATCTTTTGGTAGTGACATGTAAAGGTGGCACGGTAGTATTTCCTGGCCCATAAGGGATAATGATAGCCTTTTTAGGATTTTCACCACTTTCTAACACTGCGAAAAATTCTACATACACAGTTAACTGAAGTACTTTCATTATACTAATCAGAAATAAATTTGAATATGTATCATGACCGTTTACTTTTTGCTATTTTTAAAACCTAAGGCCACTAGTGCTTTTAGGTCTTTTATCATGCAGTGAATACAAAAATTAAAAAATTCTCAAAATTCATTTTCACCTGTATGTAAAATTCTTTCATATTTTCTACACCTGATTCATCCCTCAGTTTGGGAAAGTATGTTCAGTTGATACTGTATTTTTTGTCCAATCACACTGTTCAGATACATTGACTTAAGTAGGGTACACAAAAGAGCAACCTAAATTCCGGAATGCAAATACTACCGTGCTACCTTAACCAAGACATCACAGACTTGAAACCAGTCATGAGACCTATGATGCATAGACTTCTTACTAGGAAACATATTACAATAAAGAATACTAGTCTGCACTTATTTCTTACCAAAAAAATATTAAAGATTATATCCCTACCCCAGCTGGCATATTTTCACTTTTTTTCATCTTACCATTTTACTTAAGGAGTGAACAAAACCCAAATATATGATGTTTCAAATCAACACAGAAGTAAAACATGGTGATTAAGGAGGAGTTATTGGATTGCCAACTCTATTTATAGTTAATCTGACTGAAAGAAACAGTTTAAGCACCAAATCATGAAAAATGATAGTAGAGTCCATTCCACATTTTACAGAATGCCTTACATTCCTTTGAGCATTTCCAGATTTAGTAGGGTGCCCAGTATCGAAAAAGACGTCTAGTTAACGAGTTTAAGTTAACGGATAACACACGGCTATATTTATATGCAAACTATTGGAAAATCATTATATTTTCCAATCATGATTGTCGTCGTAAGTTCCCGTGGTCACGTTTTCAAAATTTTGTGGTTTCTTAGGGTACCCAAAGATACCTCATCATACAGGCCATCTTCAACACGAAAAATAAAATTATTGCTTGCTGTGTTATTTGTTTAAATGATACTTATCATTTAGATGAAAAATTTAATTTATCATATAACGAAAGCTGAAAAGATTTATAAAATTTAAGTATAAGTATTTTATGATTTTAGTAAGACTATTTTCTTAGCTGAAATTTACCACATTTTGAACGAAAGAAAATTTATTGCGTATTACTTTCACGGATTTTACTCTGATTACATCAATAAGACATGGTTCATATGTGTGCCAAATATCTTTCGTGTAATGTTAATCGGTAAGAAGAAAATAGCAGTTTAAAACACAAATTTAGTGATAATTCTGCTTTGATTCAAACATGCCTTTTCTTGTGCCGTTAATCGTTTTGTAGCTTACACTATCAGGTCATTAACTAGGACAATTGTCACCAACTTCATTTCCCTTTTTGATTGTTGTATGGTCAATTTGTATGTTTTGAATAGTCCAATTAATTTGAAGATTGTTGTTTTGTTTTAGGAAAGATTTTTTTGGTTGGTTTTTATAACTTTAATTGTTTTTTTGATATGATAGTTTTGTCATAATTGTAATATTCAAATCAAATCCTTCGGTCACGTTTCAGACCCGGAATATGGCGCACATTCACATTCCTGTTAAACTATGCCCATCAATCCCTAAACGAAGTAGGAATGAATTACAATTGTATAAGTGTGTTATATGTCAGGGTTCTTCTACTGAATTGCTTATTAATATGCGAGAAATTAGCACAAACAAAAGCTTTATCGAGGCTATGGGAGCACGGAAAGATCATGTATATTTTAATATATTGCATGATGCTTCAGACCTAGACCATCTTCGTACTGATGATTACAAAATATTGTACCACCATTCTTGCTATAAATCTTACAATAGCAGACACAACTGCAGTTATTTTAAAGCTGAATCAAGTTCTTGTTCGTCTGTAAAAGTGTTTCAGGTCATATATAGAAGGTCGTCATATTCCTGACTGGAAAAAGTTTCTTTGAGTCAGTGAGAACCAGCAGGCCTTAATCAGATTTCTTGGCGAATCGATTGTTCAGCATCATGGTATAGCAACAGTTACTATGAAACATGAGGAAGTCATTTATCTAGCTAGCACTTCCAACGACCCTAAATCTGCTCAGAAGAAGTATTCAGGTTTTAAGAATTATTTTGTACGCCCGATGAAGTAGATACTCGCATGATTTTACATGCTATTCATGTAGACAATGTTCGGTCTGAAAGGAATCAAGGATAGGATAATAATAAAGTCACATGATACAGATGTTCTGATCTTATGCGTTCATTACTTCCCCTCCATGCAGCATACGCATGAGCTAAGGTTTCAAACAGGCACTATAACTTGCACACAAGGTTTGCGCCGCTATATATCTGTCCACGAAATATGTAAAGTCCGGGTTTGCAATCTGTAACAGTCTACCAGCCGCACATGCTGTAACATGATGCGATACAACGTCATCCCTGTTTAGAATCGGTAAGCGCACTGTTATGTAGTCTTGAAGGACAACCTAGATGATTTCACCGATTTGTCAAACCTTTCTAACTGTGACATCGATGAATTTATAGATGCAGCTCGAGATCTTCTTGTTGAATGATCTGAAGTCAAAACTCAAAATAGATCATAGTGACCTAAACAAATTGAGCGTAAAATTGGCTACATTTTAAATTTCTCACTTGTCAAACTTCCTCCTTGTGAATATACTTTTAAACAATATGTATAATAAGAGCTTCACTCCAGAAATAAATTTGATTTGTTCCCATATAGCAAAACTACTCTAACATTCTCTTTTCAGTTCGGATGGGAAAAGAAGAATGACTTGTTCCCGTCTATCTCGAAGGTCAGATGTCATATGAATTTCTGCAAGATTTAGTTTGTACTTGTAAGAGAAATCTATGTTTTCAAAGGGTTGCATTTGCTTCGAATAAAATCTATCATGTACAGATTTATGCCCATGTCAGGCAAATGACATATTTCAAAATGTAAATACTCGTCTCGTTGCAGTTAGAAACATTGATGACGACCAAGATGACGATGTATATATAAGATTTCATTTGTCTGTTTGTACCTTATTAATCATTGTTAGCAATAGAATGAAAATTAAGCAGTCCATAATATTTTCTAAACAATAAATAAAACATCTACTCAATTTTGAAATCATGGGAAATATAGTAATAATCTATCTAGTGGGGAAAGATATGAAAAAAAACCCTGCCATATGTTTCTCATGCCTTTTTTGTTTGCAATTGTTTGTAAAATACTCGGTGCTGTACATAACCCTCTCTCTTATCATATTTTTGGAATACTTGTAAACATTATAGCCAATTGTTGCTCATTTAGTCATCTGTATATGTAGGATGGGGTATTTTACCTAATTCTAATAGACGTTTTGTTTTCATAACTTTAACCCCCTCCCTTTCTCCGTTTGCAGTATTTCTTACTTCTGTAAAGCAAAACTATACACAGAGCTTTATATTCAACCAAGTTCGACGTTAATGTTACACAAATTTTAAACAAATCATTTATATATACTATTTCACAGCCAAAACAGAAATTTGATATTTACCAAGAAATTGACGAACACCTTACTATCAAGAGACGTGAAAAACACATTTTGTTTTCGACAAACTATTAAAGTTAAGATCTAAAAACATCATTAGATCTTACTTGTAATGAATTGAATACAAAATTTCAAATTTAGAAATTGATATAGGTCAAGGTCATTGTTATTTAACAGCTGTTTGAAAATTTCAATTTTGCACCTATATGCAAAAAGTCAATCTAAAGTCATTTTTGGCATAAAATATAAAAGAAGTTCTAAATGTAGATACAAAAGATATTTTTCTATAAATTAGTTGTTTTTATTTTGCTCCAAACGCATATATGTAGGAGAAACAAGCTATATAAATGTGACTGTGCATTTTCTGGAATTTTGCTTTGACCTTTGACCCTGATTTATAAAAACGTGACCACGGCAGACAACGACGACAACGGTATTTCGACGAGGCTTGTTCTCCTCTTTCCAATGATATAAAATACAGCCGTGTGTTATTCCGTTAAGGCAAATCGATCAAATTCGTTGATTGGGCACCCTACTAATTATGAAGGCAATACAACAAGGTTCTTTAGATGGCAGTTAACTATTATTCTAAAAAAAATTTGACTGTACATGTACTAGAATATATCTCTAAGTTGACTGATTGTCTATTTCTCATGTATGCATTAAGTTAAATTATGTCCCCTTACATAATCAATTTACATTTATTGTGCTTTTCAGTGTCAGAAAAATTAAAATAATTAATGCCATTTGCATGGAAAATGAATAAAATATTTAATCTTGCTGATATACAATCCTAATCACATTCTTTGTCCAAAAAATTGTCTTGTCAATGTAAAGAAACCCCTAATGCTATCCCTATTTCAGCTAAATATGAGGGCTAAATGAATAAGTAAGGACCCCTTAAACACTTACTGGTTCCAAAAAAGCTTTTTACTGGTGTCATGTTACCACAGAACTACAAATTAAACCTGCAGAAAACTAGTATAGCTGTACTTGTGAGGAAAAAAATAAGAAATTATGCACTTTATTTATTACAGTGAAAATTATAGGACGTACAGGCAACTAAAATATGTCGCGTCTCAAATTCCAGTTGTTGCACATGTGTCAGACACTGCGAAAAGTTAAAACGAAACTTTATAATTAAAAATGTATTGCAAGTTACTTAAAAATAAAGAAATTTTACTTTCTAGGTAAATTTTAACATTAGTATCCACAGATCAGGCAAAATTTGCTGAATCAGCAATTTTCACTCCCAGGGGTGAAATTTAAGGGCTGTTTTATTCTACTTGCCCTTAATCAACTTTTATTGATAAACTTACAAATTGCATAGGTAAAAAAATACCTTTATTAATTTAGTGTTAACATATATATCCCAGTTAAGGTGGCACGGTAGTATTTCCTGTCCCATAAGGGATAATGATAGCCTTTTAGGATTTTCACCACTTTCTAACACTGCGAAAATTCTACATACACAGTTAACTGAAGTACTTTCATTATACTAATCAGAAATAAATTTGAATATGTATCATGACCGTTTACTTTTTTTCTATTTTTAAAACCTAAGGCCACTAGTGCTTTTAGGTCTTTTATCATGCAGTGAATACAAAAATTAAAAAAATTCTCAAAAATTCATTTTCACCTGTATGTAAAATTCTTTCATATTTTTCTACACCTGATTCATCCCTCAGTTTGGGAAAGTATGTTCAGTTGATACTGTATTTTTTGTCCAATCACACTGTTCAGATACATTGACTTAAGTAGGGTACACAAAAGAGCAACCTAAATTCCGGAATGCAAATACTACCGTGCTACCTTAACCAAGACATCACAGACTTGAAACCAGTCATGAGACCTATGATGCATAGACTTCTTACTAGGAAACATATTACAATAAAGAATACTAGTCTGCACTTATTTCTTACCAAAAAAATATTAAAGATTATACCCCTACCCCAGCTGGCATATTTTCACTTTTTTTTCATCTTACCATTTTTACTTAAGGAGTGAACAAAACCCAAATATATGATGTTTCAAATCAACACAGAAGTAAAACATGGTGATTAAGGAGGAGTTATTGGATTGCCAACTCTATTTATAGTTAATCTGACTGAAAGAAACAGTTTAAGCACCAAATCATGAAAAATGATAGTAGAGTCCATTCCACATTTTACAGAATGCCTTACATTCCTTTGAGCATTTCCAGATTATGAAGGCAATACAACAAGGTTCTTTAGATGGCAGTTAACTATTATTCTAAAAAAAATTTGACTGTACATGTACTAGAATATATCTCTAAGTTGACTGATTGTCTATTTCTCATGTATGCATTAAGTTAAATTTTGTCCCTTACATAATCAATTTACATTTATTGTGCTTTTCAGTGTCAGAAAAAATTAAAATAATTAATGCCATTTGCATGGAAAATGAATAAAATATTTAATCTTGCTGATATACAATCCTAATCACATTCTTTGTCCAAAAATTGTCTTGTCAATGTAAAGAAACCCTAATGCTATCCCTATTTCAGCTAAATATGAGGGCTAAATGAATAAGTAAGGACCCTTAAACACTTACTGGTTCCAAAAAGCTTTTACTGGTGTCATGTTACCACAGAACTACAAATTAAACCTGCAGAAAACTAGTATAGCTGTACTTGTGAGGAAAAAATAAGAAATTATGCACTTTATTTATTACAGTGAAAATTATAGGACGTACAGGCAACTAAAATATGTCGCGTCTCAAATTCCAGTTGTTGCACATGTGTCAGACACTGCGAAAAGTTAAAACGAAACTTTATAATTAAAATGTATTGCAAGTTACTTAAAAATAAAGAAATTTTACTTTCTAGGTAAATTTTAACATTAGTATCCACAGATCAGGCAAAATTTGCTGAATCAGCAATTTTCACTCCCAGGGTGAAATTTAAGGGCTGTTTTATTCTACTTGCCCTTAATCAACTTTTTATTGATAAACTTACAAATTGCATAGGTAAAAAATACCTTTATTAATTTAGTGTTAACATATATATCCCAGTTAAGGTGGCACGGTAGTATTTCCTGTCCCATAAGGGATAATGATAGCCTTTTAGGATTTTCACCACTTTCTAACACTGCGAAAAATTCTACATACACAGTTAACTGAAGTACTTTCATTATACTAATCAGAAATAAATTTGAATATGTATCATGACCGTTTACTTTTTTTCTATTTTTAAAACCTAAGGCCACTAGTGCTTTTAGGTCTTTTATCATGCAGTGAATACAAAATTAAAAAATTCTCAAAATTCATTTTCACCTGTATGTAAAATTCTTTCATATTTTCTACACCTGATTCATCCCTCAGTTTGGGAAAGTATGTTCAGTTGATACTGTATTTTTGTCCAATCACACTGTTCAGATACATTGACTTAAGTAGGGTACACAAAAGAGCAACCTAAATTCCGGAATGCAAATACTACCGTGCTACCTAAAACTTTCTACTCAGTAACAAGCCGTCATTGATTTCTCTATATTATGGTAGTGACATGTAAAACTCTCTACTGAGTAACACACCGTCATTGATTTCTCTATCTTGTGGTAGTGACATGTAAAATTCTGTTTAGTTTTTCCTACATGGATATTCACGGTGAAGTAAATTGTACAAATTGTAATATTGTAAAATTTACAATTGACCTTGATGTTTGTCGTTAAATCCAGATCAACAGACCTATACTACTCAGATAAACAAACTTTTCTCCTACGCAACCCCATACTAATGTAGATCAACGGACTGAGTCCTTGATAAACGCCTTGTATATGGAGCCACAAACAAAACCTGGGGGGTGATGGTTTATGTCTTTTAAGAAAATTTGATTTCATCGTGTATCTTTACAAAAAACGGTATAAATGTGTTCTTTAAGTCTTTTAATGGTGAAATGAAATGACATAAATAAAAAAAAGTTTATAAATGGTATCTTAAATTAAAGGTATATGCGTTGGTGTTTAAAGTGTGTATCAGTTATTTTAGGTAAATACCTTTTGTGCTATCATGTTTTAACATTTTACGCTTTATAGTTGATGACTTACATGGTTTGTACTTATATGACTTATATATAGAATGTACTACGTAGTTTTCACGCTCTGGTCTTCCTTTGGTATTTGTTTTAGTTCATAAATGTCGAGGTTAATAACTTACTGCGGACAAAAACCTTTAAACAAGTCTAGATATCTTCTCTCTAAAAATTACAGGTAAATGATTTTAAAAAACATTAAAAATACGTATTTGAATACAAATATTGTTTTTGACATCATTTTACTTGTAAAATTATCGTACTGTATAAGGTTATGATAAAAAGTATACACATGGGAATGCATGACACTTTATTCAGCCAATTATTGACCCATTAAGGACATGTTACAAGTACATATAATGATTACAATTAGACGTAAAAAAGAAATGGTATTATCTCGGTCCTTCCGTACAAGTATCTTAAAATAGTAACAATAGGAACAATATCATTCTATGATTATTTTTACATTCAATGATTATTCTTTAAATTCAATGATTATTCCTTACATTCAATGATTATTCTTTACATTCAATTATTATTCTTTACATTCAATGATTATTCTAAACATTCAATGATTATTCTTAACATTCAATGATTATTGTTAACATTCAATGATTATTCTTTACATTCAATGATTATTCTTAACATTCAATGATTATTCCTTACATTCTATGATTATTCTTTACATTCAATGATTATTCTTTACATTCAATGATTATTCCTTACATTCTATGATTATTCTTAACATTCAATGATTATTCTTTACATTCTATGATTATTCTTTACATTCTATGATTATTCTTTACATTCAATGATTATTCTTTACATTCAATGATTATTCTTTACATTCTATGATTATTCTTAACATTCTATGATTATTCTTTACATTCAATGATTATTCTTAACATTCAATGATTATTCTTAACATTCAATGATTATTCTTTACATTCAATTATTATTCCTTACATTCTATGATTATTCTTTACATTCAATGATTATTCTTAAAATTCAATGATTATTCCTTACATTCAATGATTATTCTTCACATTCAATTATTATTCCTTACATTCAATGATTATTCTTAACATTCAATGATTATTCTTTACATTCAATGATTATTCCTTACATTCAATGATTATTCTTAACATTCAATGATTATTCTTTACATTCAATTATTATTCCTTACATTCTATGATTATTCTTAACATTCAATGATTATTCCTTACATTCAATGATTATTCTTTACATTCAATGATTATTCTTTGCATTCAATTATTATTCCTTACATTCTATGATTATTCTTCACATTCAATTATTATTCCTTACATTCTATGATTATTTTTACATTCTATGATTATTTCTTACATTCTATGATTATTCTTAACATTCAATGATTATTCTTTACATTCCATGATTATTCTTTACATTCAATGATTTTTTTTTTCATTTTCAAAAACAACAACATCCAAATAGATTCAATTTATTTACTTTACAATGCAATCTGATTAAAATAAAATCGTTCACTTTACACCGTTAGTTTGTCGATCGTGTAAGATCTGTAAACATCCAACGAGGGTCATGTTCAGTGCAATCAAATCTGTTCCTACAAAATTTCGGTATCTTTTGCAGCGTATCTTCTACACAAGACTGTCAAAACATGTTCGGGTAGACTGCGAAATCTTCCCGAAATAAAAGCCGGAATTCGATGTTATAACTATACTATTTTCTGACGGTGTTCCAATTTAGTGCACCAAATTGATTGTCAACCTTCATCAAAGCAGTACCGTTATTTTGTGTCATTCAATTTTTTATTTCATGAACCGAAAGTTGATAAAACTTTTTTCGAATTCAGCCTCATACGAAAAAATATCTCATATGTCTAAAACCTAAAATATTAAACTGCGAAAAAAATGTTGCTAGTGAGTTAAAACAGAGACAAAACGTTTCGGTCAAACTAATTGTGATTATGAACGGTAAAACTTGTGCAGTGTCGAATTCAGTTTGTCTTCCTCGTAGTTTCGTGTTTTTCCGCAATGTGAATAATATTTGGTTGTTATTTAAAATTTCAAATGATTCAATAATACCAAACCTAGGAGCATAATTCTTTTTTCACATTAAACGGTAGATTTGTATCTATCAATTTCAGATTCTAGAGTTAAAGATTTTTGGTGTTTTGATCTTAAAAAGTATGATGCATTCAATTCCCGCCAAAAATAATACATAAGAATGAAATAAGTTTCCAGTATTGGAAACTATTTACCATTGATTTCTCCTTAAACATTTCAAGATAGGAAGTGCTTTGTGTCCTCTTTCAAATAAAAAACTATATGTCATCGACCTTTCAAAAAAGTTATCAGTAATTTTCATGTTTTTTTACTCATTGTTTTAAAGAACAGAGTTGTCTTTCTATAGAACACTGAATCTGACGTCATACATTGTAGTACAAGTTTCCCGTAATTTTCGCAAAACATGCTGATTGGAATACGAGTATTTTTATTTGTTTCTTATACAATATTGCAGGATTAACATCGATTAACATGTTAAAAAATATGTTGATCAGGTAAGAAATTACCAACTAAATTCGGTCTTTAAAGAATAGCAAGGTACAACAAGATGTGTAGTGTCGAAAATAGGGGATATGTCATCCATAACAAAACACTCGCATAACGATAACGGTTTCTTGGGAATGTTTTTTTCATCTATCGGAAAAATCAAGTCGGAAATAAGCAGAAAAACAGAATAAAGGGGTTTAGTGTGAATGGTCAAAAAAACCCAAAAACATAAAGGATAAAGAAATACAGAAATGAATATCCGACCCCCCTCCCCCATCCCCCCACCCCCACCCCACAAACACACACAACCACCACCACCAGAACCCACACTCGCATATACATATAGATCCAATTACATCTAGACAATTATTACTTTTGATTTCATGTTGCCAGACATCGAGGTTCTGGACCCGCCCTGGACAATCATACCACATTTTATTTTTATATTAGACTACAGAGTGTTGACGGACGGACGACTAGTGTGTACAATACAACCTTCCGACTAAGTCGGGCGTATAAAAACTATTCCATTTAAATTGTTGATTCCTAATTTCTAAATATCAAAAATTTAAGGAACTTGATATGATAGGTAGAATTAGGTTGTTAATACTAAAATGTTACATGACTGTATATTGCCTATTATAAAATACGATTTCTGTTATTACTCTTCACGAGTCTTGAATATACAATAAATACAAAGTACAAATAAGCCGGAAAAGACGTCTTGTTAAGAATTAAAAAAAAACAATTTTCGTTTGAACTGCTGAAAGAAATAATTTTCCGTTGGAAACTATGAAGTATTTCTCAAAACAGAATAAATTTGAAAGATTATATTCTTATGAATTTAAATGTTCTTTTGGAAATTAAAAAGAATGACAACGTATCTTTCCGGTCATTGTAGCTTCTTAAAAGTTAGCATTTAATGTTGATTATATTCCCGGGTCATTTTTTTCTAATAAGTTAATAGATAAAAGGTTTTTTTTTACAAACCTTAAATTTAATTTTAATTCACATTCAAGTATAAATTTCTTAAAATTGTTGCCTTAAACATTAGCGAGAGCAAGCGAAATCTTTATATTTTTTTCCTTAAGACAATTTAAAATGATACCAGTTATCGGCAATGACAAAATACATTGCATCTTTTTAGCAAAGATTCTGTCAATTTAGCGGTATAAATAGAATTGAACTTCATTACAAGATCGAACAATTTTTACGGGGATCAGTTAGAGTAGTCAGTAGATCGAAACTACCAGAACTATTTTTCTCGGCCTAACCTTTTAAAAGCTCAACTGTGCAAATCACAAAAGTTCAAAATTCCAGTAAGCGTTAGTCTTTTGTGTTCATTTTTGTTTGATTTTTACTAAATATTTGCGGCTGCTAATTTATATGCTAAATCTCATTTTTCTTGACAAATCGTATTTTGACGCGTACATCATATTGGAATCCGCGAAATGTGACGTTCTTATCTGCAGCATTTTGCCGAGCTAGACACAACATCATAGAGCTTTCATGTCACAGTCAAGTTGCGTTTAGCTAATGCGCATAAACAATAGGCTGTTTGGTCTTTAAGACAAACTAGTCTTACTTTGTTTCATTGAAAATAATGGTCAATGTAGATATAAATGTCGTGTTTAAGTGAGGTGCATCATACTTTGTAAAAAAAATCCTCTCTGATACAAGCAAAGAATATACTTCTACGGTATATATATATAGAATAATGGCATTTTTGTTTTTGATACTGACTTAATCAGCAAGAATATCAAGCGAGCCCGCTAGGGCGAGCTGATATTCGAGCTGATGAAGTCAGTATCAAAAAATAAAATGCCATTATTCTTTTTATCGGCAATTTGTCATAACTGTAGGTTTTTTTTTGTTGAGAATATGAAGTAGAATGAAATAGTTAGTAAAACTACTTTTACGCGTACAAAACGTTGGGATAGTTGTTCGGTTGTATGAATGACGTCGCGTGCATTTCATTGATAAATTGACGCGGATGGACTCGAGCACGCGACGTCGCTGCACTTGTATATGACGTCATTGCCTAATATTTTCGAGTATCAAGTCCTGTCCATGATCTTAAAAATATTAGGCAGTAAGATCAAAAGTAAAATGTACAAATTGCCGATAAATAGAGATGACCGACGGAAAAATTTGAAAACAAGCAAGTTCAAAATAGCTAACTCGCATCACATTTTTATCTAAATTTACGCATGAAGTGTCTGCTACATCTATTGCTTCATCTGACGTAAACGCAATAAAAGAAACAGAAGCAAACTGTACTTTAATTGACATCAAAATGATGCTTGATTTCTTGATTGACGACATATTTGTTACGTTTGGACGACGTGTTTTTCAACAAACAATCGGCATAGCATGGGAATCAAGTGCGCTCCACTTATTGTCAACTTAAAAAAATAAAGGAGATGTGGTATGATTACCAATGAGACAACTATCCACCAAAGTTCAAATGAAGTGGATGTAAGCAATTATAGGCAATCATACGGCCTTCAACAATGAGAAAAACCCATACCGTATGGTCGGCTATAAAATGCCCCGAAATGAAAAATATGAAACAATTCAATTGAGTAAACTAACGGCCTAATTTATAACAAAACAATTAACGAAAAACAAATATGACAGACATGAACCAACGACAACCACTGAACTATAGGCGCCTGACTTGGGACAGACACATAAAGAATGTGGCGGCGTTAAACATGTGAGCGCTCAACCCTCCCCTAACCTGGGACAGTGGTGTAACAGTACAACATAGGAACAAACTATAAAAATCAATTGAAAAAGGCTTCAGATGGATACAGATAGAAATACACAACTAACAAAAACACAGAGTGGACGGGGACGGGTACTTATACATTCCAAAAGCAAAAAGACACTAAGTACAGATCTGAGAGTACAGTACTCGCAGTTACTGACAGCTAGTTCAAAGCCAATAACAACTAATGACAAAAATTATGTATCTAAGACTAAAATATCAATCAGTACACATCCAAGATTCAATGGATTTAGTGAAAAGACGTCATTAACAGTCAGAGAAAAACATGACCTTGTGCAATGCCAAACTATAGGTATCGACAGATTGTAGTACCGTGAAAGTACATATGTGTAATATTTAGTAAGGTTTTTAATTTACTGATAACAAAATCAATATTTATACCAATAAAAACAATATTCAAAGATTTAATTACAGTGTTGAAAAAGATAAAATCACAAAAATACTGAACTCCGAGGAAAATTCAAAAAGGAAAGTCCTCAATCAAATGGCAAAATCAAAAGTTCAAACACATAAAACGAATGGATAACAACTGTCATATTCCTGACTTGGTACAGGCATTTTCTTATGTAGAAAATGGTGGATTGAACCTGGTTTTATGGCTAGCCAAACCTCTCACTTGTATGACAGTCGCATCAAATTCCGTTATATTGACAACGATGCGTGAACAAAACAAACAGACACAATTCGTAAAAATGTCAAAAATAGGGTTACAGCAGTCAACATTGTGTTATCATCTTAATCACTATAAAAACAAACAAATTTTAGGAAGAAGCATACATCAAATTTAACATCCTCATTATGCTTATATCATACGATTTTATATATCTATGTAAAATCCACCTATAAAGGATGGAAGGTTTTAAGTACTGGCGTAACGTTTAACGAATAGGTAACCTTTTAGAATAAGTTTATTTAAAGATTGATAAGTTTTCTCGGATCGTATCTAAATTTATCTAAATGTGGCAGATTTTACACATGAGCTTCTGAGGAAGGATGAAAAAAAAACTATCATTATCTTTTACTTTTACTTTCTGCTATATAGATGATGTCTTCTCACTGAATAATTCAAAGTTCTGTGACTATGATAAACGTTTTTATCCCATTTAACTTGAAATGAAGGATACAGCAGATACAGTTCAGTCTGCCTCATATCGTAACTAACATCTAGGCATTGACGATGAGGTTGGGTTGAGAACAAAATTTTACAACAAAAGACATGATATCAGCTTTCCAATTGTGAACTTTCCATTTCCCAGTTGCTACTATATTCTTGAGCTTCCATTTCCTGTCGTGATTTTCTTGAAAAAGGGTTGCTGGATATAAGGGTTCTCGGTGGTGAGGTCCAAGTCAACTCTTCGAAAATTCGCCTTCACGAGAAAGTTAACCGTTACGGAATATCTATTTCACAGACGACGACTGATTTTTTCAAGTTGTCGTAACCATCATCCTGTACTCTTTTTCTCGAATGTGACATCATTGAATTAGACTTATCAACAATTTTGTACTTACATGAGCAACACAACGGCAGCTGCATGTGGAGAGGAATCTTCTTACCCTTCAGGAACACTTAAGATCACCCCGGTTTTTCGTTGGAGTTCGTGTTGCTTAGTCTTTAGGTATTTGTGTTGTATTTTGTATACTGTTTTCTTTTATATTATTATGGTGTTGATAGTTTGTCATCGACTTATGAGTTTGAATATTTCTTGGATATCTTTCCGCTTCTCTTTAAATCATCTCATCAACCTGACAGTAAGCTTAAGTATGTCGAGCATATTAACCTCTTCCATTACGGAAACAAAGATTTATATTAGTTGGAGCAAACACATCTGCAATCTAGGGGATATTTATTTGTTGAATTTGTTTTGTCTACCTTACATGTTAACGAATGATTTCGTTAAACATTGCCATACGTGTAAATTAGGTCAAAACCACAGATGACATAATTATTGACCTAACCAGTAAAAGGGGCTAATCTGGTCAAGGATAAACATAAAGAAACATTATAATGTATTATATCAGTTAAATCAACAATTATTATAACATAATAATAATTATTATAAATATTATTATTGTTATTATGAAACATTATATCCAAACGAAATCTTTTTGTAAAAGCTTGCAGTGCAACATTACCAACAATGAAATAGATACATTTGTCCAAACTCAAAGTAATCAGCACTTCTGTATTGACTTGAATTATCATTGATATGGTCAAAATTATAAATTACCTGTCTCGTAAACTTGTCATTTTCGAAATACAAAGAATTGTTTACTACAGGGATAGATTACCTTAGCTGTATTTGGCAAAAAATACAAAGAATTGTTTACTACAGGGATAGATTACCTTAGCTGTATTTGGCAAAAACCTTTCGGAAATATGGGTCCTCAACACTCTTCAACTTCGTACTTTATTTTGACTTTTTTTTTTTTAATTTTTACTGATGAGTCTTTTGTAGACGAGATGCGCGTGTGCAGGCGTACACAATTTTAATCCTGATATCTATGATGAGTTCATATACAACCACTGGATCGATGCAACTGCTATTGGCGGTTTTCACCCCGAGGGTGTCACCAACGCGCGTATGGTGTACCAAATTTTCATCCTGGTATCTATTATGAATTTATTTACAACCACTGGGTCGATGACGCTGCTGGTTGAGATTTCCTTCCCGAGGGTATCACCAGCTCAGTAGTTAGCACATATGTGTTGACCTAAAATATTATTGATATGGTCATTATTATAAACTTACTGTTTACAAAACTTTGATTTTTTCGAAATACTAAGGGTTTTCGATCCAACGAATATGTAACCTTAGCTGTATTTGGCAATACCTTTCGGAATTTTGTGTCCTCTCCTCAATGCTCTTTAACTTCCTACTTTTTTTCGGCCTTTTAAACTTTTTTATTCGAGCGTAACTGATGAGTTTTCAGTAGACAAAACGCGTGTCTGGCGTACAAAATTTCATTCCTAGTATCTATGATGAGTTAATTGTAGACTCATATTTCAAATAATGTTGAATTTTACAACTTGAGCTAACACTTCTACCAGGGCAGGTCTAAAATGAGGAAATGCTATGATGTTATTCAATGTTTTTCCTTCATTGATTCGAAACAGATATATACATGTACCACACCTTCTCATTTTCACATATATTACATCAAGGAGCTAAACATATGCTTTATCATATCTGCTGACAAAAAGAGAGGCGAAAGATACCAGAGGGACATTCAAACTCATAAGTAAGAAAAATACTGACAACGCCATGGCTAAAAAAGAAAACAAAAAACAACAGACAAACAATAGTATACAAAACACAAAATAGAAAAAACTAAAGACTGAGCAACACGAACCCTTCAATAACTGGGGGTGATCTCAGGTGCTCCGGAAGGTTAATTCTCTCCTGCTATTTCTACCGCCATAAAGTTGACGATACCACTATCGATAAAAGAATGCTTAATAAGAAACTCCAGCATACAGATTTTTTTTTTATCAAAGGGAATGCCTTTTCATTCATATTACAATCACTCAGGCCAGATACGTTAGATTTCTACCGCCATAAAGTTGACGATACCCCTATCGATAAAAAAAATGCTAAATAAGACACCCCAGCATACAGATTTTGTTTTTTTTTTTTTTTGTTTATCAAAGGGAATGCTTTTCATTCATATTGTTATGATATTGTAACTATCATATCTATTTAGTTGGCCTAATTTGTTTTGTGTGGCCTATTATACATGTTTACATTGTGTTACAACTATGCAGTTTAGAATTCACTGGAACAATCACTAATACTCATGGAATGATTAGAACTTTCTATTTCACTTACATAATGTTTCCAGAATGATCACAACAAAAGATGCGTAATTTATATTTCTAGCGTTGTCTAGAAGTTTCCGTTTGAGTATTTAAATGCAGACCCAAAAGTTAGTTGAAGATAGAGATTTGGACTTAGACATAGATAGACTTAGACATCGATAGACATCAACATTCTCAACAGTTGGATTGACACTTTTATTTACAAACTACATCATACTAGATTGTGACCAATTGGATATAATATTCTATGGATTCCCGTGAAGATTTCCGGATAAAGAAAAGATTGGACTCATATTTTGACAGTTAAGTTGACATTTCTTTTTGTGTAATACTTTTTGTAAACTAGTGTATAATAAATCTTGTTAAATTTTATTATTGATTTGTGTCTTTTGTTGGCTACAATTAAAAGGCGATTTTCTGACATAACAGAAATTGGGGGCTCGTGTTCGGGATAACGTAAATATCTCATTGAAAATTTTTCAGTATATTTTATTAGAATTAGCCAACAAAATTCTACAATATGGCATTTGATGCCGGTAAATTTTTGAAAACGCCAGACCTGGAAGGGTTTGATAATTTAAAGAAAGAGGAATTAGTGTTGCTTGCTAGACATCTGAAATTAGACTTTAGAGTATCTATGAGAAAACAAATTATAAAAAATTTGGTAATAGACAAACTAGTTGACGCAGAAATGTTAGGTGAAGAGGCTCTTGAACTCAAGGTCGAAAATGTTGATGCTTTCAAATTAAAACAGCTTGAATTAGAACATGAACTTAAATTAAAACAATTGGAAAAGAAAAAGCAGAACTTGAAATGAAGGAAAGGTTAGAGATGGAGAAGATGAAAGAAAAGAAAATGATTTTAAATTAAAACAGGCAGAACTTGAAATGAGAGAAAGGTTAGAGATTGAGAAAATAAAAATTGAAATGGCAAAGAAGAAAGCAACACTAAATTCCAATCAAAATCAGAACATAATTTTGATGCAGCAAAAATATACGTTTGGTTCCCAAATTTTGTGAAAAACAGTTGACAAATTTTTCCACAGTTTGAGAAAATTGCTCAAAATTTGAAATGGCCGAAGCCTTTTGGACTACAATGCTGCAAAGTGTTTTTGAGGGCAAGGCCGCTGAAATTTACTCAGCACTTTCATCAGAAAATAGTTCTGATTATGACAAGGTTAAAAAGAGGTTTTGAAAGCTTATGAGCTAGTGCCAGAAGCATATAGACAGAAATTTAGGTCTTATAAAAGTTTGATTCACAAACCTATGTTGAATTTACTAGGAAAAGAAGATCTATTTGATAAATGGCTTACGTCAAAGAAAATAGATAAAAATTTTGATAATTTAAGACAATTGATGTTATTAGAAGAGTTCAAGCAGTGTGTTCATTTAGACTTAAAACACATTTAGATGACAAAACTGTTGAGACATTACAAGATGCAGCTGTTATTTCCGATAATTATACCCTTTCACATAAGAGAAGTTTCAAAGGTCTAAATTTTAATACTTCGAGTGGAAATTACAAGAATCAAAGCACTGAGCGTACTGATAGTAAGCCTGTTGCACAGAATAAGAGTCAGTCTAGTTATAATATGTCTAGTCCAAAATTTGATACTTTTGACAAGAAGTCACTGACTTGTGCTTATTGTAAGAAGAATGGTCACCTGATGGCTGATTGTTTTAGACTCCAGAAGAAGAATGAAAGAGATAATAAGCCCAAGACCAGTGCTTGTACGACACCCCGTGTTACCAATACGTTGGAATGTCCTGCGAGTCAGGCTTTTAAGTCCAGTTTTTGTGATTACATGGAGGATTATAAACCTTTTATGTCTGATGGGTTTGTTTCTATTGTTGATAATACTACTCTTCAGCCTATTAAGATTATACGGGACACTGGAGCTTCTCAGTCTTTATTGTTAGAAGGTGTGTTGCCTTTGTCCGAGTAGACTTCTGTTGGTGCCTCCGTTTTGTTACAAGGTGTGGAGTTAGGTTGTATAGATGTTCCCCTCCATCGTATTTATCTGAAGTCAGATTTGATAACTGGACCAGTTGTTGTGGGTGTTCGTCCTAATCTTCCTGTTGAGGGTGTTTCATTATTGCTAGGAAATGATCTAGCTAGGAACAAAGTGGTTGCTGAACCAATTGTTACCAGTGAACCGGTGGTGGATGTTAAATCACCTGAAGATGATGCTGAACTGTATCCAGTTTGTGTCGTTACTAGAGCGATGGCTAGAAAACAACAAAATGAGGATTTGCAAGAAGACCAGTTTGATTACATGGACCTTTCTGACACCTTTCTAGCCAACATTGAAGGTCCCGGTAGCTCAGAGAAGGCCGTAATAAGACCACCTAGCATTAACAAGAATGTAATTATGCCATGGCCAGACGTAAACAGCCATTCATTAGACCGAAGGAAATTTGTCGAAGAACAAAATAAAGACCCTGAGGTTCTTCAGCTCTGCAAGAGGGCTCAACCACAGGAAGAAGCAGACAAAGTGGCCGAATGCTATTACCATCAAGACGGCATTTTAATGAGAAAGTGGAGGCCCCCTGATGCTACCCCTGAGGAGGAATGGAGAGTGGTATACCAAGTGGTGGTGCCTAAAGTCTATAGGCAAGACATTATTGGTCTTGCCCATGACACCCCCTTGGCTGGACACTTAGGCATAAGGAAGACTTGCCTTAAGATCTTACAGCATTTCTACTGGCCAAGACTTAGAAATGATGTCGCAGAATACTGCAAATCATGCCATATATGCCAGGTTGTTGGTAAGCCTAACCAGAAAATACCACCAGCACCACTTCTGCCTATTCCAGCCTTTGAAGAACCTTTCAGCCGAGTACTCATTGATTGCGTTGGACCTTTACCGAAGACCAAGACCGGAAATGCGTATTTATTGACAATCATGTGTACCTCCACTCGCTTTCCTGAGGCTATTCCGTTAAGGAATATCAAGACACCTACTATTGTCAAAGCTCTGATCAAATTTTTCACGCTAGTAGGACTTCCAAAGTCTATACAGTCCGACCAGGGTTCAAATTTCATGTCAGGTTTATTTCAGCAAGTCGTGTACCAGTTAGGGATTACTAAGTTTAGGTCAAGTGCTTATCATCCAGAATCTCAAGGTGCCTTAGAACGTTTTCATCAAACATTGAAGAACATGATCAGAACTTTTTGTCTTCAATTTGACAGGGATTGGGATGATGGTGTTCACTTTTACTTTTGCGGTCCGAGAGGCTGTTCAAGAATCCCTTGGTTTTAGTCCTTTGAGTTGGTATTTGGTCATACTGTAAGGGGACCTTTAAAATTGATTAAGGAAAATGGCTTACTGAACACACTGACTTGAATCTTCTAGACTATGTATCTAGATTTAAAGAAAAATTGTATACTGCTTGTCAAATTGCTCAGAACAATTTAAAACTGTTCAGAATAAGATGAAAATATGGTATGATAAAGATGCCAGGCACAGAGTTTTGAGCCAGGTGATAAGGTACTTGTATTTTGCCAGTCCCTGGACATCCAGTACAAGCTAAATATTGTGGTCCTTATACCATAGAGAGTAAAATCAATGATTTGAATTATATTGTAAAAACACCAGGTCGGCGTAAACAAAATAGAGTGTGTCACATTAATATGTTAAAACCATATTTTGAGCGTACTAATGAAGGTGAGAGTAAACCAGTTGCCACTTTAGCCATGGTTAAATTGGAGAACAATCATGACAAACCAGATGTAATTGAACCACCTTTTAGTTCTAAAACTATGGAAGAGACAGTTAGATTGAAAAATTCAGAAATTTTGTCAAATTTAGATTCAAAACTTGCACATCTGTCTTTTGATCGTAGAAAAATTAAAAGCTTTGGTATTTTCTTTTAAAATCTTTTTCCAGATGTGCCAAACAAAACCACTGCTGTTTGTCATGATGTCGATGTTGGTGATGCTTCTCCAATTAAGCAACATCCTTACCGGCTCAATCCACTCAAACTTGAATTTATGAGACAAGAAATTAAATATATGCTTGACAATGATATTATTGAGCCGAGTAACAGTGAATGGAGCTCTCCTTGTCTGCTTGTGCCCAAACCAGATAAAACTTTTCGTTTAGTAACTGATTTCAGAAAAGTAAATTCTGTTTCAAAATCTGATTCTATCCGATTCCAAGGATAGACGACTGCATTGATAACATTGGACAAGCAAAATTTGTGAGCAAATTTGATTTGTTGAAAGGTTACTGGCAAGTCCCATTGACACAGAGAGCTCGAGAAATATCAGCTTTTGTCACACCAGATGGCTTATTTCAATATACTGTAATGCCGTTTGGCATGAAAAGTGCTCAACTACATTTCAAAGAATGATCAATAATGTTATAAAAGATTTAGACTGTTGTTATGCTTATATTGATGATCTTATTGTATGTAGTGATAGCTGGGAAGAGCATTTAACATATTTATATGATACTTTTGATAGATTGTCACAATCAAATTTGACTGTTAATCTTGGTAAAAGTGAATTTTGTCAGGCCACTGTTGATTATTTAGGGCATACAGTTGGCCAAGGTCATTTGAAACCTATTACGGCTAAAGTGGATGCAATTACTAAATTTCCTCCTCCTACAAATAAAAAACAACTTATGAGATATTTAGGCATGATTGGATTTTACAGGAAATTCTGTTTAAATTTTGCTACTGTTGTTCAACCATTGACTCATCTTTTACGGAAAGATTCTAAATTCATCTGGAGTGAAAATTGTCAAAACGCTTTTGAAAATAGCAAATCACTTTTAATTAATAGTCCAGTTCTGATCACTCCAGACTATGAAAACAATTTAAACTTGCCGTTGATGCAAGCAATGTAGGAGTTGGAGCTGTTTTATATCAAGAGACAGATGATAATGTTGAAAACCTATATCATATTTTCTAAGAAATTAGATAAACATCAGAAAAATTATTCGACTATTGAAAAAGAGTGTTTTGCACTGTTGTCTGCACTTCAACATTTTGATGTATATTTAAATCCCACTGTGCATTCTATTCTTGTTTATACTGATCATAATCCTCTCACCTTCATACATAAAATGAGAAACAAGAACCAGAGATTGACTAGGTGGAGTTTATTGTTACAGGAATATGATGTTATTGTAAAACATATTAAAGGTAAAGATAATGTAATAGCAGATGCTTTATCTAGAACTTATTAAAACACTGTGTATATACTGTGTATTTTTGAAAATACTTACTATATATTACTATGTACTTTTGTACATATTATTCATGAAAAGTTTTTGTTACACTCAAACTTTTTTAAGGGGGGAGGTGTTATGATATTGTAACTATCATATCTATTTAGTTGGCCTAATTTGTTTTGTGTGGCCTATTATACATGTTTACATTGTGTTACAACTATGCAGTTTAGAATTCACTGGAACAATCACTAATACTCATGGAATAATTAGAACTTTCTATTTCACTTACATAATGTTTCCAGAATGATCACAACAAAAGATGCGTAATTTATATTTCTAGCGTTGTCTAGAAGTTTCCGTTTGAGTATTTAAAGGCAGACCCAAAAGTTAGTTGAAGATAGAGATTTGGACTTAGACATAGATAGACTTAGACATCGATAGACATCAACATTCTCAACAGTTGGATTGACACTTTTATTTACAAACTACATCATACTAGATTGTGACCAATTGGATATAATATTCTATGGATTCCCGTGAAGATTTCCGGATAAAGAAAAGATTGGACTCATATTTTGACAGTTAAGTTGACATTTCTTTTGTGTAATACTTTTGTAAACTAGTGTATAATAAATCTTGTTAAATTTTATTATTGATTTGTGTCTTTTGTTGGCTACGATTTTCTGACATAACAATATTACAATCACTCAGGCCAGATACGTTAGATTTCTACCGCCATAAAGATTAGGGACTTTCCTTTTTGAATTTTCCCCCTCGGAGTTCAGTATTTTTGTGATTTTACCTTTAACGATACCACTATCGATAAAAGAATGCTTAATAAGAAACTCCAGCATACAGATTTTGTTTTTTGATTTTTTTTTTTGTTTTTTTATCAAAGGGAATGCCTTTTCATTCATATTACAATCACCCAGGCAAGATACGTTAGATTTCTACCGTCATAAAGTTGACGATACCACTATCGATAAAAGCATTTGTTATGATATTGTAACTATCATATTTATTTAGTTGGCCTAACTTGTTTTGTGTGGCCTAAGAATGTTTACATTGTTTTATATTGTGTACAAAATAATACACATTGTGTTACAACTATGCAGTTTAGAAATCACTGGAACAATCATTGATACTCATGGAATGATTAGAACTTTCTATTTCACTTACATAACGTTTCCATAATGATCATAACAAAAGATGCGTAATTTAAATTTTTAGCGTTGTCTAGAAGTTTCCATTTGAGTATATATATAAGTATGCAGACACAAACTTAGATATAGATAGACTTAGACATCGATAGACATCAACATTCTCAACAGTTGGATTGACACTTTTATTTACTAACAACATCATATTAAATTGTGACTTATTGGACGTAATATTCTGTGGATTCCCATGAAGATTTCCGGATAAAGAAAAGATAAAAGATTGGACATATATTTTGACAGTTAAGTTGACATTTCTTTTTGTGTAATACTTCTTGTAAACTTGTGTATAATAAATATTGTTAAATTTATTATTGATTTGTGTCTTTTGTTGGCTACAATTAAAAGTCGATTTTTCTGTTCATAACAGAAATTGGAGGATCGTGTCCGGGATTACGTTAATATCTTATTAAAAATTTTTTCAGTATTTTTATTAGAACTAATTTTTTCCACAGTTTGAGAAAATTGCTCAAAATTTGAAATGGCCGAAGCCTTTTTGGACTACAATGCTGCAAAGTGTTTTTGAGGGCAAGGCCGCTGAAATTTACTCAGCACTTTCATCAGAAAATAGTTCTGATTATGACAATGTTAAAAAAGAAGTTTTAAAAGCTTATGAGCTAGTGCCAGAAGCACATAGACAGAAATTTAGGTCTTTTAAAAAGTTTGATTCACAAACCTATGTTGAATTTGCTAGGGAAAAAGAAGATCTATTTGATAAATGGCTTACGTCAAAGAAAATAGATAAACATTTTGATAATTTAAGACAATCGATGTTATTAGAAGAGTTCAAGCAGTGTGTTCATTTAGACTTAAAAACACATTTAGATGACAAAACTGTTGAGACATTACAAGATGCAGCTGTTATTTCCGATAATTATACCCTTTCACATAAAAGAAGTTTCAAAGGTCAAAATTTTAATACTTCGAGTGGAAATTACAAGAATCAAAGCACTGAGCGTACTGATGGTAAGCCTGTTGCACAGAATAAGAGTCAGTCTAGTTATAATATGTCTAGTCCAAAATTTGATACTTTTGAAAAGAAATCACTGACTTGTGCTTATTGTAAGAAGAATGGTCACATGATGGCTGATTGTTTTAGACTCCAGGAGAAGAATGAAAGAGATAATAAGCCCAAGACCAGTGCTTGTACGACACCCCGTGTTACCAATACGTTGGAATGTCCTGCGAGCCAGGCTTTTAAGTCCAGTTTTTGTGATTACATGGAAGATTATAAACCCTTTATGTCTGATGGGTTTGTTTCTATTGTTGATAATACTGCTCCTCAGCCTATTAAGATTTTACGGGACACTGGAGCTTCTCAGACTTTATTGTTAGAAGGTGTGTTGCCTTTGTCCGAGTAGACTTCTGTTGGTGCCTCCGTTTTGTTACAAGGTGTGGAGTTAGGTTGTATAGATGTTCCCCTCCATCGTATTTATCTGAAGTCAGATTTGATTACTGGACCAGTTGTTGTGGGTGTTCGTCTTAATCTCCCTGTTGAGGGTGTTTCATTATTGCTAGGAAATGATCTAGCTAGGAACAAAGTGATTGCTGAACCAATTGTTACCAGTGAACCGGTGGTGGATGTTAAA
The DNA here is from genome assembly GCA_017311375.1 of Mytilus coruscus. NCBI lineage: Eukaryota > Metazoa > Mollusca > Bivalvia > Mytilida > Mytilidae > Mytilus > Mytilus coruscus. Next base: position 1,626,111 of record CM029599.1, on the reverse strand, counting down.
TCACCTCAAGATGATGCTGAACTGTATCCAGTTTGTGTCGTTACTAGAGCGATGGCTAGAAAACAACAAAATGAGGATTTGCACGAAGACCAGTTTGATTACATGGACCTTTCTGACACCTTTCTGGCCGACATTGAAGGTCCTGGTAGCTCAGAGAAGGCCGTAATAAGACCACCTAGTATGAGCAAGAATGTAATTATGCCATGGCCAGACGTAAACAGCCATTCATTAGACCGAAGGAAATTTGTCGAAGAACAAAGTAAAGACCCTGAGGTTCTTCAGCTCTGCAAGAGGGCTCAGCCATAGGAAGAAGCAGACAAAGTGCCCGAATGCTATTACCATCAAGACGGCATTTTAATGAGAAAGTGGAGGCCCCCTGATGCTACCCCTGAGGAGGAATGGAGAGTGGTATACCAAGTGGTGGTGCCTAAAGTTTATAGGCAAGACATTATTGGTCTTGCTCATGACACCCCATTGGCTGGACACTTAGGTATAAGGAAGACTTGCCTTAAGATCTTGCAGCATTTCTACTGGCCAAGACTTAGAAATGATGATGTCGCAGAATACTGCAAATCATGCCATATATGCCAGGTTGTTGGTAAGCCTAACTAAAAAATACCACCAGCACCACTTCTGCCTATTCCAGCCTTTGAAGAACCTTTTAGCCGAGTACTCATTGATTGAGTTGGACCTTTACCGAAGATCAAGACCGGAAATGCGTATTTATTGACAATCATGTGTACCTCCACTCGCTTTCCTGAGGTTATTCCGTTAAGGAATATCAAGACACCTACTAGTGTCAAAGCTCTTATCAAATTTTTCACGCTAGTAGGACTTCCGAAGCCTGTACAATCCGACCAGGGTTCAAATTTTATGTCGGGTTTATTTTAGCAAGTCGTGTACCAGTTAGGGATTACTAAGTTTAGGTCAAGTGCTTATCATCCAGAATCTCAAGGTGCCTTAGAACGTTTTCATCAAACATTAAAGAACATGATTAGAACTTTTTGTCTTCAATTTGACAGGGATTGGGATGATGGTGTTCACTTTTTACTTTTTGCGGTCCGAGAGGCTGTTCAAGAATCCCTTGGTTTTAGTCCCTTTGAGTTGGTATTTGGTCATACTGTAAGGGGACCTTTAAAATTGATAAAGGAAATATGGCTTACTGAACACACTGACTTAAATCTTCTAGACTATGTATCTAGATTCAAAAGAAAAATTGTGTACTGCTTGTCAAATTGCTCAGAACAATTTAAAAACTGTTCAGAATAAGATGGAAATATGGTATGATAAAGATGCCAGGGACAGATTTTTTGAGCCTGGTGATAAGGTACTTGTATTTTTGCCAGTCCCTGGACATCAATTACAAGCTAAATATTGTGGTCTTTATACCATAGAGAGTAAAATTAATGATTTGAATTATATTGTAAAAACACCAGGTCGGCGTAAACAAAATAGAGTGTGTCACATTAATATGTTAAAACCATATTTTGAGCGTACTAATGAAGGTGAGAGTAAACCAGTTGCCACTTTAGCCATGGTTAAATTTGAGAACAATCATGACAAACCAGATGTAACTGAAGCACCTTTTAGTTCTGAAACTATGGACGAGACAGTTAGATTGAAAAATTCAGAAATTTTGTCAAATTTAGATTCAAAACTTGCACATCTGTCTTTTGATCGTAGAGAAAATTAAAAGCTTTGGTATTTTCTTTTAAAATCTTTTCCAGATGTGCCAAACAAAACCACTGCTTTTGTCATGATGTCGATGTAGGTGATGCTTCTCCAATTAAGCAACATCCTTACCGGCTCAATCCACTCAAACTTGAATTTATGAGACAAGAAATTAAATATAAGCTTGACAATGATATTATTGAGCCGAGTAACAGTGAATGGAGCTCTCCTTGTCTCCTTGTGCCCAAACCAGATAAAACCTTTCGTTTCGTAACTGATTTCAGAAAAGTAAATTCTGTTTCAAAATCTGATTCCTATCCGATTCCAAGGATAGACGATTGCATTGATAATATTGGAAAAGCAAAAATTTGTGAGCAAATTTGATTTATTGAAAGGTTACTGGCAAGTCCCATTGACACAGAGAGCTCGAGAAATATCAGCTTTTGTAACACCAGACGGCTTATTTCAATATACTGTAATGCCGTTTGGCATGAAAAGTGCTCCAGCTACATTTCAAAGATTGATCAATAATGTTATAAAAGATTTAGACTGTTGTTATGCTTATATTGATGATCTTATTGTATGTAGTGATAGCTGGGAAGAACATTTCACACATTTATATGATACTTTTGATAGATTGTCACAATCAAATTTGACTGTTAATCTTGGTAAAAGTGAATTTTGCCAGGCCACTGTTGATTATTTAGGGCATACAGTTGGCCAAGGTCAAGTGTAACCTATTACGGCTAAAGTGGATGCAATTACCAAAATTCCTCCTCCTACAAATAAAAAACAACTTATTAGATATTTAGGCATGATTGGATTTTACAGAAAATGTTGTTCAAATTTTGCTACTGTTGTTCAACCATTGACTCATCTTTTACGGAAAGATTCTAAATTCATCTGGAGTGAAAATTGTCAAAACGCTTTTGAAAATAGCAAATCACTTTTAATTAATAGTCCAGTTCTGATCACTCCAGACTTTGAAAAACAATTTAAACTTGCCGTTGATGCAAGCAATGTAGGAGTTGGAGCTGTTTTATATCAAGAGACAGATGATAATGTTGAGAAACTTATATCATATTTTTCTAAGAAATTAGATAAACATCAGAACAATTATTCAACTATTGAAAAAGAGTGTTTTTCACTGTTGTCTGCACTTCAACATTTTGATGTATATTTAAATTCCACTGTCCATCCTATTCTTGTTTATACTGATCATAATCCTCTCACCTTCATACATAAAATGAGAAACAAGAACCAGAGATTGACTAGGTGGAGTTTATTGTTACAGGAATATGATGTTATTGTAAAACATATTAAAGGTAAAGATAATGTAACAGCAGATGCTTTATCTAGAACTTATTAAAACACTGTGTATATACTATGTATTTTTGTACATATCATTCATGAAAAGTTTTTGTTACACTCAAACTTTTTTTAAGGGGGGAGGTGTAATGATATTGTAACTATCATATTTATTTAGTTGGCCTAACTTGTTTTGTGTGGCCTAAGAATGTTTACATTGTTTTATATTGTGTACAAAATAATACACATTGTGTTACAACTATGCAGTTTAGAAATCACTGGAACAATCATTGATACTCATGGAATGATTAGAACTTTCTATTTTACTTACATAACGTTTCCAGAATGATCATAACGAAAGATGCGTAATTTAAATTTCTAGCGTTGTCTAGAAGTTTCCATTTGAGTATATATATAAGTATGCAGACACAAACTTAGATATAGATAGACTTAGACATCGATAGACATCAACATTCTCAACAGTTGGATTGACACTTTTATTTACTAACAACATCATATTAAATTGTGACCTTTTGGACGTAATATTCTGTGGATTCCCATGAAGATTTCCGGATAAAGAAAAGATAAAAGATTGGACATATATTTTGACAGTTAAGTTGACATTTCTTTTTGTGTAATACTTCTTGTAAACTTGTGTATAATGAATATTGTTAAATTTATTATTGATTTGTGTCTTTTGTTGGCTACAATTAAAAGTCGATTTTTCTGTTCATAACAAATGCTTAATAAGAAAAACTCCAGCATACAGATTTTTTTTTGTTTATTAAAGGGAATGCCTTTTCATTCATATTACAATCACACAGGCCAGATACATTAGATTTCTACCGTCATAAAGTTGACGATACCACTATCGATAAAAGAATGCTTAATAAGAAACTCCAGCATAGATTTTTTTTTTTTTTTTTTTATCAAAGGGAATGCCTTTTCATTCATAGCCATAAAGTTAACGATACCACTATCGATAAAAGAATGCTTAATAAGAAACTCCAGCATACAGATTTTGTTTTTTTTTTTAGTTTATCAAAGGGATAACCTTTTAATTCATATTACAATCACCCAGGCCAGATACGTTAGATTTCTACCGTTATAAAGTTGACAATACCACTATCGATAAAAGAATGCTTAATAAGAAACTCCAGCATACAGATTTTTTTTTTTTTTTTTTTTTTTTTATCAAAGGGAATGACTTTTCATTCATAGCCATAAAGTTGACGATACCACTATCGATAAAAGAATGCTTAATAAGAAACTCCAGCATTTTTATTGGTATAAATATTGATTTTGTTATCAGTAAATTAAAAGCAAACTAAATATTACTAGTATGTTATATACATATACACATTCATGGATCTACAATCTGTCGATACCTGTATCTTGGCATTGCACAAGGTCATGTTTTTCTCTGACTGTTTATGACGTCTTTACACTAAATCCATTGGATGTTGGATGTGTAGAGATTGATAATTTAGTCTTAGATGCATGATTTTTTTTATTAGTTGTTAGTGGCTTTGAACTAGCTGTCAGATAACTGCGAGTACTCTCAGATCTGTTCCTAATGTCTTTTTGTTGTTGGGATGTACAAGTACCCTGCCACGTCCACTTGTATTTTGTCCATCTGATGAGTTAAGCCTTTTTCAACTGATTTTTATAGTTCGTTCTTATGTTGTACTGTTATATCACTGTCCCAGGTTAGGGGGAGGGTTGGGATCCCGCTAACATGTTTAACCCCGCCACATTATGTATGTATGTGCCTGTCCCAAGTCAGGAGCCTGTAATTCAGTGATTGTCGTTTGTTTATGTGTTACATATTTGTTTTTCGTTCATTTTTTGTACATAAATAAGGCCGTTAGTTTTCTTGTATGAATTGTTTTACATTGTCATTTCGGGGCCTTTTATAGCTGACTATGCGGTATGGGCTTTGCTCATTGTTGAAGGCCGTACGGTGACCTATAGTTGTTAATTTCTGTTTCATTTTGGTCTCTTGTGGAGAGTTGTCTCATTGGCAATCATACCACATCTTCTTTTTTATAGATTTTGTTTTTTTGTTTTTGTTTATCAAAGGGAATGCCTTTTCGTTCATATTACAATCACCTAGGCCAGATACGTTAAATTTCTACCGCCATAAAGTTGACGATACCACTATCGATAAAAGAATGCTTAATAAGAAACTCCAGCATACTGATTTTTTTTTTTTTTTTTTTTATCAAAGGGAATGCCTTTTCATTCATATTACAATCACCCAGGCCAGATACGTAAGATTTCTACCGCCAAAAAGTTGACGATACCACTATCGATAAAAGAATGCTTAATAAGAAACTCCAGCATACAGATTTTTTTTTTTTTTTTATCAAAGGGAATGCTTTTCATTCATATTACAATCACTCAGGCCAGATACGTTAGATTTCTTCCGCCATAAAGTTGACGATACCACTATCGATAAAAGAAAGATAAACCTTAGAAAATATACTGTCTTAATTCCTACAGGTAACCATATATAAAAAGTAAAAAATCACTATTTAGAATTAATCATCAAAATATGAAGTATATATATACCTTATATATGTTACATTTTTGCTGAAGTAGTACACGTTTTTGTTTAGGGGTCACCTGAAGACTGCCTCCGGGTGCGGGATTTTCTGGCTGTGTTGAAAACCCATTGGTGACCTGGGGCTGTTTTCTGCTCTTTGATCGGATTGTTGTCTCTTTTACAGATTCCTAGTTTCCTTTCTCAATTTTACAGTACATTTGTTTAATAAGAGATTATGTATAATCACCATTATGTTTAGCATTTAGATATAATAAAATGTTCCTGATTTATGTATGCACACTCAGGGATTATAACTAATAGCTTGAATGATGAGAAATTTTTGTTTATGATAAAATGAAAAAAAAAGTTAAATAAAATCATAAATAAGAAATCACTTCTTTGAAATCATATAAAAACCATCTGTACAAACATAGATATCAAAATGTCAAGCACAATATGCTAACATACTTAATAAGAAACTCCAGCATACTGATTTCTTTTTTTTATCAAAGGGAATGGCTTTTCATTCATATTACAATCACCCAGGCCAGATACGTTAGATTTCTACCGCCATAAAGTTGACGATACCACTATCGATATAAGAAAAATAAACCTTAGTAAATATACTGTCTTAATTCCTACAGGTAACTATATATAAGAAGTAAAAAAAAATCACTATTAAGAATGAATCATCAAAATATGAAGTATATCTATACCTTATATATGTTACAGTTTTGCTGAAGTAGTACACGTTTTTGTTTAGGGGTCAGCTGAAGACTGCATCCGGGTGCGGGATTTTCTGGCTGTGTTGAAGACCCATTGGTGGCCTGGGGCTGTTTTCTGCTCTTTGGTCGGATTGTTGTCTCTTTTACAGATTCCCCGTTTCCTTTCTCAATTTTACAGTACATTTGTTTAATTAAAGATTATGTATAATCACTATTATGTTTAGCATTTAGATATAATCAAATGTTCCTGAATTATGAATACACACTCAGGGATTATAAGTAATAGCTTGAATGATGAGAAAATTTTGTTTATGATAAAATGAAAAAAAAGTTAAATAAAATTATAAATAAGAAATTAGTTCTTTGAAATCATATGAAAACCATCTTTACAAACGTAAATATCAAAATGTCAAGCCTAATATGCTAAAATGCTTAATTTTTTTAACACATTACATGAGATTGTATATATGTCCTGTCATTCACCATGCACATCTATTCTAATCACATTTGCCACAACATTCTTATTTTTAAAAATAAACTTGTCCTTCACATATGAATCTGTTTTTTCCAAACTATGTTTTGTAGCCAACGTCGCCTGACTACAAAATATTTTTGTATCGATCTGTTAACATACATTCCGCCTGTTTGTTTCAGTTCATTTAGTTGTAAGTCTCGCAGTTTGAATTCCTTGTTCCTTGTTGAACACAGAAAGCATATAAACATATACTCCATAACCTTCATTGTCATTTTTTTTACCGCAAATCATGTGCACAATGCATTTATGTATACACACTAGAAAATGGATAATCCCGAAAAATTCCGGGATTTTACATTATCATGATTATCACTGATTAGACAAATTCACTTAAATATATATAAGTAATGAGATATAGTTTTTATTCTTGTGTGTATGTGTTGCTACTCCATAGAAAATGATGGAAATCTGCAAAGTCGCGAAAGATATCAAAGTGATATCCAAAATCATCAGTCGAGAAAAAACTGACAATGCAATAGCAAAAAAAAAAAACGCAAAAACGACGAAAAGAAAAACAACAGTACAAAAAGCACTACATGAAAACTAAATATTGAGCAACACAAACCCCACCAAAAAAACGGGAATGGTCTCATGTGCTATGGAAGGGTTAACAGATCCTGCTCCATAAATTGCATAAAACAGCTAGATAAACTCTTAAAACAGCTAGATATATTCTCAAAACAGCTAGATATACTCTTAAAACAGCTAGATATACTCTTAACATGTACAAGGAGGTAGGGCCAATTTTCCTCAATCTTTTCAACTAAAAATAACTTTTAAAAAATACTTTAATCTTTACTCATATTTACAGCATCACTGCTCCGATGTTCTCTTTTGTTTGAAATACATTATGTTGTATTTCTGATCATAAGTTTTGCAAAAAGATGGGATAAACTACAATTTTCAAACTATTTCGACAACAAACAGGAATTGCCCTTTTTATGAATGATATAAATGCTAATAGTAATCGTCCTTTCAAATTTGACGTTATGAGTTATTTTGTGTTATTATGATAAAACACCTATGGAATTGAAACGATTATATAAAGGCAAAGTACGGGGCACGGGGGATCAAAAGATAAAAGAGAAGATTTCTGTAACGTATGATTTATTTGAATTTATTTTGAAGGGAAAACATTGTAAATTACTAACACTGATATTTATATAATGATGAAAGTACAGTTGGGGAACCCAAATTTAAAAAAAAGGAAAGGACTGGTGGAAAGGGGAAACTCGTTTGTATTTTTCATTTTAACGTATTTTTAGTTGGGGTTGTTGATGTTGTTGTAAAATCTTTACACGATATAAAAAAGATGAACATCCGATGGCTTTAAAATAAGCTCGGCGACTTTTACTTTTCTGTATTTTCCTACAACACGATAAATTTTTTTTGATAGTTTTTATATACTCCCATACTACTTTATTCATTCTAAATATTCGAATTTCTGTGACATTCATGAATTTGCAGATCCTCCCACATGTCCCTTGAGTGAAACAAATTAGAGGAAATAGGCTATACCAATCTTTCAAAAGGGATGAAAAAATACAAAAGTCAAAACTAATTCTCTTTCAGACTTCCAAACGATTTACAAAAGTGGCTTTAGAATGTTTGTTTCCGCAGTTAAATTAAAACTGTAATAATGATTTGCAGCTGGTCCAGTGTGTTGCTTGGCGTTCAGATGCATTTACTTCTATATTTGACTCTATAGAAGCTTGAAAAATTAATGAATGTGAAAGTGTTATATTAAAAACCCTCCTCTGTAGGACTTCAATAGAAAAATAAAATAGTATTAGTAAAATTTACATATAAGGAAATGACGTTCGAAATATTTGATTGATTCTGTGTAAAGGACATTTAACAAATATAATGGTCATGCTAATATACTGTCACGATCGCCTTTCATCTCACTGAACAGTATTGTACAAAACAGAATGAAATTGATTAGTTGTATCATACTAACTTTTAAAAATTATCTAAATTTTATAAGTTATCTTCTTTAGAGTGTTCCTGCATCGATTGTTATATCGTGAATGAACCAAACATTTGTCGATTTTTTAAAACAATTTGTCATTTAAAGAGTTGAGAGTTGTGTTATTATGTCTGTTTGTTTTGCTCACACATTGTTGTCAATATAATGGAATTCAATGCGACTGTCGTACAAGTGAGAAGTCTAGCTATCTAAAAAAACAGGTTTAATCCACCATTTTCTACATAAGGAAATGCCTGTCCCAAGTCAGGAATATGATCGTTGGTTTCATTAGTTTGATGTGTTTGAGCTTCTGATTTTGCCATTTGATAAGGGACAGTCCGAATTTTGAACTTTCCTTGGAGTTTGGTATTTTTGTTATTTTACTTTTTAAAATGTGAAAAAATGCAATAAAAAAAAGAGTTGAGCTAATATTTTTCTAAGTTAATCATCAAAATTATGTCGCTGTGCCTGGGTTGATTTTCTCGAATCAAAATTTTATCCTGACAAAAATGGCATATTGACGACAAATTAGATTTATTTACATACACCCTAAAATTCTCTGCGTAAAATTTTACAATTCATATTTGATAACATTTTGAATACATGTTAGATCATTATATATCATTAGTAAAAACACTAAACATATCAATCGTTTCTTTTGTTTAAATAAAGCCTTTGTATGTAGAAATATTAGAATATATTGAAAAACGTTTACAGAAATCCTAAATGACGTTTTTCGGAGTTCATGTGATTTCCTCATGTTTTTACCTTGAATTGTATCTACTTAATAGATTTATGTGATTTGAACATCGATAAACTTCTCTCGTGTTTGATTTTACTTTCAAAATCATACTGATTTATTCCAAAATATGTTAAAAAGGTTGTATAGGCGTGTAATTTCTAATCAAGCTTGGTAACCAATATATTACGTTCTGAATCAATAAATCATTGAACTTATAGTCATATAAAGTGGGATTATAATCCTTTAAAATAGAAAGATGAAGAACCTCTGACGGATCAAAATCATTCCGTAAATTCTCCAGTGACAGATTATAATTTGGAATTAGTTCTGAGTGTGGTGAATAAACTTTTAAAACCTATTTGTTCATTTGTAATGAAAAGTTACTTTGTAATCATATTGCTACATGGGATTTCTATTGTCAGCTGTTTTGATAGATTTTTAAATGAAGAAGAGAGAAAAGTACCAAATAGAATAAAACGACTGAATGTAAAAAACGGAGAATTCACGAACAGAATAGTATTTACAACGACGAGAGAAGATGACCCAAGTATATGGTTTAATGAAAAATATCCTCAATATGAATACATTGGACAGGTAAATTATGTTCTTTAAAACGCTTTGTGAGCATGGTTTACGTAATGCTTTAGTATAAGCAAACCTTGCTTAATATTTTTGTTACTTTGAGAATTTGGTTTTAATGGAAGATCTTTTATTGTTTCTGTTAAATTCATTCACTACATTTACTTGATTTTGATTCGAAACTATTAAGGATTTGATATATTGTATAGATACCTGTCTTAGTTTTGTTTGTTCTGCCCTCTGTGTGTCTGTTGGTTTTTTTTTTTTTTTTTTTTAAGTTCCTACGCATTGTTGATTGAGCATTTGGTTTTGTCAGGTTCTATGGACTTTCCTTTTTTGGAATTAACCTCGGAGTTCTGTATTTTTGTTTATACTTTATTTTGATGTATACCTCAAATCTCCATGTATTCATTATTATTTTGACTGGTTTGTACAAATCACTGAGAAATAACCAATCGACACTAAACGATGTAAAACAAGTATATTCACTTGATTACTCCCTTTTTCTGACATTTGATACATTTTAAATTAAGAGACGATGTGGTCTTTAACACAAAATTGTAATTGACAGAAAATAATGTTGAGCGATCGACCTTTATTATTTTGACAAGTAAACATGTTGTTTCAAAAGTAGGAAAGCAAAACAAAAATATTTACAAGCCAACAGACTCTCTTTTCCATCTTAAATAAGAGCTGGAGTATTTTATTAGCCTTTAGGAACCATACAACATTTTCTTTGCCCCATTGCTTTCCATGCTAAATTCTTGGCTTTCAAGCATGGTTCTTTTATCTTCAGTTAAAATAAAATCACAGTCATTTCATGTCATAGCACTACCTTCAATTGTCTTGTTCTTAAATCATCAACATACCTGTAATTGCATGTAAAAGTGTACAGGTTCCCGGAATTGATGAAAACAATTACTTCATATCTGAGAAACAAGCAAAATACACCTCCTTAGTATACATTTCAGAAGTATCATACTTTTTCCATGAGGCCACCATAGGAACCCCACTCCAAAGTAACATAAAACGTAGTAAAATCATCTTCTTTTGTATTTTGAAAATTAATGTATCACGAGCTTAACCTTTCAAAAAGGTATGGCGTACTTCGCCGTATCATGAATGACGTCAACGCAACGCGAAGCAGTTATTGTTGATCGAGTCGTGAATACCCATACTGTTAATTCATTCCTTATCTTCCGTATTAAGTATCATTCCCGGCCGGAACAATATCCCAATTTAATAGCTCATTCTAGCCAATAGAAACGTAGCCTCATCATAAGACAATTAATCAAAACCGAAATTTGTTAGGTAATAATACTCATAATAAAAGATGGCGTGACTATCGAATGAAACTTACAGCTTTGCACCGTGATGCAAATCAGTTAAGCCTTATGATTAAAAAGTATAAGAACTGCCATGTCCACTGTAAAGGGCTGGCAATGTTGGTATTTAAAAGTGTTGCCCATTACCATCATGTTCGGGTGGACACGTGTAATGCATTTTTTATACACATGCTAAGCTATTTAATCAAAAACAACATATAGAAATAAGCCATAACCCTATAAAGCCAACATAACATGAAGCAGTTGAAATCTCAGTTTTTCAAATGCAAAATGTAACAGTCAAACACTTCTCAAAATGTTCTTATAAACCATAACCTGAGCCTGAATATGTATTGTTTTTTTGTGATAAAGGACTTTCCGATTTGAATTTTCCTTGGAGTTCGGTATTTTTGTTATTCTAACTTTTCCCAACTTAACAGATGATACACATCACGAAATAAAGACAACAGACTGAATTGGTTCAACCAATTAATGGCAAAATCATCTTACTCAACATGCCACGTGCGTTGTTTGTTTCATTTATTAGTTTAGAGATGTATAAGGACATTAGGAGCTTCAGGTTTCTAGCAACATAACTACTTTAATGTACAATTTCTTTTGACCTTCACATATAGCTGACCTTCGGATCCTCCTCTCCACAAACACGGAAATATATATGAAAACCTAAAAAGAACATGAAAGTCCATTAAAAACGTTTGACGAATATATGATTATCGTATGAGTTTTCATTTGACCACACAAATAGCTATTATGACATCTTATTTATTTTACTAGATTACCGCCTTATTTGAATTAATTTCAAATTTGTAATATTTTGAATAGGTTAAAAGGGTGTAGACACGACGTGAACAACATGCACATTTCATCTTTATTCGTTTTAATTTTTTTAAATACAATATGAGGGTCGTCTTTTTTAAATAAATTAATAATAATTTTTCTTTTTATATATTAGTTTGTTAATATTATATATTGGAAATAAAAATGATACAGAATTTCATAAAACGTGATGTAGGGATCATGAATTATAAATTGATACACCCTAGATTTCTCCTTTCTATTATGACAAATTTATTTTCCATAGTGAACAGATATTTTGTCTGACTTTATTACTACCAATATTCCACATGATTAGACGTGAATACGGATAATTCTCTTTGAAGTGGAAAGAACAGATATTAACCGGTAAAATCCAGATTCCTATTTGTACTTATCTTATTGGTAGCAACACACTTTTTGTGTTGTCAATCTAACGTGTACATTTGAAAGTGTATTCTCATTTATACAGGATATTAGATAAAATTAATTAATCAATATATAAGGTATATATTCGATGCTGCATGCAAATAATTACCGTTATAAATGTTCATCCTAAATAGTCCGAAAGTTTACAACTTAAGAATCACATAAACTAGGAACTACACAAAGTCCTTTAATCGATATTTTATCTTATTCAAGGTGAGACGAAAATTAATGGAATCAGAAAGTGTACTAAAGCAAACTCCAGTCTTGCGTTTTACGGTTCGTTATGTTCTGGTTGTTAAACTAACGTTGTTTTACACAGGTGTCACACTGCCAATTCAAAATCTATATATATTAAAACTTTTTTTAAATTACCACAGCTCTCTAAATATTGTACCTTAAGTCTAATTTTAAGAGTACCATGTATATCTTGAATTGTACATTTATCTCATTTCTACAGGATCATTTTTAACCAATGTTTAAAGTCTATCGATACACGACGTTCCGGAAAGCACCTTCTGTTATAGAGACCACTCTGATTTTCTCCAACCCTCAATAAGAATACTATTTACCATAGCTGTCTTCACATTGTTATGGAAATTCATACACAAGTAAGCTTGGGCTCAAAAGGGTCAAAATATGTATGTTTCATTCAGCAAAAGTTGCATTTGATAGTTAAAATAAACAACAACATCAAACGTGTTATTTTATGTCAGAGTAGGCTAGTGCTATTAATACACATGTTCTTAATATGAGTGGATGAATTGGTGGTGTGATATCTACAGATGCAATCAACGTCGATATACAAGAGCATGAATTTTTTATTGTTGTTGGCTGCCCAGAACGCTGAAACTCTATTCTTTGAAATCATTCGACCAATTTAAAGGAAAATGGAACCGTATCAAACTAAAGATGCGAGGTACAAAGGTTGTCAGCCAGGAAAAAAAATAAAGAAATAAACGGAAATAATATCACCGTTTATTTTTTATTTAAAGTTGACCTTGCATCCAAATGCTCTCGAAAGTCACGACAAATAAGATAAACAAAACGAAAATTCTATAAACGAAAAAAAAAAACTCAGCAAATGTACAAGATAGAAGAAAATAAGTAAAAAATAAGAAAATGTGGTATGGTTGCCAATGAGACAACTGTTCAACTGAGACAAAATGACGTAAACTATAGCAATTGTCTTTATGTACAAAATGAAATATGGGATATACGTATTATAAAGCAACTATCAAACCACAAACACACCAGCGAAAAGAAGTGAACTAAAACAGTCGTAATCAATACTTATGAGTTTGAATATCCCATTGGTATCTTTTGCCTCTCTTTAATAGTAGGGTGCCCAGTCAACGAATGTGATCGATATGGGTTAACGGAATAACACACGGCTGTATTTTATCTCATTTGAAAAAGGAGAGCAAGTCTCATCCAAATATTGATGTTGTCGTTGTCTACAGTGGTCAGGATTTTCTTAAATTTGGTTTAAAGGTCAAAGCTAAAATTTCAGAGAAAACGCAGAGTCACGTTTAGACAGCTGCCCGCCCTTACATATATGCGTTTATAGCAAAATAAATTCAAGAAAATCAAAAGATTTTAACTATAGTTTCTATATTTAGGACTTATTTGATATTTCTGTTGCCGAATATGGTTCGAGTTTGACATTTGTATTTATAGGCTGTACATTTACAATATTTTCATTCAGCTGTTAAATAACAGTGACCATGACCTATCAAAATTTCCAAATTCGGAATTTTTACTTAAGATTCGATACAGGTGATCTCTAGAGATGTTTTTAGATATTAAGATTTATAAGTTTCTCTCCCAAAATGTTATTTTTTCCTTCTTTTGATAGAAGGTGTTCGTAATGAATTTCTTTTTTTCGTCATGTGAATGTCTCACTTATACCTGACCTTGACTCATTTCATGGATCAATGAACAAGGTTAAGTTTCAGTGGTCAAGTCCGTATCTCAGATACTATAAGTAGTGGGTCAAATATATTTCATGTATGAAATGATAGCAAGGTGTACATGTCTTTGTGATAGAGTTCATCTGACCTTACCTCATTTAAATGGAACATAAATATTTTTGATTTTATGAAATACTTGCTGTATAATAAAAAAAAAAATAAGAAGATGTGGTATGATTGCCAATGTGACAACTGTCTATCAAAGTTCAAATGAAGTGGAAGTAAGCGATTAAAGGCAACCGTACGGCCTTAAACAATGAGAAAAACCCATACCGTATTGTCGACTATTACAGGCTCCGATATGAAAAAATTGAAACAATTCATTTGAGAAAACTAACGGCCTAATTTATAACAAAACAATTTACCAAACAAATTATGACAGACAGGAATACCACTCAAATACCGGTTCGATCCTGACTTGGGACAGACATATAAAGAATGTACAATCCTTTCTCTAAGACTTTCGACATAATTCAGCCAATTAGTAAAGCATTCTGTACCAGTTCAATCCTAGTTTTACTAGATGTTTATAATCATACTTTTGTCAGCATATTGATGACCTCCTTACATTAGCTTTCAGTAAGGGGACGACCAATAATTTTATATTTCATTTTAAAGATTCCCCGTACAATACGGTATTTGGGGTACCCTTTAAAAACACGAAATTTAGAAAATCGTGACCACGGGAACTTACGACGACAATAATGATTGTAAAATATAATGATTAAATAAACTATACCAAATGTCTTAGGCTACATTTACATCTTGTATTTCTAAGATATCACCAAAACTTTTTTTTAAAGTCTTTAATGAACTCATTATCATCAAACTTTTTTAAATTTCTGTTCTTAATTTCACGGTGGTTATTTGTACTAACACCATTCTTTATCTGTCGATTTAACTTATCTAATATACATGACACTGGGTAATGATTGCCTGGGGCATATATTGGAACTTGTAGATCTTAAATATAATCGGGAAAAGTAGTATAGATGTCATCAATTAAAGATACACTACTTGGTGTTACACTTGTTGGATAAGTAACCATTTGATAAATACCATATGTTGTTAAAAAGTCTGACCATTTAGTTAGCAGTAACTTCAGAAAGTCAATATTTAAATCCCCTAAAATCATAATATCTTGATTTACATTAAAACATTGCTCAACTAATTCTCAAAATACTCATACCAGACTACAGGACTGTTAGGAGATCAATATACAAGACATAGTAGAAATAGTTGAGTATTGACAGGAAAAATATTGAACCATATAGACTCAATGTGATATTGTTCCAAAAAATATAGACGCTCATATTTGACGTCATTTGCAAAATATGCAATTAAACCTCCACCTTTTTTATTTTTCCTATCTTTACGGGCATTCATACTTGTATACCCTTCAATTTTTAATTCATTACAGTCATGACTCACCATGGAGCCCAAAAAAGTTTCAGAAAAACTAAATGCATGCGGTTTTTGTTCTTTTGACATTTTCTTAAATTTGAATGGCAATTCAATAATCTTGGGTAATACATGTTGAATATTCAAACTTGATATTTTAAAACCATCCTTTTTATAACCAAAAATATTATCAACATTATCCATCTTTACATTTTGAGATGAGGACAGTTTTTCAGGGTCAGTTTTTGTAGAACATTAATGTTTATTTTCTAACCTATTCAACCCATTTTTCTGACTTTTCTTGTGTTCAGCATTTGTATTACATTTTGATAAAATATCATGATCTAGAAACACTGAGAACTTCAAATCTATTTTGTAATTGGATATTATTGGCATCATTATCTTTGCCGATATCTCAGTTGTACACATCTAATAAATTCTAGCTTTTAGATTCTTTGTGACCAAAACGACCGCAGCCGTAGCATCTAATTCTCTTATCATAGCGACAATTGTTTAATGTGTGGTTTGTTTCACCACAGTTGTAACAGTATGGGTGATTACTATCTGTTGAAATTCTTTACAACATACTTGGTCTTGATCGGTTCGAGTCTTTACAATTTGTGACTATTCAACAGAGACCTTGTGATAGCTTCGTCGTGCAGTTTAGTGTGGGGTTGATGCCATCTTGATGTATACTTTATTTTTGTTATTCAACTATTGCATATTTATACATGAATACATGTACAAGTCAATGTTCTATCCGTTAAAAATGTAATAATTACCTAGAATCTGCAGTAAATAATAAGCTAAATATTCCAAAGAGGAACAAACTGTTAATTATTTAAGAATATTTAAGCAAGTTCTTTAGACGATAAATTTCTCTTTCTGCATTTAAAGACAGATATTTTGGTAATGTTTTTTTTTTTTTTTTTTAATGGCGAGACTGCGATTATGTAACGTTTACTTGTTTGAACATGCACATAAAACTTTTCGGTTGTATTATCTTTTATGTTCCTAAACATTGATGTAACTTTGTTATCGAGAGTGCAGTCATTGGTGTTGTTTACTAAAATTGGAATACTAATACCTCTTTCCCTGAGTGAGCGTTGCCTGCCAATCGAAATGAAAGAATCCTTATGAACATTATTGTTATGAAATTATATTACATACAAGTGGGAGGTTTAACTACCATTTTCTTTGGAAAATGCCCGTACCAAATTAGGAATATGACAGTAGTTTCATTCGTTCCGTTGGTTGATAAAGTCTAACGTTTGATTGTGTCAGTTTTTATGTACTTACTCCTTTTTTAATTTACCTTGGATTTCGGTAGTTTTGTTATAATTTTGATATCATTTTTACGACATTAAGGCGTAGAGGAACGTGTGTATAGCTGTACGAAATCATTTCTCACGCGTTTTTTTTTTTTTTTTTTTTTTTTTTTGTGTTATTATCAATTACTTTAAACGTTAAGGAACCGTTTCAAACATTTAGCTATTTGTTTATTAATATATAGATGTGTTTCTATGAGACCCTGGCATTTTATGTTACTGTGAGATCGATCTCAAACAAGGATAAACCAGTAACATAAAACTGTCACTTGTTGCAACGTCTGCTCGGTTGGTCTGATTCTAAATTTACTTGCCTAAAATGTGACATATGAACTTAGATGTCACATTTTAGGCAAGTAAATTTAGAATCAGACCAACCGAGCAGACGTTGCATATTTCCCTCGAACTTGACCTTTCTAACAACAAGTATAAAACAAGGTGTTTTTTCCATATGAAAACTGTTGAATAAAACATGACGAAGAACCTTATGCAGGACTGCATGTCACTGTAAGCTTTGTGATAACGGTAAAAGACGGGGCTTTAAACCATACAAATCTAAACGATACAATGGGCAAACTAAACAATTAAACTTCGTGAATTATGTTAAGGTTTAATTTACAATTACTCTTAATTCAGTTTTACTTCTGGCTTTATCTGACAAAAGTCAATCAACGTTCTATATAAGCTAAAAAACTATATTAGACGGAATAAAAATAAATTTTCAAATTCGGCAACTCTGGAAAGTTTAATTTATGTATATTGAACTCTTCCTAATATTTTACGTGTGGAATTTGTAGGCTATGCAAATATATTATTGGTACTGATTTAGGTTGCATTTTAACTTTGTACATGTATTTGTTTATCAATGAAAATGATCAGACAATTGTTTTTTTTTTTTTTTTTTTTTTTTTTTTTTTTATCTTAATATATATTCCTTTACTCTTGCTTGTATAAAGTGTTATTTCAATTTTTTGTTAAGTGTCGATTGGGAAAAACGATGACTTTATACTATATGTTTAATTCAGTTCAACCTGTATGTAGTACATATTTCTACTAAACGATGTTTTGATAAGAATTTAGATTAGTACGACAGACACGCGTTTCGTCTACATGAAACTCAAATCAAACAGGTAGGAAGAAAAATCATTTACTAACAAATATAAAAAGAAATCTTCCTAAATGAAATAAACATTTTATAAAATTCGTGCGTCCGAAGCTTTTTGTTTTTTTTTTTTTTTGGGGGGGGGAGGGATTCACCTACATCTATTAAACTCAAACCTTAACATTTTTTAGCTTAGTTGTTTATTGAAATATGAATTTACCAAAATATAACCGCCAATTGTTGAACTAGTTTTAAAGATTACAGACATTCAGTTCAATAAGTGACATGCGTTTCTTCTACTTTAGTCTAGTGAGTGTTCCTCAATGTTAACAAAGTTGCAGTATTTCAAAAATCAATATTATTGCTTAAGAACCTGCCAAACAAATAAAATCTAAACGTTTGAATAAAGTTAAAGCCACCTATGCCATGTTGTAAAAAAACCTTAATGATTAGAATTTTTTTTTTTCACTTTTTTTGAACAGTCAATTTACCAAAAATAGCGAGTACGGACTTTTTATTTGGGACGAACCGAGGCGCTACACAAAAGTGATCAGTGGCACCTTGCTTGCAATAGTGTGACCGCTAAATCAAAACGAGGTTGAGGAACGTTATAATACAACAGTTCCAATAAGTTGCTCCAAATCTTTCTGGGGCCAACTTTGACTAGGGATGGAAAACATTGATATCTCGAATTGTTTAAACATGTTAAACGCTTAACAAAATGCAGATTGCAATTTGAATAACGTTATTTAATATTTAATTAGGGTATTTTTTACTGAAAAAGAATCCCTCTTATCAATACTGGATCAAGCTAGTTTCGTGTATAATGAACTGGTCAAATATTTTAAGTATGAAATTTACAGTAAATGCAACTAATCCTTGACACTTATTTCGTTTTACTGTATATAACTATGTTTATTTATTTGTTTACTGTGTAACAAACTAAAATGAACACTTTGTTTTGTTTTAGTTTTGGATTGGGAATACAAAATATATCACTGCTCAAATACGTCAGAAGAAAACCAAAGAGGCATTAAGTACTCTCAGAGAAGACTCGAATGTTAAAGCACTGAGACAAAGTCCTGAGGTAAGATGAGATAAATAAAAGCGATTCGGTGTGACCTTGTCAAAATAATCATTCAAAATCCAAACTAAAGAGGACCTTACAGGACTGTACAAAATGATAAATGAGGTTAAAATCCTACTAAAAAAAGGTTTGGGGATATGAACGTCACAACTACTCGTCTAATTACATCTTGCATTAGGTCTGTAAGGCGCTAATTTCTTTTTCATTTTTCCCCCGCTTTGTTTTACCCCTTGTTTTTTTGTCAGTACCGTTATACTTTGTGAGCACTGCTTTCAAGAGACAATTTTAACGTCGATTGTTTATCATGATAATGACAAAAAATAGGTTTTAAGACTGTGTACATAAAATATACAGGTTCAGTGTTTAAATTTAGCAAAATTTGAATCAATTAAAAATTATTTATATTTCATTTAGCTGTCTACTCGTCCCAGACAGTAACTTTTGCTTTTTTTTGTATTTTTAAATTTTTAATATGAAAATATTCGAAGATCTATATTATCTTCAATGATAAAAATTTCTTTCGGACAATCAGGTTATAAATAAAAAAAACATAGAGTATTACGCGATTCAAGTATCAATAGTCTAGTTTTTAACAAACTTAGATGCATGATTTTTTTATTAGTTGTTATTGGCTTTGAACTAGCTGTCAGTAACTGCGATTACTCTCAGATCTGTACTTAGTTTATTTTTGTCGGGGGATGTATAAGTACCCGTTCACGTCCACTCTGTGTTTTTGTTAAATGTATTTCTATTTGTTTCAATCTGATGAGTTAAGCCTTTTTCAACTGATTTTTATAATTTGTTCTTATGTTGTACTGTTACACCACTGTCCCAGGTTAGGAAGAGGGTTGGCGCCTTCAATAGTTATCAAAGATACCAGGATTATAATTTAATACGCCAAAGGCGCGTTTCGTCTACATAAGACTCATCAGTGACGCTCAGATCAAAATAGTTATAAAGCCAAAAAAGTACAAAGTTGAAGAGCATTGAGGACCCAAAATTCCAAAAAGTTGTGCCAAATACGGGTTTAACCCCGTCCCTTTCTGTATGTGTCTGTCCCTATTATTTAGGCCTATTTACAGTTCAAAACAAAGAATTTATATAAATGAGTCACAACTGCCCGAAGCACATTGATCAGATTGACAGGATTATTAATTGAAAGTTGAATTTTGAAACAAACAGAAAAATAAAAATAAGTTTGAAGTTTACTTGTGTAGTATAATTGGTACCGTTTATGTTCTTATGTGAATATTTAGAACTTCAAAATTACAAAAATAAACAAGCAATACCAAAGCAATGTGAAAGAAGAAAAAGAAAAAAAAATTCTAAAGTTAAATTTTACCTAAATCTTTAGTTAATACGCATACCAAAACTCAGATTACTGTATCCGTCATTTTCAATATACCGGTACAGATATAAAATAGAATTAACTTTTGAAATTCTTAAAAAAAAAAAAAATAGTTAATGTAGTAGTATTTGATGTAAAAGCTGAAATAAAATTTGTTGTTGAATGCAATTTAGTTGTAAATCTGATTTTGAATTTATTAGATTGAACTGTAAATAAACAAAAAGATAATTCCTCATTAAATTATTACATAATTTACACTCATACTCACAATTATGAAACTTATACAATTTCTACCATTTCATTGTACCGTTGTGTCAACTAATGTCTAAAACACAATTTATTTGAATTTCCCAAACTAAAAGTAAGTCCTCACATCACTAAGACTAATATATAAATGAAATACCTACAAAGGGGATCATCCATTAATTATAAACATTGCACTGACAATGAAACATATTCTTGAATAAAACCAATCAAGAGATCATTTCAGCCTTGAGCACTTTACAATATTCTTAATTTGTAAGAGAATGATTATCCCTTTCTTCGTGATAAGTACTCGCTGACGCTGGTACTTAATCATGAAGAAAGGATTATCATTCTCTTACATATACTTAAAGCCTTTTCTTAATTAGAAGGTATTGTAAGACTAAGTGAGTTTAAATAACCATGTTATCATGTTCAACGATGCATTAATAAATCTAGGTTCACAATTTATTGGTCAGCGAAATACAAATATAACATAACACGTCTGTCTTTAAATTATCAGGCATCTGAATATCATCCGTAATTTACAAAATAAGACGTATTCGAACAGATTTCTAGGTACATATAATAAGTATGATACCGATAATTCTATCAAGAAACCTAATTCTAGACACATCACGATTTTCTGGCATAGGGATTTGCGAATAAACATTTGTAAAGATATGTAGTAAAACAGATGAAAGCATACTATATTTATAAAACAAAAATGGACAAATTAAATGTAATCCTTTTCTTTTCAATTATGTGAAATAGCCAATAAGAATTTAAGAATAAACGGATCAACGGGAAAAATCGCTATTATTACAAAAATATCCACAGTAACATACAAAATAAGAAAAACAGAAAAAAACTAAAGAATATGAACAACAAAGAGAATGCAGGGATTTGAACCTAAACCGACAAGTCTCTTCTTTTAACTTGACTCTTTAGCTCATTGATATTAACCACGTTAACCTCGCGGCTACCAACTTATACTATACGATTGTCTATTATGTATTCATAAAGGTACAAGCCCTGTATGTCCGTTATACCGATGTGTATCATATGTTCATTTATATATATATATATATATATATATATATATATATATATATATAACTAGACATTTAAATTGCAACCCATTGGTAGCTGAGAGGTTTCGTAAATGTGTTGATGTCAGTCACACATAACAGATTTCAAGGAAGGGTTCAATTCCCAGTGAAGGCATATAAAAATTACAAAAATTAAAGGTAAGTTTTTAAATTAATTCCATTAGTGAATAGAAATCAGTAAATTGGCCAATTCAAACTTAATGAAAACATAAAGGAAACAATTGAATATAATTTGGTGAGTCCATTTAAGCGATAGGTTTAGGAAGCATTGATTCTAGAAAAAGAATCCACGGTTAATGAATAGGCTGACGTCACAATAATGGTTTAATTATATTGAAGACTTAATTAATTTGATAGGCCATTAGTGTAAATGCCATATGTTCAGATAGTCGGTAAGATAAATTAGTTACACAGTGTGCCAATGACCTAATACGATATATATGGGGTCATTTAATTCCATATGGAGTGAGAGCGTCAATATCAGGTGGTTGATAAGATTATCGTCTCAACCTCTCTTTGGACGTCAATGAACAGGATATGCATAGGATTATGTCGGGTATACGTCAATGAGAATGCAGTTGAAAACCAATAAACACATAGAGGTCTGCATCAATATAAAGATTATGATTAACAAAATGTCAAGTTCTCAATTTCCACGAGTCTTACTAGGTTGTTATAATTCAAACAGACACTATCAAACATCCGCTATCAACACCACATTTTCAAAATAGGAAAAAAAACATTGAGATATGACATGACATTAGACATAAGACCATGACCAACCTGCTATGTTTAATTTACCCTTGATATTTATCTGATCAACTTGTAAGTTATTTTGTTCGTCATTCGTACCAAAGGTAAGATTTTATCTACAATATTTTGAAATAAATTATTGAAGCACGTGCTTATCATGCTTATTATGCATATCAGTAACCATTTGTTTGATTTTATCAAGAGAACAAGTCTGATCGATGGCATTCTAATAAGATTCGACTTTCAATCATATTTTTAAAAGTTGAGTACATTTTTAAACATAGCGGATTCAGTTAAATCGAAAGCTGCTGTTGCTATCAACATTATTATTTTTTTATGATTATATAATTAATAAAAGCATTTGAACTGACTCAATTCAAATATTCCCTTTGCAAAAATATAAATGTTAACCTTTGAATGTGATGCATTGTTTTTTCTTTGTTTTATTTTTTATTGATCTTTTTGGTGGTCAAACTACAGTGCATACATACATTGTTATAAGACATAAGTGAATGACATTCGGTCCCAGTATTTAAAATCTTTCAATCCTTTATGGGTGGATTTTACATATATAAATAAAATCGTATAATAAAAAAGCAAAATGAGGTTGTTTAATTTGATGTATACCTTTTTGTGCTTCTTTGTTACATTTGTTTGTTTTTATAGTGATTAAGATGATAACACAATGTTGACTGCTGGGCCTCGGTGGCCGAGTGGTCTATGTAGTTACTTCTGTAATCACTAGCTAGTCAACACTGAATTTGTGAGTTCGAACCCCGCCCGAGCGGGTGCACTCGACTCCAATCTTAATTGACTAGGATTGTCAGTTTTCCTATCGAAGGTCTGTGATTTTCTCCGGGCACTCCGGCTTCTTCGACCAATAAAAACTGGCCGCCACGAAATAGCCCAAAAGCGGTGCTTAAAAGTGGCGTTAAAACACTAAAAATAAAAAAATCAATGTTGACTGCTGTACCCCTATTTTTGACAATTTTACCTATTGTGTCTGTTTGTTTTGTTCACGCATCGTTGTCAATATAATGGAATTTGATGAGACTGTCATACAAGTGAGAGGTTTAGCTAGCTATAAAACCAGGTTCAATCTATTATTTTCTACAAAAGAAAATGTCTGTACCAAGTCAGGAATATGATAGTTGTTATCCATTCGTTTGATGTGTTTGAGCTTTTGATTTTGCCATTTGATTAGGGACTTTCCTTTTTGAATTTTCCTCTGAGTTCAGTATTGTTGTGATTTTAATTTTTATGACATTGTTATAATTGTTATTATGCGAATAAGAAATAGTAAAAATTTACAAGTCTACGATGTGAATACACAGTTTACGATACATCTTAGGAATACTTATTAGTTCATTGATTATATAATCATATTCAAAATGAATTAAATAAATTCCATAAACCCCCTTTTCAGATTGCACAGATATTAACAGTCTGTCTAATTGTGTGATCTTTACATAATTAATGTAATACTTTGTCTGCAGAATACAATAATTTAATACTATGTTATCAGAATTCAAGAATTCAAAACACCAAAATTACACTGTCTTTATTCAAAAATATTCTTACTCCAAAAATAAAAATACCACCAATTAGAATATTCTCTCCAAAATTGTTTTATTTTTGTACATTCAAAAATTGTATGCTCTATAATTTCTATCTCTTTACAACTGGCACATTCATCAGTTTCGAAAAGTTT
Source organism: Mytilus coruscus (assembly GCA_017311375.1). Classification (NCBI taxonomy): domain Eukaryota; kingdom Metazoa; phylum Mollusca; class Bivalvia; order Mytilida; family Mytilidae; genus Mytilus; species Mytilus coruscus. Next base: position 1,601,391 of record CM029599.1, on the reverse strand, counting down.
ATATTTTTCAAGAAGATAATTATGAGAGAATATTCTGTGTAAAATTTTATATTGGAAAGCTTGAAGTTTGCTTACTATAGTACATTTGAAAGCCAGTGAATAAATATTTTTCCATTTTTCATCACTAATTTCTGTAATAAAAATTTCTTCCCACCTTTGTCGTGAAATAGGTGAAACATTTCCCTGATCGATAAAAGTGAATAAACATCTTTAGAAAATAATTTACTGATAGGCATTTTTTTATTCTCATCCTCAAAAACGAATCCAAATGAGTTGCTGTAGTAAAAAATCTTTCCCGTCACGTGGTATAGCAAGGTTAATGGATAGAATGTCTACAAAAGTAACTTTCAGGTTATATTTTTTTATTAATAGTGTCATGAGACAAAAATTCGCCATTATCAGCTACAATATCATTGATGAACCTTATGCCTTTCATGTACCAAGATCTGTAAAAAATACTCCTTCTGTCAACTTTGATAAAAGGATTGAACCAAATAAATTCTTTTCTCACATGAAATGCATCTAACGGAATGAAAATCCCCTTGAAACGTTTCCAAGCAGATAACACTTCTTCATAAAAAAGAGGTGCTTTTTAAATTTAAAAACTCAAATTCACATCTGCTCATAGATAAATCCTGTAAATCAAAAAGAGGGAAGAATGCTTTGGAAACATGTTTCCATTTGGAGTCATGTTCTGATAGAAATCTTTTTACCCAAATAATACGAAAGGATAACAGCTGTAATTAAAAATTTGGGGCTTTCAGTCCCTCTCGCTAGGAAACTTTTGAATAACTTCCGATTTAACTATCGGAGTACCACGTTGTATTTTAATTACAAAGTTGTATTTTAATTACAAAAGAGTTTGGTACATGAGTAGATGAAATGACATAAATAAGCTTCGATGCATTGTTTTTTCATAAATAATTTTTATTGCAGATTTCCTGGGTTGAACAAGAAAAGGCATATGTCAGAAAGGCAAGAACAGTGGATACAGAATGGCCGAATCTTTGGTATTTGGTAACGCATCATTAAGACAATCTATAATTTGTTATCAAAATTTAATGTTTTTAAGTTAACCTCCCAACGGGAAATTGCTTCCTAAGCTAGCTTTTAAGTCTATAGTTTGCCTACATCAATAGTTTTCTTTGATTATCAAAATGAGGGAGACGAGATTTTCATCAATCAGGAACCAAAGAAAACAGAAAAGGTCATGGCCTAACAGATGAACGACAAAGGACAAATAACATCATAAGCTTTCAAGCACAATCATTTAAAAGCCAGGAATGTACAAGTTTCATAATAAATAAACAATCGATGAATTACTGAAACTGGTATGGTACAATATATCGCTGTGGCAATACTTATAGGGGGCTTGTTTGAATTCTCTTTCATAAGGGAATTTCCGTTTTGAATTTTTCTTGGAGTTCAGTATTTTTGTTATTTTACTTTTTTCTATATAGGTTGCACTTCTGTAAATTTAGACAATGCAATTTCCCGTAGGAACTCCCTTTACTATGAAGTTTCGTAAAAAATTATATCATAGAATGGAAAGTTGATACTACTTTTTTATTCCAAGGTCAAAACATAGGGCTGTGCGGCATATTTTCAACGTTTATATGCCCCGAACTTCTAACCGTTTAAACTTGAAACTAAAATTCTGTACTAACCCTACCTTCACTTTAGGTCTTTCTGAGAATTCAATTATCACCGCTTCAATGTGATTTTATACTGGTAACATTCCCAAGTTATTTCTCTATCAGATGAAACATAGAGATCATATCTGGGAACCAGTACGTAAACAAATCAAAATATCTATGAATATTATATATCTCCCCAAAAGAGGCGTGACTTGTGAAACAGCTTTATTTACAAAGTGCAACCTATAGCAAGGTACACGAATATAATGATTACTAAAATCCTTAATCGTGGTTGCACATCAGAGTTATTTACCATTAATTTCAGTTTATATTAATTTAAGTGTTCTTGTCTATTATCTTAACAACTACAGCAGAATCTACAAACTGCTAAAATTATCAACATTATGTGAACTTGATCTCATAAACATGTTTAAGCCGCATTTTGCGCCTGTCCCAAGTCAACTTTAGTCTTGTATTATTTTACTTTAGTTTCTTGTGTATAATTTGAGTTTAGTATGACATTATCACTGAACTAGTATATATATTTGTTTAGAACGCCTCCGGGTGCGGAATTTCTTGCATTGAAGACCTATTGACCTTCTGTTGTTGTCTGTTCTGTGGTCGGGTTGTTGTCTCTTTGACATTCCCATTTCCATTCTCAATTTTATTCATTGTTAAGTAGCAAAACTTTACAAATCAGATCAAAAGAATGTGAACACTTGGGACGATTAATAATTAGTGATGAGCGACATGTAGTCAGAAGCATAACTGCGTCCATTAGATGTAATAACAACAACCGTTAAGAGACGATATCAGAGCATATTTAAATTCATCATTTCAGGATCGTTTGTATTCTGAATACGTTCAAAAGTGTAAAATAAAATGTTGTGTTTGGTAAAAATCTTGTCCTTAATAGATTAGCATACCTAAATTTTATGTCACTAAAAATTTAGAATGGTGATATTTCTCCGACAATGAAAGTCGACAAAGCATGGGCGGCAGGTTACTCTGGTAAGGGTATTACTATAGCAGTGTTGGATGATGGTTTACAGACAGACCACCCTGACCTTGCTGTTAATATCGTAAGTACACTCCTTTAACATTATTTATCTTAGTGTATTTAGCAGATGTAACAATTTATTACTCAAAATGTGCACCAGTTAATTTTGAATTGAAACGGTCATTTTGATATGAGCAGCTTTTAAAAGACTTAACAATAAATTATTGAAAAGTAAAACAACAGAAATACCAAACTCCTACGAAAATTCAAAACTTAAAGTCCCTTACCAAATAGCAAAATTAAAAGCTCAAACACATTAAACAAATGGAAAACAACTGTCATACAAGCATTTCCTTATCTGGAAAATGGAGGATTAAACCTGGTTTGACCATAGCACAATAACACAATGGCGGGATGTATAAATACCGAGCCACGCCAAAAGGATATTACCAGTCGACAGATACCAAAAGGGACATTCAAACTCATAGTTCGAAAATAAACTGACAACGCCATGGCTAAAAAAGAAAAAGCCCAACAGACTATCAATAGTACACAAACCACAACATAGAAAACTAAATACTCAGCGACACGAACCCTATCAAAAACTGGGGTGCTCCGGAAGGGTAAGCAGATCCTGCTCCACATTTGCCACCCGTCGTGTTGTTCATGTTAGTACAAACCTGGTAATAAGTCTTAATCGGTAGGTCACATTCGGGGAAAAGGGGACGGGATTGTAGTTACGACATTTGGAACATATCCGCTATCATCTGTGAAACGGATTTTCCATAACGGTCAATCAACTCGTGATGGCGTCCGTAAAATTTACGAAGGGATGATTTCAACTTCACCATTTGGAACTCTTGGATTAATAGCTTATAACACGTAATTAAGAGGATAAACAACGTCAGTACCTAGAATCTATACTTAAAGACCATCATGTGTTATTAGTGAAGTTGATACGGAATATTTATCAACAAGTTCTTGGTATATTCCGATGAACATTTTTAGAAAAAGGACGAGACGTTCTTTGACATAACCCTGGTTTATCAACTTTCTGCTGAGACACTGGTGACGTTTTATAAAGTCCGAGTAGCAGCTGCAAGCTCTTGAATACCAAATGAGTTTGGAAATGTATATCCCCGAGGTAGGTGAAGTCGGTATGTTGCTGCTAAGGTCTGGGAAATTTATAATTTCAAAATCAAAATCGTCTTGTTCCTCATAGATTCTGGTACTGATATGATCGCTTGTGTCAAATTCGAGATATAAGTCTAAAAATTGTGACTGAGGAAGCCGTGTCTGTTGTTTCTTTAATTTCTTATTCTGGAGGATGTATTTATGGAACCCAATCAGAAAAGTTTGGATTGTTAATTAAAAGATCATCATGAAAATAACTGAATGTGAAATTAAATTATCTGGCTTCTGTGATCTTACTGTTTTTGACAAGTTTTTGAGGGAACTCCGACTCATATGAAATTAAGAAGAGGTCGGCAAGGAGAGGCGCGCAGTTCGTTCCTATAGGAATGCTTTATTATTCTGTCATTTTCAGTTAGTTCAGACTGCGGTAAATTAAACTGTTCCACCAATTCGCTTGCAGTCAATTAAGACCTGTTTAGTCTATGTTCACTCTGTTGAGTTGTTTTGTTTACACATAAAAAATGTACAAATTAATAATTGTGATCAAATAAAACGTATGTCCCAGTATCCAAAGTTTTCACTGCCATTGTGTTCCTCCTATGTTTTATGTATATTGCTAGCTTGTGTCAATTATATTAAAAAAGCATTTTAATGTATCTCTCACTTAAGAGAAAAAAAAAACTACATCTGGAATTTACTGTCTAACAACAGAATTCCTTAGGGTTAGACGAAAATATTAATACGCTTACAATTTAAATATCAAACATTAGTTTACCGAAGCTCAAATCGACCAAGAAGACAAATCAAGGTAATAAACAAAAAACTGTTAGAAATCGCATGAACTCTTAATCAAAATCGGGTGCATAGACAATGTAAGCATCTTCTGCTACGCATGCATTACCCCGCATGCAAATCCAGACATTAAGCACAAAATAAATAGAATCGCACAATACAGGAACCCACACATATATTATACCATTAATGGAATGTTTCAAATGTAAGCATATCACAGAATAAACATCAAGCATGGGGTAATAGATATTGCTTCTAACTTGCACTGACACACATTCCAATGACTGCCTTCGTGCGACATTCTTATTCACAAATGCATTATATTTAAAACGTACAGTTTAATATGTATTTTTCCCTTGATGTAATTTCTTGTTGGTGTTTTTGGAGGGAAAATTGGATAATATTATATTTGACTTATCGTATTCAGTATACAATCAATTTTGATAAAAAATCCTTCCTGGATCACAGTGAAGAATTATTTATGAATAATAAATAATTGAAAAACATTTGCAGAGAACAACGTTCCCTAAAGTATAACGACCAGGTTGAATTTGGTTGATTGATAAATAGTGTTATGCACTTGACCTCCAAGATCACGGCAAAGGGAAATACCTCTATCTTAAATTACGTGAATGGTAAAAATATGGACAAGAACTTGCTTATTTGTAAACTGAGTTACTTTTAAAATTAGGATCACATTCATTGACCATTTGTTTGTTTAATATTATTAACCTTTCTATTCATTTTATATTAATATGAAACCTTTTTTGCGAAATTTTAATAATTAATTTTTAATATTATACAGGATACTGCCAATGACAGAGATATTTATGACAATGATTATGATCCAAATCCTACAAACGGAAGCAGGTAACCAGTTTGATTATAGATTTATTTTACGCTAAAGCATACAAAAACCATCTTTTTAAGTAACAAGCACGATTCAATGTTTGTTTCAAACGTTTAGTTTAAATTTACTTTTTCCCTTTTTGTATTATCATCTCCGTAACGTTGAACTATGTTGTGGATTTTTGAATATTTGGCCTCGGTCATTACTGAATAGACATGAAAGAGAGAGGCAGAAGATACCATAGTCATGAGTTAATTGACGAAAAGCGAACACTGGTGCAGTAAAACTGGGGCAGTTAACGTTTATAGTAATGTACACTTCTCTATCACACTGACATATACAAACCGTAAATATATTTAAATGCGAATGAACGGGGATACGTTTATATCTCAACGAGACCCCAACCAGATGACACAAGATCAAAAACACATCTAGAGGGCAACAAGGAGTCTTCTACAATATCATTTGTCTAAATAATATATCGAGCACTTTTACGTCTGGAGTCTAATTAAACAAATTGAAAAAGATGGCATCTTTGATGAACTTCCCTATTGTTAATTTTCCATTTTTAGATGGTGATGTTCCTTTGGCACCATCTTACGGTGTTTATATTTCACAGCTCGTTCGCTATTCCCGTGTCTGTTGTGACGTTTTTGATTTTAACGAACGTAATCTATGTATTACTGGTAAATTATTAAACCAGGGATATCGTTACCATAAATTACTTAAAACCTTTACTAAATTTTTCAATAGATATAAAGATTTGGTTTTAAAGTTTGGTTGTACCTGTAAAAAACTTATTTCAAACGGGATAGCACATCCTCATTTTTACGGAAATGTTGTTAACCGTGCCCGGAAATTTAGAAATGATCCTTGTAAACTTATCGCTCCTTTAAATAAACTTATTCTGAAAGGTTACCAATTCAACACTGTAATAAGATCATTGAATATTGTTTTATTGGTATAAATATTGATTTTGTTATCAGTAAATTAAAAGCAAACTAAATATTACTAGTATGTTTTATACATATACACATTCATGGATCTACAATCTGTCGATACCTGTATCTTGGCATTGCACAAGGTCATGTTTTTCTCTGACTGTTTATGACGTCTTTACACTAAATCCATTGGATGTTGGATGTGTACGGATTGATAATTTAGTCTTAGATGCATGATTTTTTTATCAGTTGTTAGTGGCTTTGAACTAGCTGTCAGATAACTGCCAGTACTCTCAGATCTGTTCCTAGTGTCTTTTTGTTGTTTGGATGTACAAGTATCCTGCCACGTCCACTTGTATTTTTGTCCATCTGATGAGTTAAGCCTTTTTCAACTGATTTTTATGGTTCGTTCTTATGTTGTACTGTTATATCACTGTCCCAGGTTAGGGGGAGGGTTGGGATCCCGCTAACATGTTTAACCCCGCCACATTATGTATGTATGTGCCTGTCCCAAGTCAGGAGCCTGTAGTTCAGTGGTTGTCGTTTGTTTATGTGTTACATATTTGTTTTTCGTTCATTTTTGTACATAAATAAGGCCGTTAGTTTTCTCGTTTGAATTGTTTTACATTGTCATTTCGGGGCTTTGCTCATTGTTGAAGGCCGTACGGTGACCTATAGTTGTTAATTTCTATGTCATTTTGGTCTCTTGTGGACAGTTGTCTCATTGGCAATCATACCACATCTTCTTTTTTATATTTAACCTTGTCAAGATCCTTATTTCATTATTCATTTCGAAACGATCACGCAACTTTAAGCAAGTTAAAAAAAAATCAAATAACAAAAAAACAAAACAAACAAAAATTCAAAACCGAAAGTCCATTATTTAATGGCAAAATCAAAAGCTCAAACTTATCAAACCAATGGAAAACAACTGTAATATTCCTCACTTGGTACAGGATAGAGCTTGAGCTAAATAATCAACTGTCAGTTGCTGCAGAATGTTGGAGTACAGGGCTTGCTTTTTTGTGGATTGCAGGTTCTAGGACTTCCAAGTAGGTGTCAATTTAAAAACCATAAATTATCTTTGAAATTATCACCCTTATCGCCTGTCCCATTTAAAATTTTTTTTTTTAATATTTGTTGCTGAACACGCTCTATTATTTATATCAGTGTAGTGAAACAATCATTATAACTACAGCACTTCTCGAACATAATCTGTGTTAATATCTTGAAAATAACTTAATTTTAAATATAAAAACATCAACTTGATTTGTTTGCCAAAACATATTACAACCAATTTATATTTGTCATTTTACATCATTAACCGATAAAATCTTAATATCAGCGTTTTGAAATATATATCAAGCTACTATCTAACGCTACAATCATGGCACTTCAAATAGATATCGTAAGTAATATTTCAGTCACGGAACAGAAGTAAGTGGACTGATAGGTGCGGTAAAGGACAACAGTATATGTGTAGTTGGTGTGGCATTTAAAAGCACCCTTATTGGTGAGTTAATCATTTTTGTTAAATCTCACTCTGCCTTACACGTGAGTTAAGTGTTGAAATGATTGTCATAACATTGCACAAAACTAGTACACAAGCTGGTTGTGCAAAAATGGCATCTGCCACTTCTCATTCATGAGGACGATACAAGATAAAAAAATGTTGAATAAATAGATATAGGAAGATGTGGTGTGAGTGCCAATGAGACAACTCTCCATCCAAATAACAATTTATAAAAGTAAACCATTATAGGTCAATGTATGGCCTTCAACACGGAGCCTTGGCTCACACCGAACAACAAGCTGTAAAGGGCCCCAAAAGTACTAGTGTAAAACCATTCAAACGGTAAAACCAACGGTCTAGTCTATATAAAAAAAAAAAAAAAAAAAAAGTACATTTAAAAATTATGTAGGTTGAAAGTTTGGCAAACAGAACCATACAAAAAAATAATGTGTCAAGGAGAGATCAATGGTTAATAAAAAAAACTAAGTCAAATTATAAGAAAGCAATACAACAGCACGGTCAACAGACAATAACACAAAACGACATACAATAAAACACAACACTAGTCAAACACTTTGATTGACCAACACGAAACTTATCCGGAATGAACTAAATAGAGTCAATATATAGAAGAGCAAAATAAACATGATAAATAAGAATAGCAATGGAGCTATAAAATACATCAGAAAAGGTACCAGGCTTATAATTTAGTACGCCAGACACGCTTTTCATTTCCAAATGACTCACCAGTGACGCTCGAACAAAAAAAGGCAAAGACCAAATACATTACAAAAAATAAGATAATTGACGATCCAAATTTTCGAAGGTTTGCCAAACACAGCTAAGATAATGTTTTCCTTTAGATAGAACAATCTTTAGTATTTCGAAGAATTGACAGAGAGATATATCTCGTGAATCAATAACCCCAGCATAATTTGTCAAAATTGTTATGGGATTTTTTCGTTTTGGTTTAGAGGGGGTGCTATGTTTGTTCATTACAGTGAGGACATCTTATAGGCCTGATATCTGTGATGACGTTTTACAACCTCCCGACGTCTTGATAAGTTAAACAATTTTGAATAGAGGATTTGTGCAAGTAACCATTTGACCATAGGTTTTTCAAAAAAACTAGAAATTTCCTTTGAGGAACTATTTGCCTCTTAACAGCGACCGGAAAGGGGTTTTAAAATATTATATCGGTATGGAAATATCAAAGCCCTAACAGAGCACTGCAGGGAATTGATATTAGCAAACAATTATTTCGGGTTCGTCTTTTTAACTTTTTGTCAAGTTCTTTAATGCATGAGGTGTTACTACAATTGCAAATTGAAAAAACCGAAACACGTTTAATCCTAAATAATCTAATTATGCTATATTATTACTTCATTTGCTTTACAGGAATTCGAATTTTGGGAGCTTTAGGTATATCAGATTCAGATGAAGCTCAGGCTCTAACTCACTATATTTCAAAGGTTGATATATACAGCAATAGCTGGGGACCTGATGATGGTATTGGTTTTAATGGTCCTAAATCAATCACGAAGGCAGCACTGCAGAATGGAGTTACTTATGTAAATATTATATACGTTCTAAATATTCGTCGAAATAATATAAAATTCGTGTGTACCAGTTTTTAAAACGAGAGGAAAAGCGAAATTATCCAAACTTTCCATCTCTTTTCTCTTTGTTCGTAGTATACTATAAAATATGATCTTTGGGTAAATTATGTACATAAAAATGGGTGCGGTCATACTTTTAACTTAATGTACATTGAGCAGACAAGCAAGTTAATTTTTTTGGTAGCAGACCAGACCTAGGCCTTCTCTGTAGGACTTTCTGATTTTGTTGACATATCTGCTCCATACAAGACGTGTCTGCATTTGACCGATTCTGAGGACAGATCTGATCCAGCTCATCCCTGTTGACAGATCTGATCCAGCTCATACCTGTGGACAGATCTGATCCAGCTCATACCTGAGGACAAATCTGATCCAGCTCATACCTGAGGACAGATCTGATCCAGCTCATACCTGTGGACAGATCTGATCCAGCTCATACCTGTGGACAGATCTGATCCAGCTCATACCTGTGGACAGATCTGATCCAGCTCATACCTGTGGACAGATCTGATCCAGCTCATACCTGTGGACAGATCTGATCCAGTTCACACCTGTGGACAGATCAGATCCAGCTCATACCTGTGGACAGATCTGATCCAGCTGATACCTGTGGACAGATCTGATCCAGCTGATACCTGTGGACAGATCTGATCCAGCTCATACCTGTGGACAGATCTGATCCAGTTCATACCTGTGGACAGATCTGATCCAGCTGATACCTGTGGACAGATCTGATCCAGCTGATACCTGTGGACAGATCTGATCCAGCTGATACCTGTGGACAGATCTGATCCAGCTCATACCTGTGGACAGATCTGATCCAGCTCATACCTGAGGACAGATCTGATCCAGCTGATACCTGTGGACAGATCTGATCCAGTTCATACCTGTGGACAGATCTGATCCAGCTGATACCTGTGGACAGATCTGATCCAGTTCACACCTGTGGACAGATCTGATCCAGCTCATACCTGTGGACAGATCTGATCCAGCTCATACCTGTGGACAGATCTGATCCAGCTCATACCTGTGGACAGATCTGATCCAGTTCATACCTGAGGACAGATCTGATCCAGCTCATACCTGTGGACAGATCTGATCCAACTCATACCTGTGGACAGATCTGATCCAGCTCATACCTGTGGACAGATCTGATCCAGCTCATACCTGTGGACAGATCTGATCCAGCTCATACCTGTGGACAGATCTGATCCAGCTCATACCTGAGGACAGATCTGATCCAGTTCATACCTGTGGACAGATCTGATCCAGTTCATACCTGTGGACAGATCTGATCCAGCTCATACCTGTGGACAGATCTGATCCAGTTCATACCTGTGGACAGATCTGATCCAGTTCATACCTGTGGACAGATCTGATCCAGCTCATACCTGTGGACAGATCTGATCCAGTTCATACCTGTGGACAGATCTGATCCAGCTCATACCTGTGGACGGCCAGGTTCCTTTGACCGGTCCTAAACAATAGTGTTATCACTAAATTTCTTCTTTTCTTTTTTTAATTTACTCCAAATAAAATTATTTTGCAGTGTAGTAATACCGATGAAAGATATTTTATAATAATTCATTAATCGAAACAAAGCGGTCTTGATCTCACATTTACTTGAGCGCAGAAGAGAACAGACTAACGAAATTTAACGTAAGAACAGGTATTGCTTTTAGTACTAGTTTCGAAATTGAATTGATAGTATCTGTCTAATTAATCTTTTGTGGAAGTCATGAAATCAGGCCTCGAACCAAGTATGTAGAAGATAAATTTTTCTTTGACGTCAAACATAAATCAGAGTCATTAGCCAGAAATTTAAGATTCATGTTCAACGTTTTTTGGGGATACATACTACAAGAACACGCCGAAAAAGAGGAAACCTCTCTTAGCTGAACCGTGTTTAGGGGAACAATAAGTCTGCTTCATTTTCGTTGAAATTAAGCCTGTCCCAAGTCAGGAGGAGCCTGTAATTCAGTGTTCGACGTTTGTTGCAATATATCATATTTGTTTTTCGTTTATTATTTTGTACATAAATCAGGCCGTTAGTTTTCTCGTTTGAATTGTTATTATATTTTGAAAACGAATTCCATGAAATTTCATGTGTAGATCGAACAAGAGAAGTTAAATTACCTGTCAAATAAAACATAAAAAAGGAAATATATATTTTTAAGCAGTGACGACATGACACATAATTTGAAAATAAATATCGCATTCTGAACTATTTCCGCCTTGGCATCGTGTAACTCATGAGAGATACAGGGCTAATAATTTGGTATGCTAGACGCGCGTTTCACTTACATTTGATTTCTTAAGTGGTACTTGAATTATTATTGTTGCAAAGCCAATACTTATGACGAAGTTAACGGACATTGATAACAAAATATTCCAAACAAATCAGTCAAATACAGCTAAGGGATGTATACCTGGGGATAGGAATACTAGGCTTGGATGAGAACTAATCTCTCCGACAAAAGGGATAATTTCAATTTTCCAATTGTGAATTTTACATTTCTGGAGTATATATATATATCTCACTTGATATGGTTTCCAAGGCTTGCGTTTCCTATCATAATTTCCCTGATAGATAGTTGCTACCTTCATGGAAGCTTTTGCATAAATGGTTAAATTAAGAATGTTTAAGTCATCCCTTCAAAAGTTTTACAGACGACACCACAATTTGAGTGACCGTTTTGGGATAGTTGATTTATATGAAAAGTGGTGTACCAATTTTCGTGGGTATAGGTGAAACACGAATATAAGTGTTCAATGAAGTAACAATTTATAAAGGCTTGTAAGTAAACTGAGCTATCCACGAAAATACAATCTTTCCTTAATCCACGAAACTGGTACTGACGGAAATAAATGTACCCACAGTACATGTCTTGAAGATGAACTCGATTGTGACATGACCGAATACGACTCATCACCTGCTTTTACTTTGCATGAACAACACGACGGGTACTATTTGTGGAGCAGGAAAAGCTAACCCTGTCGGTTCAACTGATTTTACACAACGAGATTCCTGATGCTCAATCTTTAGTTTTTTGTAATTGTTGTTGTCATTTCGACGTTTTTAATTTTTAATTAGGTGTTGTATGTTTATCGGAAAATATTCAAACAAAATCGAATGAAAATGTTATTACGATACAAATGTACAAAAACCAGCTCGTCAGTTTTACAAGCAACATCATGAAACTACCATTATGAAAAGGAATGTATGTAAAGTAATAATATTGACTAAGAAAATACGTAGAAAAGAGTTCATCATACAAATTACAATGTAATTATTTGAAATAAATCTTAAACCAACCTTTTAACATATTCAAGGGCAGGAATGGTAAAGGAGTTATTTATATATGGGCTGCGGGTAATGGAGGTACAACAGACAACTGTAATGCTGATGGATATGTCAATAGTATTTATACTGTAGCCATCACTAGTGTACAAATTGGTCAAAATGCATGGTACGCTGAAGTATGTGCTCCTGTTTTAGCTGCAGCGTATGGTGGCAGCAAGTCGGATAAGTTCCTGGTAATTCTACTGTTGCAATATAGAAAAACTTGTGATTAGTGATATCTAGAAGGATCAATATTCTAAAGGATATAACTATTGATGATGATTTAATATTCATACTATACAATCATTCGTGTAATATTATTTTTTCGAAAACTTAAGCTAAATTTTTGTTATCAGTTTATAAAATTCTTAGTGTGACATCCATTTTCACTGAACTAGCACACAATTTTAGTTAGGGCCAGCTGAGGACCACCTCAGGGTACGGGATTTTCTCGCTGCATTGAAGACCCATTGGTGGCCTTCGGCTGTTGTCTGCTCTTTGGTCGGGTTGTTGTCTCTTTGACATATTCCCCATTTCCATTCTCAATTTTATTAACATCGACACTTCAACAATTGGCGCAAGGTGTTTTTATGTTGGTGTTCACAGAACTTTATAAACCGTAGACTTTTACATTCTAAAAAGCTAATTACATCAGTGGGGTGTTTTTCTTTCATTTGTATTATATATTTAATGCTATCAATATAGCTTTTGCCTTTAATTTCAAATGTTTTTAAGATTTTCAAAATTCAATTTCTTTGTTTGAACTCATACTGGTACAAAAAGGTCAAAATACGTAGTCACGTTATACAAAGTAGCAACTAGCCAAAGTTTTTTTGTGGGTTTCTTGTTGCGCAGTCAGTCTTTTGCTTTCTATGTTGTGTTTTGTAAACTGTTGTTTTTCTCTTGGTCATCTTTCTTTTTGTTTTGTCATAGCATGGTTAGTTCGTTTTCGAAGAATGAGTTGAATGTCTAGTTGGTATCGTCCGCCTTTTTATTACGAAGGACATTGATTCAAATGATAAATAAATGTAACGGTACTACAATCTATCGATACCTTTATTTTTGCATTGCACAAAGTCGTGTTTTTCTCTGACTGTTAATGACGTTTTTACACTAAATCCATTGGATATTGAATGTGTACTGATTGATATTTTAGTCTTAGATACGTGATTTTTTAGAAGTTGTTAGTGGCTTTGAACTAGCTGTCAGTAACTGCGAGTACTCTCAGAACTGTACTTAGTGTCTTTTTTGTTGTTAGAGATGAGGGATAGATATATATCCTGCCACGTCCTGTCTGTGTTTTTGTTTGATATTTTTCTTTGTATCGATCTGATGCGTTAATCCTTTTTCAACTGATTTTTATAGTTTGTTCTTATGTTGTGCTGTTACATCACTGTCCTAGGTTAGGGGAGGGTTCAGCGCACACAAACATGTTTAACCCCGCCACATTCTTTATGTGCCTGTCGTTGTCGTTGGTTCATGTCTGTCATATTTGTTTTTCGTAAATTATTTTGTTATAAATTAGGCCGTTAGTTTTCTCAATTGAATTGTTTCATATTTCTCATATTGGGGCCTTTTATAGCCGTTTATACGGTATGGGTTTTTCTCATTGTTGAAGACCGTACGGTTACCTATAATTGCTTACATCCACTTCATTTTAACTTTGGTGGGTAGTTGTCTCATTGGCAATCATACCACACCTCCTTAATTTCATAAAGACATAATTTTTATACAAATGCAAGTTATTGTTGCGTCGTAAATTCGAACTTGCCAGTACTTTGGAAGAAATGAGATTGGGTCATACGTCCAAAATAAGATTTATTCTTCTATTTCAGACAACAACTACTACACCATCAGGATGTAAAAACGAAGGCGTGGAGGGAACATCGTATGCAGCACCTATTGCTTCCGGTATTGTTGCTCTAACACTTGAGGCTAAGTAAGCATTTAGTGCTTGAATTATTGCTCTATTACTCGAAGTAGAATTGTATCATCACATAGACTTTAAGATATCTGTGTTGAAGCACCGAGTTAACGTATTCATCTTCAGCTACTATAATTAAAAGCCGCCAGTGTTCACTCTAACACTCGAGACGAGTGTATTTGAATTGACAGGTATTGCTCTTTTATAGTCGAAAGATCAACAGTTTTATTGATTAGTGTTAACATTGTAGCACTCAAAGCAAAGTATTATCATAGTTTAACCAATATTTGTTTTACACAAGGAGTTTACGTTCATATTACGTACTAGATAAACATCTTCAGCTATTCTTTTTATCAGTATAATTGTCAGTTCTCTTTTTGCTATGGTTTATGTATATGCAATAACCTATGAAGTACATTCTTGGCCAATTTTGACATGTATTATTTAACCTATTTAACATAAAATTACAACTGTACTTAGACTTAACTTTGAACAATATATCTTTGTTGCATGTGAATTGTTTATCATTTCGTTTTGTTCTTCATCAACAGTCCAAATCTGACCTGGAGAGACATCCAACATCTCATTGTTCTCACATCAAATAGGAATGGTTTTAATGATACCTACGATAACTGGTCAATTAACGGAGCAAAAAAAGAATGTGAGTTTCGGGAAATATTATAGATTGAGTTAATGGAAAATTAGTAGAGTATAAAAAAGGAAGGGGGTTTACTGGTATCTTTGACAAGTTTACAAAATCAAACATAATTCAACACACCCATTAACAACGGTCATTATCAATAGAAAGAGTTTACAAATCAATTATTTTAAAATGTATTTTATTTCATCTGACCATAACTAAAGATTTGTTTTTGATGAAGAATAAATTACAAAATAATATTTTTGTACGCGTAAATTCATTATGACTTTCAGACTATTCATATTATAACCTGACTCCATACCTGTTGATGAAACTTACAGATACATGTACTACGTTATTGAAGTAATTGATGGTAGTGAGGATTCCAATTAATTATGAATTATAAATGAAATGAACACTTTTCGTGCGTCCTAAGCGTTTATCTAGATTAATTTTCATCAGGACTTCTCAAACGTTAACATTTGAAGGCCAGGTATGATTAAATACGCTGTAACGGTAGGAGATATAAAAACCATTAAGGACATTGATACGATAGCCAAATTCATTCCAAGGTCAACTCTGACTGATGGAGTTCTGAAATAATTTCTTAATTTATTTTATAGATAATTCATATTTTAAGGTTTTCTTTGTCATATAAAGAAACCCTAACCGTAACTCTACCCGTACAAAATTGATCAAATGAAACCCCGACCGGAAGGAGGTCTTTCTTTGGGCAATCATGACATCCCGAACCGCTTTTCAAGATTTTTTGAAAGCAATGGATGCATAAATACGCTGCAACGGTAGGAGCTATATTACCCAAAAGGACCTTACTACAATATTCATCTAAGGTCAACTGTCCCTGAGGAAGAACCCAAGTTTTTTTTATGATTTCTTAAGTTATGATTAGTGAATTTAAAATA
Source organism: Mytilus coruscus (assembly GCA_017311375.1). Taxonomy (NCBI): domain Eukaryota; kingdom Metazoa; phylum Mollusca; class Bivalvia; order Mytilida; family Mytilidae; genus Mytilus; species Mytilus coruscus. The sequence continues at coordinate 1,585,075 of CM029599.1, read as the reverse complement.
GGTGTTTGTTATCAATCATGTCAGTATCGAAGCACTGACTTCTAAGCTAATGATGCCATCTGGGACTACCAGTCAACAAGGAGCGGTATCGACCTAGTGCTAATAAATGAAATAAAAAATTGATACGTTTCGTACGACCGAACCGATTTTCAGGGTTTGCAGGGATCAGGAACGTTATAATCTAAACATTTGAATGCCAGGGATGCGAAAAAACGCTGCAACGTTAGGATCTATATGACCATAAAGGACCTAAAACGAAAAGCCAAATTCATCTCAGGTCAAATCTGCATGAGGTAAATAGAACCTAATGTCCTCATATATTTCATTACATATGGAATGCACTTCATTTGTTTAACAGATTTTAATGTTCAACTAAATGAGAACAGTATACATGATGTGACATACACAGCTTAAGACTGGAAGATATATTTTTTCAACTTCACATGTCTTACATAAAGTTTTGTTTATTTCCAGTCAGCCAGGTATTAGGTTTTGGTTTGATGGACGCCGAAGGTATGATAAGCTATGGGAAAAACTGGGTACCAGTTCCAATACAACAAACTTGTACTTTATCCAAAAGGTCTCCATCTCTGTAAGTATATGTCTTACAATGCTAGAGTTTATTTTAACTGGTTATTTGTCCTTCTTTCAATGACTAGCATTCCAAGCTGCATACTTGAAAGATGTAATATTTCTATGCTGTATTGGTGAAAGTAGTATAGTGAATGGTGTATGGTGTAATTGTTTATTGTGTAAAATATATGGTGCAGGGAAATGTTGTGTGTTGTTTAAGCATCAGTTCGTTTCATAAAAGAGTGGAAAGGGGAACAGTGTGTCATGTATGGTTTTGGGGAATTGTGTAAATGTGTACAGTGCATGTGGCATTGGGTAATGGTGTATGATATGAGTTTAAGATTTACAGTTTCAAGAATTGTAAAACAAACAAGACCAAGAAAATCTCAATTTGCACTCGATAGGGTAACAATATATAAGATAAAAAAAGACATATACACTTATTGACTAGTAATAAGCGATTAAGAAAGTTTGTTGTCCCTGAGATACAAGCTAAGACGATAGACTGATTGCAATTGATTGACTTTATATGTTTACCGCCTTTTCAGCACTAATGGCTATATCGTGACGGCCAGTTTAAATTGGCGCAGGAATCCCGAGTTCACCGAGAGAAACGCCGACTTTCGAGAGGACAACTGGCGATCCTAGGCAATTAGGATTAGAGTCAAACGCACGTTCCACATACGAGGTTTGAACTCACAACCTCAGTTTTGAGAGCCTAGTGGAATAGTACATGCACTACTTAGATCACTCGATATATACTATAATGATATTCGATTTAAACTTTTAAAAGAAATTATCTTACAGGAACACCACTACAGCGGTATATGATTCCATTACTGTAACTTCTCGTGATTGCTCGTCCATAAACTATCTAGAACACGTGGTAGTTGACATTACATTCTCCTACTCAAGCTTAAGAGGTTCAACGCAGTTGTATTTGATATCTCCATCTGGTACCATAAGTCATTTGTTACACTACAGATATCAGGACGAGGAAGATACCTCAGCAGCCGGGAATCAAACATGGGCTTTTATGTCAGTACATTTTTGGAAGGAAAATCCAACTGGAACTTGGTATCTGGAAATCCATTCGTATCTGAATACTGTAACCGGTAAAGCAATATCATTGTCCAATTTTTGTAATTTCATTGTCGCAATGTAACAAAATATTCTTTTCCCCGTTAGGATTTTATATTGATTTAAACAATTTAAGTGGGTGTAGGTGATGGCAACTTATTAACTTTGAAAATCACTTGGTATCTGAATACTGTAACCGGTAAAGCAATATCATTGTCCAATTTTTGTAATTTCATTGTCACATTGTAACAAAACGTCTTGTCCCTGTTGGTATATTTATTGATTTGAACAATTTAAGTGGGTGTAAATAATGGCAAATTATTAACTTTGACGTTACATATGAGCGGTCTCGTGTAGTCTACAATTTCAATTGTCATTAACAAAACATGTTGAAGGCCGTACTTTGACCTATAATGGTTTACTTTTACAAGTTGTGACTTGGATGGAGAGTTGTCTCATTGGCACTCATACCACATCTTCTTATATTTACATATAAATTATCTTGTTAATATCTGGATGGAATAAACGTTCTCGTTCCACAACATACTGACAAAAGAGTTATCTTATTGGTTTAAGGGTTTCGTTCGTCAGAGACTACTGTAACCCATCGTCATGTCCGTGTCAGTGCTGGAAGATCTTTTATAGTCAAATTCAAACACTTTTTTTTGTTCAAAAGTAGAAAATGCAAATTGAAAAAATATTAAACCGACAAATTCAGTCATGGAAAATAATTGAAAAAGCCACCGGAAATGATACAATCATATGCCCAAATCATATTGGGTTACTCAGAAAACTATGATTTGCCAATTTGAATTTCAATAAAAACATTGATTGATAACAATGTTCTTTGAAATGTTAGTATATTGTGCACAGTATTTTGCACCAATCATCTCATTAATTCTGTTTGTCTGTAATCTTGTAGTCACACTAAACAGCTGGTCACTTAAATTCTACGGAACATCAACAGATCCGTGGCCAAGTAAGTGATCTTAAGCATTACAAAACCAAATGAGAAATAGAAATTTAAAGTTTCCATTTCCGTAGTGATTTGTAAAGGATTTTTAGCATGATGTTGTTATTATAAAACACCCATGCAACCACGCATCCCATATTGCATGATAGGACCTGTTTCCGCAGTTAAAGCTGGTGATAGTCATCGTAAGATGCATTACTTTAATATAATCAAATATGAAAACTATTCATGTATATATTGATATATTGATATATTTATATTTTAATTCCTCATCAATAGATCTAGATAATATGACAGATCTGCCATCATCAGGGGTCCAACCGTCAATTTTATGTTAAAGTCTCTAACTTTCATCTAGTAAGCATTTCTTCCATACTTTTATGTCTGCTATATGCAACTATTGGTGCAACATTGAATACTTGTACACATTCTTCGTCAAACTGCAATAAATACCAGTGTTTCATGATACGTTTTTTTTTTTTTTTTTTTTTTATGTATATATGGGTTATATAAGTTACTCAAACTAACGGAATATTTTCTTTTTCTTCGATTTGTTTTGTTGTAATAATTCAGTACGGTCAATTGATAAAGCATCAGTAATATTATCATCTATTTGGACGTTATCATAACCCCTATCTAATAATTTCACTTTGAAATTAGTTAGATTGTTTATTAATTTGTTATGGCCACTTGTGTTTCTTATCTGCCGTATTGCTACACTTTTAATAAATCCTCGGAATACATGCTGTGAGTGACAGCTATTTCTATGAAGATAAAGACAAGAATTTGTTTCTTTAAAATGTATTTCAAGGTCAAGAATGCCATGTGTTGTAAATCTTTGACCTTTAATTATATCAACATCTTAGAACGATATTTTGTCGTTTGAGATTTCATAGGTAAACTTCAATAAGGGGTTATAATTATTTGCTAGACGAAAAAAATCTATAATTTCATCTGATGTTCCATCATATATTATGGATCTATCGTCCCTATATCTGCCATGATAGAATATTTGTCTTTCTGTTGAAATGCAGAAGTTATTTGATTCATTATTTCAAACATAAGTATGTCACAGGTTTCCGGTGAAGGAAATGCACCAATTGCCGTACCTATTATATGTTTATAAATTTTCCCATCAAATTCAAATAAACTGTTTTCTAATATGACTCTCAACAGATGTATTAATACATTGACCGGCGGAGCATTGACTTGTCAAAATTGTCATAGGCTCGTTCAACGGCACTTAATAAAGCAGCTTAAGGAAGATTAGTAAACATCTGTGTTATATCATACGAAACCAAAAGGCTATTTTCCAAAGGTTTTAATTTCCCAATGATATTAATGAAAGATGTAGTATCTTTTATATATGTAGACTCATTTTGAACCATAGGTATAAGAAAATAATCTACATAATGACCGATAAATTCAGTTACGGAACCACACTTTGATATAATTGGTCTGCCAGGTGGAATTACATTTAATTCATTTAATCCATCATGTTGTATTTGTTTGAACGTCTCTGTTTCAAGACAGTGAATTTTTGTTATTATAAAACACCCATGCAACCACGCATCCCATATTGCCTGATAGGACCCGACACCACTTTAGTGTTTCGGCAGTTAAAGCTTGGGATGGTCATCTTAAGATGCATTATTTTAATATAATCTAATACGATGACCATCCCAAGCTTTAACTGCCGAAACACTAAAATAGTGTCGGGTCCTATCATGCAATGCGGGATGCGTGGTTGCATGGTTTTTTTTATAATAACAAAATGCTTGGAAATATTTCTAGCAAAAGGTCTTTCCATTTTTTCAGTAGACCGTCAGATATATCGTTGATGCATGCTTAAAACAGTTTGTTATCTTATCTTACTTTACAAATAAAAAGAAAAAGCACAAACATTTTTGTTTTCATTTTCAAATAATTCTGACATAAGCAATAGCATTACCCCAATTTTACAAAAATAAAAATATAATGGTGTGGGTCCTTTTGAAGAACTCCATTGATGTGTATGCTTCCTGTACAATAGAAAAAAGAGTAATATAAACTGCATTTAAGTTCAAATGTGTCGATTTTGACATGTTCATGACGTCAACGTTCAATACCAATCAAGTGACAACACTAAATCCTTTTTTAATATCTTAGTTAAGACCATTTTAAAAGATTGAATAATTTTGATATGTGTCCGTTTAATAGGCCGAATGTAGGCTCCTGTCATATCCAATCATTAGGTTGTTTACATGAACAACGTTATGTGTTTTTTTTAGGAAATTACATCATTTATACGTTTTATTCAAATAAATGTTTATAAAGTCAATGTAAATGAACTTCAATAAATAATTGATTCCAAACTAAAAGGAAATTCATAGTCATCTAAATATATTGGACTATTAAGACGTACATTTTATATCCTTGAGCAAGATAATAAAATAATATTTAATTTGATACAGAATACAAATTAAAACTGCTACCTAGAAATAAGGAAATTTGTAAAAGTCCAAAGAAATTTTGATTTAAGTAAATCTCGCAGAGAAACAAATTACGAATTAAAAACATAGTGCATAGATTATAGTCAACTGTAATAATTTGTTATATGATTAATAACGAGTACATTAAATTCAAGATGACAGATATTTTAAAGCAAAATAACTGTTTTTTATTGTTAAAACTGTTGAACCATATCTAACGCTACACTGTTTCTTAATGATTTGATATAATTGTCATCAAATGATTTTTAGACAAAGTGAAATGTTTTGTAGGCGTTGGACAAACAAGTTCAGCATCTGCCAAAATTACAACAGAACCTAAAACACAAAGCACAACAGTAGGTAAAACAACTAAACCTACACCAAAAAGTACAACGTTGGTGCTTACAACAAAGGATGCCACTGGTTCAATAGCGTATAGTAAGTATATCGATACTTTCATTTGAAAACTCTTAACGTCAAAACGCTATCTTGGATGAAGGAGATTAGGATAACAATGGGTATTGAAACAGATTGACCAAAAGGAACAAGCATTTTAAAATGAATGTTCAAGATTTAAAACGAATATACCGTGTGGCAGCTTGTGATTACATGTCCGCTTTAAGACGCTGAATGATAAACACCTTCAGTTGTTTAAAAGACATCCCAGGCCTATAATTTTATACGCCAGACAGATGTTTCGTCTACCAAAAAACCCATCAGTGACGCTAGAATAGTTAGAATTCCAAATACAGCACGAAGTTGAAGAGCATTGAGGATAACTGGTTCTCAACCACTATATTAATAGTATGTATAGGGCAAATAAAAATTTCATATAGTGGCAGCTTATGATAACGTTTCCGCTTTAAGCCGTTGAACGATAAATGACACCTTCAGTTCCTTAAACGATACCCCAGTTCCATAATTTTATACGCAAGACGCGTGTTTCGTCTTCAAAAGACGCATCAGTGACGCTTGAATAGAAACAGTTAAAATGTCAAATACAGTACGAAGTTGAAGAGCATTGAGGATAACTGGTACTAAACCTGGTACATAAATAGTATGCATAGTGCAAAACATTGTTTTTCAAATTTCTCTTGTGGCTAATTAGACTTGTAATTAAGGATGATGATTACTATATCAATGATGCAATTTTACGTCATTTACAATATTTTCGCGAAATAAGCGAAACTAAAGTCCTGACAAAAATTTTATCACTTTATAGAATGAGCGTCTGAAATAAATAATGTAAAATTTTATTGAAATAATTGAATGTGTTCTGTTACATGTCGTATTTGTAGAGGTGATTTTCGGTTTATTGAAATACCTGTAGATGTAGAATGTGTACTGTTACATGTCGTATTTGTAGAGGTGATTTTCGTTTTAGTGAAATACCTGTAGATGTAGAATGTGTTCTGTTACATGTCGTATTTGTAGAGGTAATTTTCGTTTTAGTGAAATACCTGTAGATGTAGAATGTGTTCTGTTACATGTCGTATTTGTAGAGGTAATTTTCGTTTTAGTGAAATATCTGTAGATGTAGAATGTGTTCTGTTACATGTCGTATTTGTAGAGGTGATTTTCGTTTTAGTGAAATACCTGTAGATGTAGAATGTGTTCTGTTACATGTCGTATTTGTAGAGGTAATTTTCGTTTTATTGAAATACCTGTAGATTTAGAAGTGTTCTGTTACATGTCGTATTTGTAGAGGTAATTTTCGTTTTAGTGAAATACCTGTAGGATGTAGAATGTGTTCTGTTACATGTCGTATTTGTAGAGGTGATTTTCGGTTTATAGAAATACCTGTAGATATAGGATGTGTTCTGTTACATGTCGTATTTGTAGAGGTAATTTTCGGTTTATTGAAATACCTGTAGATGTAGAATGTGTTCTGTTACATGTCGTATTTGTAGAGGTGATTTTTGGTTTATTGAAATACCTGTAGATGTAGAATGTGTTCTGTTACATGTCGTATTTGTAGAGGTGATTTTCGGTTTTATTGAAATACCTGTAGATGTAGAATGTGTTCTGTTACATGTCGTATTTGTAGAGGTGATTTTCGGTTTATTGCAATACCTGTAGATGTAGAATGTGTTCTGTTACATGTCGTATTTGTAGAGGTAATTTTCGGTTTATTGAAATACCTGTAGATGTAGAATGTTTTCTGTTACATGTCGTATTTGTAGAGGTAATTTTCGGTTTATTGAAATACCTGTAGATGTAGAATGTGTTCTGTTACATGTCGTATTTGTAGAGGTGATTTTCGGTTTTCATGTAGTTTTAGTTTGATAGTTTTATATTTTCAGATATTCTTGTTCAAGTCAGAACTAATGATTGTTTTCCAATCAGCAAATGGGGCATTATTTATTTCAACAATTATTTATTCTAGCTTACAATACAAATGTCCCGATGATTGCCGGTATTGTTGGAGCCTTCATTGCAATTATTGCACTCGTTGGAGCAGTGTTTGCTACATATGCATTAATAAAGAACATAAAGAAGTAACTATGAATTAAATTATCTATCTATACAATTTAAACGTGTAGCGATGTCATCACTAAATGTAAAAATAAATTTAAGGTTGCAATATATTATTACATTTTATTACATATTATTACATATTATTACATACATTAAAAGCAGTAAAACGGATAACAAAGAAGTGCATTTTATAGTAAACATTATAATGTAATAACAAATAAGGATATGCGGTATAATTGCCAATAAGACTGTTATCCTTAAAGACCAATCACACAAAGACTGAAACAATTACAAGATCACCATCCTTCAACAATGAGTAAAATGCGTACCGTTTAATTAGCTATTAACGGCCTCGGTATGACAAAAAATATGAAAAACCAAAAAAGAACCATGGCCTGATGTATACTGCAACATAGAACAAATACTAATATGGCAAACATCATCCAACGGCAACCACTGCATAGCATGTTCCTGGCTTGTTGCAGCAACATTAAGAATATAGCAGGCTTGGCTTGTTATAGCAACATTAAGAATATGACAGGCCTTGACTAATTTGTGAGTGCTCCATCGTCCCCTCAAACTGGTACAATGATATAACAACACAGCATAAGTTCGCTTGTTCGTGTATCGTTAGATTTCAATTACAGCACTCTTATTATTTGCTGTTACTAAGGTTAATATGAAAGCAGAAATGACATTAAATTCTTGCCATATTTATAATATGCTTTTGTTGCCAGGACCAATCAAATATTACGCCACATTTTTTCAAAAATAGCACTCGTATGTACATGCTCATTACCAGAAACTCCATAGGATCAATGATGATTCATCGGCAAAAGTCTGTAAAAACTCATCAGAGATACCAGGCTAACAATTCGGTTCGCCAGACACGCGTTCTGTCTAAATGAGACTCATCAGTGGCGCTATTGTCAAAACAATTTGAAGGTTACATATAATACGAAGTTAAAACGCTTTAAAAACATAAAAGTTCAAAAAAAGTATGCCAAATACGGCTAAGGCAATCTTTCACTGACAGTAGAAAACCGGTAACATAGTTCGAGCACTTTCATTTTGGGTGAAGCCTATCAAAGTTGCATATTTGTCAAAAACAACACGTCATACTCATTTGACTTGCTTGTTCAGTGATGAAAAGTAAGTATATACACCGATAAAAGAAGACGGAAGTGAAATTGCAGCACACGATGACACACACAAACAAAACAGAAAACGAAAACGTTCTTGCTTACGCATGTCCTTAAACCGAATCCATTATGTCCTGAAATAACATTTTTAATTTCTTCTGTTTTTAGACTTGATACGAAGAAGCAACGCAAGTACGAAATCCCAAATGTGTACAATAGGAAGGAAATTCAAGCTGTGACACAATTATATGGTAGACGTATAGATGTGTATTGAAATAACGTCCGGTTCTAGATTTAAGCCACGGAACTTAAGTAAAGAACCTAGTGTTTGTGCATTGCCATATAATTAATGATTATGTAGCATTTGCAGTAAAATAATGTAAATTACTGTGATATCGATTAGTTTATGATAGTAATGATAATAGACGAAAATTATTGTCTTCATTACATACTAGTATATCATTTTTAGAATACAAGTATTTACGATATCTCTTTTTTCAAATAAAAAGATTTTAAAAAATATGTTTTTTTTTTACATTGTAACGGTATTTCTGTAAACCTTTAACGATTTCGATAACTTTCACCGTAATTTTATGCAAGCGATTGAATTTTTTGTCCTCCAAATAGTGTCACGTTATTTGTCTTAATATAATATCTTTTACAGAACATGCATAACAAAAAATAAGTTTATTTTGGTTTGATCAATTAAACAAAATTATGTTGGACACTATTACCGGAAGCCTTCTTTTATGAAAGGACCATTAACCAGGTTCAATCCACCATTTTCTACATAAGAAAATGCCTGTACCAAGTCAGGAATATGACAGTTGTTATCCATTTGTTTGATGTGTTTGAACTTTTGATTTTGCCATTTGATTGAGGACTTTCCTTTTGAATTTTCCTCGGAGTTCAGTATTTTTGTGATTTTACTTTTACTTATATCATTCCAGAGTTACATACATTTTGGTCGTTTTTCAGATAATTTCCAACAATATGATGTTGAAATAATACGGGTTTTTTACAACAACGGATATTTTTCATTTCAAAAATTAAGCAGTCTGTTCAATGTCTTACATTTCTTTTAGTTGAACAGTAACATAGAAAACTTAATCGATATTCTTGATATTATACAAATATCGACACAAAATTAGATCATCAAATAAATCTCAAAATAAATTTTCTATTTAGGAATATAATTTCAACAACAGAGTTTTGTTTGTTTTTTTTTTTTTTTTTTTTTTAATCAAGTAACATTATGTATATGATATTATGAAAAGAATTCATTCGTATTTTATCAGAAATTTTTTTCAGGATTTTCACATTGACATGTGCGATCATCATTCATCATTCTTTCGGTACTCAGTTTACTTTCACATTAGTTATAGGCTTTGCAATTATATTATATAGATATATTAGAGCCGATTTCTCCAAAAGTTATATTACACTGGAGCTGATTTTAGAGGAAAATATTTTGCAGTCATCATAGACAAGATATTTCAAAACTATGAGGCATTTTTCAAAATGTGACTAATATAGAAATGTCTCCGGATCGGTGTTAGCGCCAATTTTTGTAATATAGATTATTTTTTGTTGACCGTTAGATGTTTTTTGTTTACCTTTAAATTTCTTTTAGTTTTATATCTCTGTGATGCTATCTCATTTACGCATACTTCACATCTTTTTTTGGGGATACAACTTGCAACTGATGCTTTGAAGCTTAACTGTTTTTGTGATGAATTGAATTTGTAAATTTGTTCATACTTGTATTTTCATTGATGGGAAATTTAAATCATAGATTTTATTTGTATAAAAAAAAAATGTGTGGTTTTTTTTTCTGTTTTGTCAAAGAATAAGAAGAACAATTGATTTCAATGTTTTGTGAAATTTTATCGTTAATAAGCAGATTCAAAATCAGCATTTGTCGACATTCATATATGTGTTTACGTGTATAATCCATGATAAACGTATTACTGTTGTAAAATATTTATGTCGTATATATTTATCTCTTTGATATTTAGTTTTTCACTTCTTTATATAATTGTTTTACATATATATAACGCATTTATTGGAATAAATTGTAAATATTTCTTTTTTTTTTAAAGAGAAACATAAGAATAAACAAGTTTTTATTTTTTCGTCTTGTGAAAATTGCGTTTGTGATCTGCAATAAATGAAAATATACACTTAGATCCCATGTTAAAAATTCACAGAAGCCATAATTAACTTATCATAGATACCAGGATTAAAAATTCGACAAAAGCCTCATTAGTGACGCTCGAATAAAAACAATTTAAAAAAAAAGACAAAATAAAGCAATTACATTAATTATCCGTATTAGCATAATCATTAGACACATTTCTAATAGAAAACACTAACATTTTGTCAAATTAAGGACACAGTAAATTATCAACGCAAGTCGTCTTAAGTGTTGAGACGGCAACAGTCAATTTGATCACGCCTTTCAATCAAACAACTTTACTCAGTACTTGGAACATTAAATACAGTATTGTTATTGGTTGATTGTTTAGTCTCATTACGATAATCGCACTAAAAATATTATGCTTGTAAGGCTTAAATGATGTACTTTTTTTTCGAAAACAAAGTCATCTAATTTTGACAATTACCAGGATGTTGGCCAACATAGCTCATAGGTCATGTTGGTATACGGTTATTCTATCATGATAAGTAGAAGCCTCGTTCTAGAGTACATATTTTTTGTTTTTCTTTGTTGACATATTTGTTTTGTTTTTATAGTAATTAAGATTATAACACAATGTTGACTGCTGTACCCCTATTTTTGACATTTTTACCTATTATGTCTGTTTGTTTTGTTCACACATTGTTGTCAATATGATGGAATTTTATGCGACTGTCATACAATTGAGAGGTTTAGCTAGCTATAAAACCAGGTTTAATCCACCATTTTCTACATAAGAAAATGCCAAGTCAAGAATATGACAGTCGTTTTCTATTCGTTTGATGTGTTTGAGCTTTTGATTTTGCCATTTGATAAGGGACTTTCCGATTTGAATTTTCCTTGGAGTTCGGTGTTTTTGTTATATTACTTTTCACATGAAAACTGTTATGGATCGAGAAAACCTGACAGGGCAAACAGATAAGAATGTCAAAATCTACGTACTGTTTATTTGATCACAATTGTCAGATATGAAAAATTTACAATGACAAAAGCACCTCTTTCGTCGTAATGGTTAGTTCTCAAACGATCTTTATTGTCAATTTATATACTCAAAAAAGAGAGGCGAAAGATACCAAAGGAATAGTCATACTCATAAGACGAAAACGAACTGACATTTGAACGTATTCGTCGTCATCTGTGAAACAGATATTACGTAACGTACAACCAACTCATGATGGCGTCCGTAACCTATTCGGAGGCATGACTTCAACTTCATCACTTCGAACTCTTGGTTTAATAGCTCCCTGCTAAGCAGGAAGCCTTTATCAAGGACTTTATTAAGGAAATCATGTAAGAAATGCAAGCTCTGAAATATCGTATCAGCTGGGAGTTATTTACTCCATACGCAGGCGCTGCTGGAATATTGCTACATAGGAATGAAATGTTCACAATTGGGAAGCTGAAGTCATCTCTATCATCGTAAAAAAATGTTCTCAACCGACCCTCATTATTAATTTGTAGATGTAAGTCAAGACATGAGGCAAACTTAACTGCATCTGTGATACCCTCTATTTCATGTTCAATGGGATAAATGCGTTCAATATAGTCCCCAAACTTTGAATTATTCAGTGAGAGGACATCATCTATATAGCAGAACGTGAAGTTAACTGATAATGCCAGCTTGTTTTTATTCTTCCTTCGAAACTCCTGTATAAAGTTTGCCTCATATGAATAAAGGAACAAATCGGACAGAAGAGACGCACTGTTGGTTCCCATGAGAATGCCGATAGTTCGCGGAACGTAACACATATTTTGTCAATCAAGATATCAAACATCATGATAAAGTCAGTTGTTTCAGAAAAAGGAATTGTTTTAATCAGAGTGTTTTTTTGGCAATGGACGATTTATTCCACCCTCAAACTAAATAATTGTGTGTTTCTACGCTGGCCATTTTTGTAGGATAAAAAGCAGGACCAATTATGTCAATTTGTTTTTAGTGTGGAATGGTGAAAGCATGTGTGAAAATTAGAAAGGTCAGAGGAAAAGCCTAAGATTGTATGTGCTCTTTTGAATTTTCTAAGTATCCACATCTGATTCACACTGACCCAAGAGTAGGTAGTTTAACAATAACTCAGAAGTCCAGCATGGATTGCTGATAACATTGTTCACATCGCCCCTAGGGAAGAAATTTTCACAATAATCTAAAGACCGGCTATGATTGCTGACAAATTGATATTAATAATTAAGGTTTCCTGGAGTACCCGAAAAAACAGTAATAAAACGTTGTTTTTAAGGACACTTGTGTAATTAAGGTATCAAATGCAGTGAAGGAAGATCCACTTCTTCCCTTTGGATGAAATTCCAAAAGAACACAGGACAGACCTATGGTTACTAGTATTCAGGATTTCTCCTTGTAAGTGTCATGGAGGTATATGTTGAGTTTCAATGTGAATAGTTAATACCTAATTCCGCTATCACGCAATTTATGTTATGTGATTTACACACAACATCGATGTTATTTGGGGCTATATCGGCAGGGACAGCAACAAATTTGTCTTCGAAGTAGGACAGGTGCTTATCAACCTGTTGGTCCTTAGACACCGAGGCATCATGGCATCATGTGTATTCATAGACAAATTCAGTTTTTTTATTTTGATTTGTATCTACGACAAGTAACCATAACCTATTCGGAAAGAGTACGTGATTTTTTTCAGTCCATTGCTTTTTTTGCATTATACTCGACTGAATCTATCAGTATTTGGACGTTGTGTTTCCAATTGATGGATTTAGGCAAACAATATTTTGGGCCGTAGGATAACATTTCGCAGAGATGTGTTATTATTTGGCCATTTTTACTTGTTTTGATTCGAGCGTCACTGATAAGTCTTTTGTAGACGAAACGCACGTCTGGCGCAAATACAAAATTTCAATCCTGGTATCTATGATGAGTTTATTGACAATGTTCAGGTCACTACATATAGTTATAATGAGGCCAGCAGGATTATATATGAACGAGAAACTACCAAATGCGCAATGGAAGGTTTGAACTTGAAGTCATCAATAAATAATTTTGTAATTGAAAACTAGTCGCAATTGGTGTGGTATAGATGTAAGAGATAATAGGTACAGAGAGATCTTTGAAGCAGGGAAATATTTTTTAGATGCAAAGTAGCCTTGATTGCATCTATAGTATTTAAGGTTATTTAGGATTGATGCAATCAATATCATGAACATAGTCACCAAACATAGCAATATCCACTTAGAAGGTATCATCTATAGACATATACGTTTACTATTTTTAATGCTAGCTTTTCATACTTTGTAATTGAAGTTTGAACATGAGATTTGCCTCATACGAATTGAACAAATGTGCAAAAAGAAGAACATGTTTCGATCCGTAGAAAAACTGTTTGTCTGTTGGAAAATTAATATTCAAACATTTTAATGATGCCAGACTGGGTGCGTCGACAGGGTAGGAGTATCCTGCTATGCATGCATCGCTCACCGTCTTTGCATTTTATTTACTTTGGGGAATATTAGTGTAAAGCTTAGAATAATCAATAGTGTTGATATGACTGCAAAATTGTAAAGAAGATGATTGAAGACGTTTAGTAGATCTTCCGAATTTTCACGAATCCACATCTGAACGACATCATTGCTTTGTTGATATATACTTAATTACTGTATGTCTGTAACACTTTTACAAAATATCTGAAAGATAAAATGTAAAACAAAACAAAACGAACTCTAAGGCAAATTTAAAAAAAAGGGAAGTCCATAAAAACTGACAAAATCAAACACTATCAATCAACGGAAAACGTGAAAAAAAAACAATTGCCATATTTCTGACTTTGTACAGGCATTTTCCGACGAAAATTGCGGGAATAACCCGGTGTTATAGCTTGCTAAATTTTCCATAGTGTGAAAGTTGTTTATATATCTGTTATATTGACTCAAGTAGGTGAGCAACATACATAATAGGTTAATGTGACAATTATTGGGAAGCAACAGCCAAAACTTTGTAAACATACATCCCAGACGTACAAACCATTTGACTAAAAAATTCAAATAAACATACAAATTAATCTAACAAAGACGCCAACAAAAAATTTGTTATAGATAGTAAATTTTAAATTGACAATGACTTCAACAAAAGTTATTGTCGTTGATGATACATACAGTATATACACTTCCTCAATAGATTAAAAATCAACTATAAATACAAGGGTAAATATAATAGAAACATCACTGTAAAACTGAGAAAAAAAACTCTCTGTCCGAATCTCACATTAAGACCCACCTACATCCGGAATGCCCAAAGTAAAAAAAGTCAAAAACCCAATGGCTGGATGTATAAATACATAATTACGTCAAAAGTCATACGACTAAAAGGCATACATTTTCTATTAATACTCGGCAACCTATAAATTAACTTCCTTTCAATTATAAAATATGTGATGTTTAAAGGGATTAACAAAAAAAATATAGCGTTATTTCACGGACTAGTTCTTTCGTTCAAAATCGAACGATCCTTCTCATATTATTAGTTTAAATTCTAAGTGTACTAAACAACTTCTGTAATGAAAGTCTTTTTTGTCATTATATTGATACAAATTAATTATCTGATTAGCTGCTTTGAGCATGTTGAGAGATTGGATAACGAAATAGAGGATAATGTTTCGAAAAGTATAAAAAGGTTTAACATAAAAGATGGAGAATTCACGAACAGAATAGTTTTTACAACGACGAGAAAAGATGACCCAAGTATATGGTTTAATAAGAAATATCATCGATATGAATACATTGGACAGGTAAGTTATATTTATTTTTGTAGACCATTCTTTGTCACACAATTTGGTTGTTCTGAGTTATATCGTGGTCTTTTTTGTGATGTATATAATGATGATACTTAATATATGTGCGAAGAGTAAAATAACAAAAATACTCCAAGGAAAATTCACAACGGAAAGTCCCTTATCAAATAGCAAAATCAAAAGCTCAAACACATCAAACGAATAGAAAACAACTGTCCTATTCCTGACTTGGTACATATATTTCCTTATGTAGAAAATGGTGGATTAAACTTGGTTGTAAATGGTTTAACTTATTTTGTATCAAATGTAAGCCTAATGTATAATATATAAAATGAATAAGTGTAATCATTATTTACCAGCAACAAATCAGACGAATCAGAGACTAGAGTTTCCACTATAGACAAATGCCAAAGTTTCACTTTTTATATCCCATATGTTACAGTTTGACGGCTTATTCATTGAGTGCATCTTGTCATAATTTTGTCATCCTTTAATACAGTTTTACAAATTAATGTTCAAAACATTTTACAGCTTCATGCAAATATTAAAACTATTACAAATTCTTTCTTTCAACTGTTTGTCTTTTCGTCGTGGTTCGTTTTTGACCATGGATTTGTCAGTTTGTTTTTGACTTGTGAGTTTGAATGTCCCTTTTGTATTTTTTTTTTTTTTTTTTTTTTTTTTTTTTTTTTGCCTCTCTTTAACATGAACAAAGTTACGCCCACGATTGCTTTTTTGAATAAAGATACATGTTTGAAGATAGATTTATAACCTGATATGTAATCCACCATACAAGAAGATATTCTATTTGTTTAATGTATGACAATAATGGACTGTGGTTTGATGAATAGATGGTATAATGGTAATTGTTCATTTCCATGTGAACTTAATACATATTAATTTGATATGTCCATAAACAATGTTAAATAATTATTTTTACTTTATATAGTCAAAAGACTTAACATGATAACATATATGAATTGCGTCAAAAGTATCATGACCTTAAAACCACAAGGAATATACGACAAAAAATATATTTATTCATTCACAGTTTAAATTTCAAGTCTAACAAGCGCATTGTTTGCATTCTGTACAATTGAGTTTTAAACAGACAGTTGTATTTTATGTGATAGTTTGAGATTTTCAGTATCTTTTGTTGATTTGTATTTTTGCAAACATACAAAAAGCCGTTATTAAAATGATGAAAAAAGGCGGAAGATACCAAAGGGACTTTCAAAACTCATAAGACAAAACCAAACTGACAACGTCATTGCAAATAACGGAGACGACGAAAAGACGAACAAGTCCACAAAATACATAGAAAAAAGTATAGTAACAAAAAAACCGAACTCCAAGTAACATTCAGAACGGAAAGTCCCTTATAAAATTGCAAAATCAAGACATTTTTGGGGCCCTTTATAGCTTACTGTTCGGTGTGAGCCTAGGCTCCGTGTTGAAGACCGTACTTTAACCTATAATGGTTTACATTTATAAATTTTGACTTGGATGGAGAGTTGTCTCATTGGCATTCATGCCACATCTTCTTATATCTATCAAACACATCAAACGAATGGGAAATACTGATAGAACAACTCGACAGTTAAAACATATCTTTTTTTTCGATTGAGTCCGTAAAAAGTTCGAATTCACCATTTGGAACCCTTGGCTCAATATTTTTCTTGTAAGCAGCCACACCCGCTTTCAAGAAAATTATGATAGGAATCGCAAGCACTTTCGCTGCTGAAATGTTGCTACAAAGAAATAGAAAGTTATCAATTGGGAAGCTGAAAACATCTATTTTGACCTAAAGTATTGTTCCTAATTGAACGTCATTCTTAAGTTCTTTATGTAAGTCAAAATATGAGGCAGACTTAATTGTATCTGTGGTATCCTTTATTTCAATGTCCATGGATATATGTGTTCAACATAGGCACCTACTTTGGATTATTTAGTGAGAGGACATCATCTATAGAGTGTAACTTGAAGTTAAAAGATAATTCTGGCTTCTATCAATTCTTCCTGAGAAACTCCCGTTTAAAGTCTGTCTCATATAAATAACGGAACAAGTCGGCAAGATGAGGAATATAATTAGTTCCCATATGAATGCGGATTGTTTGTTGAAAAACACGTCCTACAAACGCAACAAATGTGTTGTCTATCAAATAATCTAGCATCTCATTACTATAAAAAAAATGTTTTCACAAAGTATGAGTTATCCCTTCCAAAAAAAGATACGTTTATCTCCGGTTGACATTCTTTTTAATGAAAAGTCGGATTTGTCCTTTCAATCTGTCTATAAGTTAAGCATAGATTTTACTAGTGTAACGGGTAGACGGGTAGATAAGTCAAATGTTTTATACTATTGCCAGAGGAACAAAATTTAGATTGTATGTACTCTTTTACCATAAAGTGAATTTTTCTAAACTTTTCAAATACTTTTCAGAATCGATGTTTCATTCGAAAAGTAAGTTTACAAAATAGACTTAAATATTCCCGTTTAGTCCCCGCATACATGTACTTTTGTAATTTAATATTCAATAGTATGATCATGTTACTTTGTTACGATTTATACTTTTGTAAAAATCAATGGAGCATGAAGAAAGATTACATCATTACTTTGTCTAAAATTCAGTTCATATCACAATATAAACGCAGATCATTTAAAATGTATTCATATGATACTGACATTAATGTGCATGTTGGCTGTCTTTAGGTTAAGTCTAGATACTTTCTGTGTAGTGTTTTGTTGTGGACTTGTTCGTCTTGTCGGCGTTTTTCACGTTTGTTTTAACCTTGCCGTTGTCAGTTTTCTACGACTTACAACTTTTGAATGTATCTCTCCCCTATTTTTGATATATGAAAAAAGAAGAAGATCGTCAGCCAGAGGTTACTTAACAGAATAAGAAGAATTGACTACAATCCACGTTGCTAAAGATCTGCAGACTTGATTGTATAACAACCGCTAAAGTAAATACAAATGAGCGAAAATACAAAAAAAAAATAAGTAATCAAAACTTATAGATAATATTTGTGTATTGTGGAACAACTCATAATTTACAGATTTGTTTTAATTGTTAAAGCAAATATTTAGATTAAATCAAATTCAGATAACGAACGCAGATAATCATTAAAAACTATGAATTTCAATTGATAAGTCCTACAAATAATGAGCATTAAATGGATGATTAAACATTTTGATAATCAACTCTCAAACTATTAAATTTTGTTTATTTATCATCCTGTTGCTATTTGTTAATTGTCCTTACTTCTCAGGTAAGATGATGGCTTTAGAGAAACATCAAATACCAATTTAAAAGTCTCCGGTTTCTCTTGGTCTACGATCGGTGGAAGACCTTCCTCAACTCGACTCGAGTGCGGTAACATGCAACAAACGTGTAGTATAACTTTACTTTATCTAAATGGAATTTAATGCAACTGTCATACAGGTGAGAGGTTTAGCTAGCTATAAAATCAGGTGTAATCTGCCATTTTCTACATAAGGAAATGCCTATACCAAGTCAGGAATAGGACAGTTGTTACTATTCGTTTGATGTGTTTGAACTTTTGATTTTTCCATTTGTTAAGGGACTTTCCGTTTTGAATTTTCCTTGGAGCTCGGTAGGTGTATTAATTTACTTTTTACAGAACAAACTGACTCTGTTCTACAAAAATAAAATAAATACACAAAATATGAGATATACTTTGATTACAAATGATATAATTCTCAATCAAAAGCAAACCGACCTGGGCACAACTTTATAACATCGAACGATTAAAAAATGGTCGAAGACTTACACTTCAGGGAAGCTGATCATGTAAATCAAATGTGATAATTTTAACAGAAACATTTAAATGCCTTCGGTGTATTCATTGGTTGTGTCCAATATCAAAGGTGTATAGAAACGAACAATATTTGATAAAACCTGGAGTATGCAAATTGCAACAATAGCCGACATTGTTATTGGTATATTACAGTGTTGTAGATTAAAAACCTTTGTTAAATAAAGTAACTTTGTTATGAAAATTCTAAAACGTAAGTCTTACTAAAACAACACAGTAAGATAGAAATTTTAAAGTTAAATTGTAATATGGCGTATTTCAAATAATTAATACTGTTCAAAAAACAGAAACGGATATTTCGGATGAATTTTTCAATATGCAAAATATATATTTTACAAGGTAAAATGAATTCGTCAATTGCATCTTCGAATTTTTACAGGTAAGTTTTAAACTTTAAATGCCCGTTCTTTTTGGT
Source organism: Mytilus coruscus (assembly GCA_017311375.1). Lineage (NCBI taxonomy): Eukaryota > Metazoa > Mollusca > Bivalvia > Mytilida > Mytilidae > Mytilus > Mytilus coruscus. Next base: position 1,565,152 of record CM029599.1, on the reverse strand, counting down.
TTGGCTCTCTGTCACATGAAATTTGCGACTCGCTAAAAGTGCTTATGTCTTTTGTAGACGAAACGCGCGTCTGGCGCAAACACAAAATTTCAATCCTAGCACCTATGATGAGTTTATTTACAACCACTGGGTCGATGCCACTGCTGGTGGAGTTTTTATTCCCCGAGGGTATCACCAGCCCAGTAGTCAGAACTTCTGTGTTGACATGAATTATCATTGATATGGTTATAATTATATATTAACTGTTTACAAAACTTTACATTTTTGAATTACTAAGGCTTTTCTACCTCAGAAATAGATTACCTTAGCAGTATTTAGCAAAACTTTTAGGAATTTTGGTCCTCAATGTTCTTCAATTTCGTACTTTATTTGGCCTTTTTAACTTGTTTTGATTCGAGCGTCACTGATGAGTCATTTGTAGACGAAACGTGCGTCTGGCGCAAATACAAAATTTCAATCCTTGTATCTATGATGAGTTTATGACCTTTTTCGCTACGACATTTTGCTAACGTTTTTCACTAGAATTTTGAAATCAACTCAACTGTTACACTTTTGCGCATATAAGGACCAAGTTTGAAGATTTAATTCGTCACAACGTTAAAAGCTGTCATGCCAAGGTTGGACCCTGCTATTCGAAATATCGTCATCGGCCGTCTCCAGGACGGAGTGTCCTAAAGTGAAGTAGCAAGAACTGAAAATGTTAACCGGAACACAATTTCGCTACTTTGGAACAGATACCAGCAGACTGGCTGTACCAAGGACCGCCCGAGAAGTGGACAACCTCGCCTAACGACTCCTGGACAAGATTCCATCTACGAAATAGAACCGTACCCGCAACAACCACTACAGTTGGGATACCAGGATTGAGAAGAATCAGCTAACAAACAGTCCGAAATCGACCTCGACATCATCAGGAGGTCGTATTTTGGACCCATTTTGAGGCCGTTCCACAGACGGAATAGAGTGCGATGGTGCAACAGATTGGGGGCTGGACATTCCTCAACTGGCGCAAAATCTGGTTCAGTCCCGGTTCAACGTGATGGAAGAACTCGTGTTTACCTACGCATGAATGAACGTTTTGCTTCCTCCTATGTCCAACAAATGTTGCAACAGAAATGGCAAGCAATTCCCCGCAACAACATCAGAACATTGATAGTATCCATGCCAAGGAGATGCGTAGCAGTCTTAGCAGGTGGACATTCACAGTACTCTCTTAAATGGCACCGGAAGTACCTCTAATTGTGATAAATTAACTTTTATTCATCAATCTCGAAGGAATTACCTGTCTTCTTCTTTATCATTTTTGAGTGAATATCTTTATTAGTAATTGTAAAATTTCCATTCAAAATACTTGTATTAAAATTCTTAAAAATCCATTATACTTTTCTTTTTTGCACAGTATATTAAACTGTATGGTTATTTATCTGAAAGAGTCAATCGAATCAATATTCCTAAGAAATCAAAAAAAAGTGAAGGACGTGGTTTTTTTTAATTGTGTTTGGTTTAGAAACATGAGAAATGGGGACTATTAATATAGATTCAGGAAATTTACAGGTTCTTTATATTCATCCATATTTATAATCTATATAAATAGAGTTGTGATATGATTGTCAATGGGACAACTATGTATCAGTGTCTAAATGAATAAGACATAAGCAACAATAGGTCGCCTTCAACAAGACACAATCCATACGATAAAGTCAATTCTAAAGGGTCCTGACAGGACAAAATGCCTTAATGACAAAACGAAAACCGATAATGAATATGACATGTTACAACATACGACAATCAATGATTTACCCCTGACTTCGGACAACATATACAATTATATTTTTACATTTGATTGGCAATTACAACGAACATTTGAATATTTTAGTTTTGGATTGGGAAAGCAAAGTATATCACTGCTCAAATACGTCAGACGAAAACCAAAGAGGCATTAAGTACTCTCAAAGAAGACCCGGATGTGAAAGTCCTGAGACAAAATCCTGAGGTAAGATGGAAAAAGTGAAAGAGATTCGACATTTAAATGAACATACAAAATCAAAATTAAAACAAAAGGTAAATGAAACAACGTAATCATATGTGTTTTCTATCTATAAAGCATTTTGTTTTTGTCAAACCCCCGATGGTAGTTGGTTTTTTTTTTCGTCTACCTATTAAATATTTTGGTCAATTTTTCTCATAACCCGTTTGTCCAAAAGCGATAATATTTGAATTTACTTGTGACGTTTATACAGATTTGCCTACATTTAGAACCATTATTGGCAGTTATAGAAGAATGGCATCATCCTTCTGCGACACTTCTGTGGAAATATTTACAAAATGTCGTCATGCGTATTGAGATTGGTTTTCATGCTGTGTTAATGACAATAGGTGTGATTCGGACACAAGACGTTTTTTCAGTGTTGTTTCTATTTTGTTTACCCTTGTCTTAATATTTTACTGAATTTGTCTTTTATCGAGATAGTATATACTATAAACTTTAGTACTATCAACTTCAAAAAAAAATGTTGGCGTTTTTGTTAGCTTTGTTAGTATATTTGTTTGAATTTTTTAGTCATTTGTGTTGTATGTCTGTAGTGTATGTGTACACAGTATTGACTGCTATATCTCTTTTATTGTTACATTACCTTTTATGTTTGTTTAATTTGCTCACCCTATTTTGTCAATATAACGGAACTATCAACAACGTTAAAGAATAGTCGTACTGTGTCATTATTTTATGCGACTGTCATACATGTGAGAGGTTTAGCTAGCTATAAACCAGGTTTAATCAACCATTTTCTACATAAGAAAATGCCTGTACAAAATCAGGAATATGACAGTTGTTGTCCATTCGTTTGATGTGTTTGAGCTTTTTATTTTGCCATTAGATTAGGAACTTTCCGTTTTGAATTTTCCACGGAGTATTTTTGTGATTTTACTTTTTACATGGTGTAAAACATGACATCTAAATATATTGCTTACCACACCTTAAACCTAAATGACTCCGGCAAAGTTGATCAAATTATTTATATTAAAACAAAACATATAAGTTTTGTTCGCATAATAAAAGCTAACCGATGCGTAATGTTTTTTTTTTAAATGGGGAAAATGAAATTGGAAAAAAATGTAAGCAATTTTTACATAACATCAATAGTAAGAAAACTTTATCAAAATATATTGAAACTGCTATCAGCTGCTTTTCATGGAGATAATTGATTAAGCATACCAAAATGACATTAATACAATCACAGTTAAGTATCATTGCATACATAATATATGTATTGTTTTATCAAATAGCATGTGTATTAGTCACATGCATCACTGCAATTAATCTATTTTACTGAACTGTAGATGTATCTAAATATTAATATCAATATCACACACCTTAACTTTTCTACAGATCAAGTAGTACATTAAATGTCTTATGTTGAGACCTAATGAAAAAATATATACTCTTAACATTTTTTTCATTGTTCAAATAAAGGCAACAGTAGTATACCTCTGTTCAATAGTCATAATTTGATTAAGCAAAAACAAATCCGGGTAACAAATTAAATTAAAATCAATCGGGTCCAGGACCAATCCAGTATATCTTATTATAATCCTTCGTAATTAATTCCATTTTCTATGTGCATACATTTAGAGTAATTTAGAGCTGGTATACTCAGTGTATGATAGATATTTCTTGTTATGGAATACATTTTTCAGCATTGATTTTCATATTTTTTAATAATTTAAGACTTGCATGCTTGTAGTGTAATTATTGTGTGTGTATTTTTAGAATAGAAATCCAGATCTGGTCTGTGTTTCTTATACTAAAAGAGGTGTTTCGGTTACGGTCATGTAGACCTAGGCCTGTCCTCATCAGGTATCCCTAGCCTGTATGTTTCCTTTTTTGTACTATTTAGAATAGTTTGAATTTTATTTCACTTATGGAGATACGACACGTGTGTATACGTTCGTTTCTTTCTTTTTTCTTCTTTCTGTTTTTTGGTGTTTTTTTTTTTTTTTTTTTTGGAGGGAACACATCAACTATAAGAGGAAAACAACGGAACAACAGAAACACTGAACTTCAACAAAAAACAAACGCCAACATGCATAGAAAAGGACTGTCGACTTTCGACTTTTGGCGATTAGGAGCATGACATAATGCGGAGCTACCTCTTCATTTGCACGTAGATGAAATTTGGTTATTTGTGTCGTTGACGTGTAATTGTTTATACCAAACATCTCTTTTTATTCATATGTTCCCGATATTTTTAAATGGCGTGTTTATACTTGAAAAAACTTGCAGCTATATCTGTCGTTTTTTCATGAAATTTGTTTTACTCTTTTATGATTACAATAAATAATGTTTGAACTTTATCTATTATCTGTGTTCTCCTTATCGCTCAAATCGATGAATGTGAAGCTTTTTTTATTTCATTATAGATCTCATGGGTTACACAAGAAAAGGCACACGCCAGAAGGACGAGAACACTGGATACAAAATGGCCGAATCTTTGGTATTTGGTAAGTAATGGAAATGGCATGCTAACAAGAGATTTCTTACTTTATCAAAATATATGGTATTACTATTATTTGAATTACTCAAAAGTTGTGTTTGGGGACAACACAAATGTTTTCCTTTGATTATCATAGTAAGGGCCCAAAACTTTTCTTCTGATAAGTTGTCCATGACTGAATGTTCATGATTTTTTTTATAGCGTACCATCTATTCTTCTCGGGGTCTGAGTTAACTCCCGTCACATTCAAGTTTTGAAAACTTTATTCATAGCTTTAGATTTATTAATTTGGTATAAGATCTGTAGAACATGAGGGATTTACAATTTAATTGCACGTTTTGTTCAAGCATCATTATTTTTCTGATGGTTACTGTCTTTTTAATTCCTAAACTTCGATTAATGATAATGATTTTGTTTTTCGCACACATGTGTCATTTGTTACTGAATATAGACAAACTCTATGATTTTTCGGACGCTACTGATAAGTCTAATGTGGACGAATAAACGACTGGCGTAACAAAAGATGAACCTGGTATTTTTTATGCGTTTTTAGTAACTTTTTGTAATAATCGGATCAATGCCTCTGAATCCTTTCCTCACAACAATTGATTTATATATTTGGTAAGATGACATTAACAATTCCAATCTTACTGCACTAGATGCGGATTTCGACAATAAATGTATCTTCAGGAATGCTCAAGGTCAAAATAATTGAAAATCCAAACTTTATTAAAAGGTTAAGATGTGCATGAATTGATAAATCATTATTATTAGCAGTTCGACATCCCATTTTGTTCTAGTAGAAGATTTTTCAGAGTTTACTGTCTTTTAAATTTCTAAACTTTATTTCATTAAAATGATTTCGGTTTTCGCCCACATGTGTAATTTTTTACTGAATATAGACATGTTCTGATTTTTCGAGCTCCACTAATGAATCTAATGTTAACGAAATTAACGACTGGTGTAACGAAAGATAAACCTGGTATCTTGAGTTTTTTCAACAACCAAATCGATACAACTGTTCACGTTTCGTCCCAACGGGTATCGCCAGCCAAGTAGTCAGAAATTCTGTGTTTGCATTTTCTTGAAATGTCTGTTTACAAATATTCAATTATTCACAAAACTAAGGTGTTCTCGCACCAGGCTTGACACTATGTATCGCAATTGGTTTACAATTCTCTTCAGCTTCGTATTTGATTTGTCCTTCCAACTGTTTTGGTGAAGCCCCACTGATTAGTCTTAATAGGTAGACAAAACGAGCGGCTGGCCTAACAAATAATAAGCTAGTTTATTAGAGATACTTTTTTCAACAATATCTACTAAAACATTTTAGATCAAGTTTCAGTTGATAACTGGTTGATCGAGTAATTCCATATGTCTCTGCATCCATGATTATAACAGTAAGTAAATATGTTTTCTGCGGGTGTTGTGAAAAAATAGGAATTATCAAACTCTGTTGATACGTTTTCAGAATGGTGATATTTCTCCGACAATGAAAGTCGACGAAGCCTGGACGGCAGGTTACTCTGGTAGGGGTATAACTATAGCAGTGTTGGATGATGGTTTACAGACAGACCACCCTGATCTTGCTGCTAATGTGGTAAGAAGACAACTTTAATATCATATGTCATTGTAAATTAAGATACTGAAACGAACTATTACTGATTGAACATGAACTATTGGTCCACTAATCCAAAGTAGCAGTCAAAAAACCTGTCACAAGTATCTTTGGCTAGTAACAATTTACAAGTTAACTTCCTGTTTATGTAAAGGAGGCATCTGTAATCATTTAGTAAGCTTTTGATTGGCCGTTTGTGCATCTAAGCATGTTCAGGAAGAAGATAGGAAGGTTAAATCATTGTATTTTGTTAACATTGATTGGTATCTAATTAAGACATGTTTACTATCCATATTTTTTTCATATTGCACAGGACACTGACAATGATAAAGATTTTTATGACAATGATGATGATCCTCAGCATGAAGCCGGAAACAGGTAATAATCCTCATCATGAAGCCGGATACAGGTAATAATCCTTGTCATTATGCCGGATATAAGTTATAATCTTAATTATCACGCCGGATACAGGTAATGATTATTATCATCACGCTGAAGACGGATGATAATCCTTGACACCATGCCAGATCAAGGTAATAATCCTTATTATTATACTTTATGCAAATTTCTTATATCATCCATTCATTTCATTTGACACGTGGCATTTGTTAATTTTCACTAACCTTCCATAAGCCCCGCCCATCCATAGCAACATGTGATAATATAAGCAGCGGGTGTTAATGCCTAAAATTAACACCCGCCTGAGCCCGAGGTTTGCCGATTCGGAACAAGTAACACCCGCTAATGCCGAGATTAACCGATTCTTAATTCTATATCATGTCCGTCGTTTTGTTGGTGTTATTGAAATAACTTAGACAACAAAAAATGACAGTGGAACGTATTTTAGAATCTATATTAGAAAGCATAACAAGGTAACCAAGGATGTGACGCTACATACGGAACACTAAAGTATAACGTTACATTACACGCAATTAAAGTCATTACAGTTATAAGTAAACTATCTTTATTTAGGACTTTATTTTTTTACAGTTGTCCTTCTAATAACATAGTGCACACTTGAATCATAACGCATTCAGTATTATAAAGAAAATACTGATAATTTTAATCTATAGCAGCTGGAACTTGAATGAAGTGTTTTTAAGTTCTGATGTGTCATTTGTATGTAAAAATCAAAACAAGATTTTATATAGCTGCTTTTGCTCGGCTAACAAATCATTTGTACGTTTTCTGTTAAATTGAACATTTTTATGATCTAAGGAACGTTGATCACTGACGGAATTTGGAAAAACAATTCCAGGAACCGTTGTTATTTATGTGTTAAAAAATCCGGTTTATCTTTTACACAATAGCCCCGTTTACTATATCTATATTTTTCGGTAAACCTCTATCCGTTCAATGAATGCATGAACAAATATATGTTATGCAAAATGTTAAATATAACAATGATAAATGCTAATTTTTTTTTTAAATCATCTGCAAATAGCTAATATGGAATATTTCAAAAAGGCATTTGCGATCCTAGTTTTGTTATTCGCTTTCATATCTAATATGATTTTATTACTTTGTTTTCGGTAGGACAGTATAGAATTTGTCTTATTTCAGTCACGGCACGGAATGTAGTGGTTTGATAGGTGCGATAAAGGACAACAATTTATGTGTAGTTGGTGTTGCATTTAGCTGTACTCTCATAGGTGAGTTTGCTGTGAAATTGATAAATATCAGCATTAAAGAACTTAAGAGTTCTTGGTGTGTAATATTGTTCCATTGATGTACCATTTCAAGACACCAGTATATAAAAAGATCTTCACAAAAGTTCCGCACATTAAGGTAAATTCACACAGCAGTTAGACCACAGTAACTGACTAAATCAAACGTTAGAATATATCAACCAGTGGAACAAATGGAAAACTACTGTCATATTCCTGACTCGGAACAGGTATTTTCCTTCTCATTGAAATTTATTTCTGTCTATTAGCATACAAGAGTTTGGTCAATGTTGCAAAATGCTGAATGAATAACGAATTAATAGTTTAGCTGATAGAATGACATTTTATTCGTCATTATAAATGAATTTATTGGTGAGTGAATTAAAAAGGGGAAACAATGGGGACAATTAAAATCCATTAATGAAGAAAGACAGACAATCTCAGGGTAAACTAACAACACAAACAACGAGTAGAAGACTCAAAATTTACCAAAACGAGTCAGATCAAAATGTGGCAGTGAACTCATTTCCCCGGAAGGGTCGTGTGTTGATGCTCCATTTTATATTTGGCAATTCTGAAGTACGAAGATTAAAAAAAATGTCATGCATTTAGCTATTCCTTATAGGTTGCACTTCGTAAATACAGCTGTTTCACAAACGACGACTCTTTTGAGGAGATATATAATATTCGTTTCAGTATCTTAATTTACAATGACATATGATATTGTTGTCCTTTATCGCACCTATCAAACCACTACATATTCATATATATGTTGTTTTGTTTACGTACTGGTTCCCAGATATGATCTCTATGTTTTATCTCATAGAAACATAACTTTGGAATGTTACCAGTATACATAAACATGAATACCGGCCACCTTGAATTCTGAGGAAGACCCAAAGTGAAGGGAGGGGTAGTACAGAATTGTAGAATAAGTTTAAACTATTAGAAGTTCGGGGCATATAAATGTTGGAAATATGCCGCACAGCCAAATATGTTGACCTTTGAAAAAAATAGTAGTGCATATGAGCTTTCCATTCTAGGATATCATTTTTTACGAAACTTCACAGTAAAAGTGGTACAGTTTTAGCCGTAAAAGGAGTTCCTATGGGAAATTGCATTGTCTATATTTACAGAAGTGCAACCTATATTGACTTTTACCACATCGGACAATACTTTGACATTCAGTGTAGACAAATAAGATAAATGTACCGTACGGAAAATACCCCCGGCATCATATCTTCCCAATTGGATGCTGCATAATTTATTAAATGATGTTAACAATGCTATGTTGGTGCAATCAATATTATCTCAGAAAACCAATGCCAAAGTAGGTTAACCCACTAGTGAACCTTGAAAATAAACTTAAATAAATGAATCCTTAGTATTGCAAAGAATAATCGTTATCAGGCGTCAATCCACATGATCTGTATCAGACGATAATCTATACTCAAAAGTTCATGACAACGTCATAATATATCTACAGTCGGTTGAATTTAGTTCAATGTAGTATTATGGTATGGTGTTGAAGACCTATTGGTGGCCTTGGGCTGTTTTCTGCTCTTTGGTCGGGTTGTTGTCTCTTTGACACATTCCCCATTTCCATTCTCAATTTTATTTTTAGTATGGTACTGTGAATCTTAAAAACGAAATTGATTCAGATAGGAAAATAATTAAGACTTGTAAAGTCACAAAATAGCGTTTTGCCGTTTTTTATGACTCTACCGAAGGCCAATGTTTCAGTTTTGGCAGTTTTAAGGAGATTTTTCCTTTGATTGTTTGAATGATTGATTGGTGTTTAACGCCCTTTTCAACACTATTGTGCTATGTCGTGGCGGTCAGTTTGTATTGGTGGAGGAAGCCGGAGTGCCCGGAGAAAACCACCGACCTTCGGTAGGAAACCTGACAATCCTAGTCAATTAAGATTGGAGTCGAGTGCACCTGCCCCGTGCGGCATCCGATTTCACAACCTCAGTGTTGACAGGCTAGTGATACAGTAGTTCTACTACTTAGACCACTTGGCAACCGATGCCCCTTTTTTTCCTTGGAATTTAAGTGTATCAAAATCGAGTAGGGTACCAAAAAGATTAAAAATAGCTCGTCAAAGAAATTGGTGTCATAATATTTGGTAAGAGTGTCTTGCGTTTCGCATCTTTGATAAAATCTTAATGCCAGTCGGGTTTCTCTTGGAAAATCTAGAATTGATTACGAACTGTACATATAGCTAGAAACTCGTTTACTCTTATCTTTAAAACGAGTTAATCAGATAATTGAATATATCTATCTCATGCAAAGCTTTGACATCTTCTCCGGCTATGGCTACACTTCTTGTCCGGCTATGGCTACACTTCTTGTCCGGTAACGGCTATACTTTTTGTCCTGTTTGGATTATACGCTCTTCATTTTTTTTTTTTTTTTTTTTAAACCTTTGGATTTTCACATATTTTGGCCCGGATCATCACCGAAGAGTCATTTATTGTCTAAATGCGTTTCTGGTGCAAACACATTTGTACAGTTAATGCTATTTCAATGGTATTGGCACATGCTCTGCCCTAGTTCCCTTTTGGGTTTATTGCAAATGACAAAAAGCCAGCTTGCTATACTATATCTTATGTTGCCTTTTATCTTTCTTTTTTTTGGGGGGTAATCTGATAATATATTTTTGATTCCACACAAACAAGAGTATCTGACAGAAATTAATTTTGAAAACGAAATATTACTTCATCGGCTTTAACCGAATAAGAATATTGTATCCGTTTTGATAAAAGGTTCAGAAGAAGTATGCTTTGATATTCTTGATGTCTCTGTTTGTAAATAATTACATTAACAAGACAGCATGACAAAAACTCATTATCAATCTTTACAATGACTTTATTTGGTTTACAGGAATTCGGATTTTGGGTGATAACTCTATATTAGATTCAGATGAAGCCCAAGCTCTAAATCACTATATTTCAAAGGTTGATATATACAACAATAGCTGGGGACCAGGGGAGTTAACTGGTTTTGAAGAACCTGGTCCAATAACGAAGGCAGCACTGCAAAATGGAGTAACTATTGTAAGTGTATATATCTAAATACAAACTGGAGTTCTCCTGACCGATAATAAAACCCTTGCTTAATTGAATGATGTTTGTTAAGCTTCGCGGCATATATTAAGCCTATCCAATTGTCAGAATGTGAATATTAAATACAATTCTGTGTGTAAGGAGGGTGCAACTATCTTTTTATGTAAAAGAAACCTTGCATAACTCTATGAGGTAGCCTGTTGCAAGGTAAAATCGTCGACCTTATTCTATCACTTCACGTTTTGGACTACAATATGAATCCACTCTAAGTATTTTTTTTTTAAATTCCAAATAAAAGAACACTTAACTATCAGATATGGAAAATCTCTAATCAACTCAATATCATTGTAAATTATAAATATATATTCATGAGCTTTTATCCATTAAAATGTATAATATAGACAGTGTACATCGATGTTAAATTGTGCTAGCTTTTAAATCTGGTAAAAAGTAAGGTTCGCCGAGTTTGTCAACAGTTTACATGTTTCATTAACTAGGACGTTCTGTTAGAAAATTGTCTCTCATTACTTTTAGATTAAAAATGAAAACAACACGTTATAAGTTTCATGCGTTCGTAGCGCTTTTCTGGATTTACCTTCATCAGGAACGCTCAAAGCCGAATATTTAAAAGCCAAGGATGTATAAGGACCGAAAACGTTGAAGAGCTATAAACCAAAAAGGACCTAAAAAAATAGCCAAATCCATCTAAGGCCAACTTTGCCTGAGGGAGTTGAAACCTTAGTTTCTGCAAGATAACGTGTCTTCGTGTGAGATATAGTTTCTGATTGTAATATATTTAATATTTATATCCTCATTTGTGATATCCTTTAGTGTAAAACATGCTATTATCCTATTCGATACAATTTTTCATGTTAGCTACAGCTTCTCCATGTTAGTGATACTTAGATTCATTATTATTTGTGGGACACCAACATGACGGCGACAATGGTACAAAAATGAAAAAAAACAATGATTTTCACCTAACAAAAGTGAATCGATGGCAAAGCAACTGTCCTTGATGAAAACCGTTCAAATGATTATCTCAACAAAAGTTAAAACATGTATTGCACCAGTTGGTAATCTGATTTCTAAAACAAGCATAATGATCTTGTCCAAAGGATTGCAAATTCGTTCATGTTCATGTTTTCTATGGTACATGATATAAAATGTAGATGTTTCATTCGTGAGAGCCACTTATTGCAAACTTTTGATATACATTTTGATCATTTATACATATCAAAGGGAAGAAATGGTAAAGGGGCTATTTACATATGGGCAGCTGGTAACGGAGGTACTGCAGACAACTGTAATGGTGACGGCTATGCCAATAGTATATATACTGTAGCCATTACTAGTGTACAAATTGGTAAAAATGCATGGTATTCTGAAGTATGTGCTCCTGCTTTAGCTGCAGCGTATGGTGGCAGTGAAGATGATAGATTTCTGGTAAGTCTTATGTTGTGTTTTATTTAAACGTTAAAGTTAATTAAAACTAGGAGAACTTAATACCCTGCAAACGTGTATCTATTGGTAACGACATTATTTTCTAAATCATTTTTCTATTTTTTCATTGCGTACATCAAAATGTTCTGATAGTATAACAAGTTCTCAACTATGGCTCACTGTAGTCTTTATTTTGGTGTACACATGATGTAAACACCAGTAATTATATAGATTCTATATCGATACATGACTTTTGTAAGGTTTTTTCTTTCCTTTGTATTCAAGATGTAATGAAATAGTTTGGGTTTTTTTTTTTTTTTTTTTTTTGTTGTTGTGTGGGGTTTAAATAATTGCAGTTAGTGTTTTCTGTCTCAATAGGGAAATTATATACAATATATTTAGGAGAGTATACGAGGTGGTCGCTACGTAAAACACCTAGCTGCTACACATCCAGGGGTTGTTAATTACGCTGTGTCAATTAACAATCAATACTTTTCTGATTTGGTTCCATTAATATATCTTCCAGAACTAGAAATTAAAGAAACGACAGACACGGCTTCCTACGCCTCATTTGTTTACTAATACCTCGAATTTGACATATGCGGTCATCTCAGTACCAGAATCTATGACAAACGAGACGATTTTAATTTTGAAATTCTTAATTTCCCCCACCTTATGAGCAATATATCAACCTCACCTGCATATGGGATATACATTTCCCAGTTCATTCGGTATTCAAGAGCTTGCAGCTGCTACTCAGACTTTATAAAACGTCACCAGTGTCTGAGCAGAAAGTTGCTGAACCAGGATTATGTCAGAGAACGTCTCGTCCTTTTTCTAAACAAGTTCATCGGAAGATACCAAGACCTTGTTGATAAATATTCCGTAGTTTTCTAAGTTATGTTTTGTGTAATATTGTTTGTCTTTTAGTGTTTTCTTTTATAGCTATGGCGTTGTCAGTTTTTTTTTTTTTTTTTTTTTCGACTTATGAGTTTGAATGTCCCTCTGGTATCTTTTGCCACTCCTGTAAGAATACAATAGGCATATATTTTACGACTTGGTCCTCTGCTTCTAGTTCAAGATTGATTGTTTTTATCTAAAATATTTCAAAAGAAATAGTTGTAAGAGTAGGAGTTAAAAACATACCAATATATTGTCTCGAGATATCAAATTTATTTGCACTCGGCTCAGCCTCGCATTCTATCTATCTCTAAGTTTTGTACAATTATATTATATATTTCAATGAATGGTAATTATATATACGATTGCATTGACGATAAATCATCAAAGATACCTGACTTATAATTGTGTACACTAGACGCGCGTTTCGTCTATAAAAGACTCATCATTGACGCCCGAATCAAAAAAGGTAAAGTTCAAATCAAGTACGAAGTTGTAGAATATTGAGGGCCTAAACATTCAGAAAAGTACAGCTAAGGTTATCAATTCCGGGGAAGACAATCATTAGTTTTTAAAACAATTTAAAGTTTTGTTACTATTGACCATATCAATGATATAATATAAGTTTAACCTGAATGACAATACACGTCTTCATTAAATCTAGAAAAAACACATAGAACACTTATATGGAGGATATAGCTTCCAGTATAAATGATATTCTAGCGCTTGCATTTCTTATCAGGATTTCTTTGATAGAGGGTTGCTGCTCACAAGGAAGCTATTTAACTAGGAGTTCCAAGTGGTGAAGTTTCAAAACCTTCAAAAATCACGAGCTAGTTGACCGTTATGGAATATTTGTTTCACAGATGACGACGAATATGTTGAAATCATCGCAATCACAATGCTGTCCTTCTTTCCCTGAATTGACCTTCCGAATTAGACTTATCACCGGGTTTGTACTTACATGAGCAACACGACGGGTACCTCATGTGGAGCAGGATCTGCTTACTCTTCTTGGGGACCTGAAATCACTCCCGGTTTTTGGTTGGGTACGTGTTGCTCAGTCTTTAGTTTTTTATTATGTGTTTTGTATACTGTTGTTTATCTTTTTGTGTTTTTCTTTTTATGCCATAGCGTTTTCAGTTTATTTTTTACTGTTGAGTGTAAAAGCCCCTTTTGGTATCTTTCGCCTCTCTTTTAATGCATATTAGCTAAATAAGAACTATTCATTTTAGACAACAACTACAACAGCATCTGGCTGTAAAACCGAGGGTGTCCAAGGAACGTCATTTGCAGCACCAATAGCCGCTGGTATTGCTGCTCTTACACTCGAGGCAAAGTAAAGACATTTCTTGTTACGCATATCAGTATTGTCACATATGATGTTGTATGATTCCTTTTTTAACGCATGTATCTTCAATTGTTGACTTTCTTGTTCAAACACTCGGGCAAAGCAAATCTCTAAAGGTGAGACTAACCATACTGTACATTCAGACATTATTGAATGCATTTATCATTGCGATTTTTAATTAATGGACAAAAGTGCGAGATTAATTATTGCGATTTCAGGAAAATCTTTATACCTATATGTTTATCAGATATCAGACTGCGAGTTTTTATTTATGCGATACTCAACCAGTTGTATTATATGCATTAAACCTCGCAATAATTTCTGAATTTACAGTACCTAGATGTTTTTTATCAAACTTCCACCACAATATAAATATGTAATTGTCTGCGGCAAACAATATCACAAATTTTAGTTTTTGGTAATATGGATCTAACATTCGATGCAAAGCAGTATCGTCTCTATTGCTGATGGTTAAGTTGTTCGAATGAATTTATCAGTACAAACATATGCAATAAATTTATTTGACGTTAAATGATATATACAAATACGATAGTTGATACATTAGCATTCAATACCAAATATAGTATACATTGCACAAAGTAATTGTGTTTCAATAGCTCAGGCAAATCAATAGAGTATACATGAAGCTGCTAGTTATATTGGCTCAATATGACAGACATGACATATCATCACATACATTGTATAGCTGAAAGTATTGTTCTTGGTTGTTGCTTCTACATTCAAGACTAAGTAAAGATCATAAACTGGTAATATTGCGCATGCTAAAATCAAAAACGTCTCTTTAACATATTGTTTTTAATAACTTATTTTGTTGATTTATATGAATTTAAAGTGCGTTCTCGGTATATGCTTTCTAAACATAATTGTTTAAATGAAAATTCAATTGTACAATAACTTTGATATATTGAAACTTAGTTGTGTATGTTGTTTACTCTTTATATAAATTACATGTTGCCAGTCCTAATCTGACATGGAGAGACATCCAACATCTGATTGTTTTCACATCAAACAGGAATGGTTTCAATGACACGTATTCTGATTGGTCAACCAACGGAGCAAATAAAGAATGTGAGTTTCTTAGGAAGAAATACATTAAATAAAAGACAATAGCTCTATCCAAACATAAAACAAATGTATAAAGTGTTGTTTAGTTCTAAATTTATTGTAAACTTAAAACCTGCCAAACAATTAATTCAATACAAATCTCAAACGGGTTACGAAATTTTTCAAAAACGTTGCAAGTATTTTCATAAAAAAAATCTTAAATTGATGATAGATATGTATGTTTATACTTTGGGATGGCCACTTGTCTTATTTTTAACTGTTTTCAACGTTTTTTTTTTTTTCAATGTCCTCAAACTTTCTGCCAAGAAACCATTAGAACTGCCATATCTCAAATACACCCTCGTAAGGCAACAGTCGGAGCAGTATATGCTAATCAAACCAGGTCAATTGATATACCCCCACACACACACTTTTCCGTGTTTGGTAAGAGTTGTCTTGCTCAGTCTAGTTTTCTTTGTTTTGTAGTTTTTAGTTATTTTCCTTTTGTTTTAATCGTTTTTCTGTTCTGTCATCGTTTAGTTTATCTTTATTGGACAAATTATTTTTGCCTGCCCCGTCGGTATCTCTTTTGCCTTTCTTCATAAAATTCTGGCTTTTTTTGCTGTACTTTTCATACAGTTTGAAGTCGTTTTTTGTATTGTTTTATTCACTCTATACACTTATATCTCAAAACAAGCACACCGAACAATATCTAATTTCAACTATTTGAAACTTCAACGATGTTATATTTAAAAACAAAATTTACATATTTAAATGCCTTTTTATTTCAACAAGGATTTTGTTTGTAATGAGAATACACCAAACAGTCAACATTGACCTGCTGATCCATATTAGCACATGGATTTAACGGGAATATGCAAAACAACTTTTATTCATATGATGAAGACATAATCTTTCAATCAGTTTAATTGAGGTCTGGAGCTGGCATGTCAGTTAACTGCTAGTAGTCTGTTGTTATTTATGTATTATTGTCATTTTCTTTATTTTCTTTTGTTACATCTTCTGACATCGGACTCGGACTTCCTTTAACTGACTTTTAATGTGCGTATTGTTATGCGTTTACTTTTCTACTTTGGCTAGAGGTATAGGGGAGGTTGAGATCTCATAATCATGTTTAACCCCGCCGCATGTTTGCGCCTGTCCCAAGTCAGGAGCCTCTGGCCTTTGTTAGTCTTGTATTATTTTTACTTTTAGTTTCTTGTGTATAAATTGGAGTTTAGTATGACGTCTATTATCACTGAACTAGTATATATATTTGTTTAGGGCCAGCTGAAGGGAATACTTAAATGAAAAAAATTGACAGACAAGTTGCATGTTCCTCAAACACATATTTCTTTTTTGCTGTATTAACAGTCAGCCAGGTGCTAGGTTTTGGTTTGCTGGATGCCGAAGCTATGGTAAAGCTCGGACAAAACTGGGTAACAGTTCCAACACAAGAAACTTGCAGTTCATCCACAAGTTCTCCAGCTTTGTAAGTACAATGTATATGCCATAAAGTGATGTGGTTTTTATTACTGCTTATGGTTTGTTTCGTTAAGTTGCTAACAAGTCTAGCTATATATCTTGATATGACGATTGTATGTAAGGCCGTACATTGACCTATAATGGTCTACTTTTATAAATTGTTATTTGATGGAGAGTTGTCTCATTGGCACTACACCAATATCTATGTAAACAAAAGTAGATTACGATAAAATACCAATGGGTTGAAGAACGAAACCATCAATTTGGACTCTATGGTGTGAAAGATAGAATGTCCTATTTAGAATTTTAGTTCTCCGCGGCTACAATGTACGTTTTAGATACATTCATAAGATCAGAAGCAAAACATTTAGGAGGTGGTCTTTCAGCAATCAAATTTTCGTTAAATGTAAATCATGATAAATACAGGATATTCATTACATTAAGCATTATCTTGGAATAAATACTATAAATACATGATACTTATCTTCCTAACAGGACAAGTTAAAAAAATATTCTCCATCAGAAAAACTAAAAACTTAATTTTTGTAGAAGCCAAATACACTATTCATTCGAAATTATGGATATATCCCAAAATTCTAAGTGGAACAGCCTAAGCGGTTAGAAATCAGTTTTCCGTGGTGGAATTTCTACCTTTTGTTAAGCGCATAATTGATCTAGTACAGTCGTAACGTTTCCATCGTAATTCTCGATAACAATTATGTTTATGAGATGATTGATCTACTTTAATGAGCAATACTAAAATAAGAACAAAATTCATATTTAATGTAGATAGGGTGTCTCTTTCTGAGCATCCCATCTGGGCATGTTGTAAATATACTGTTTTAGTTTAAAAATATTATTCCAAGTATCATTCAATATACAACAGAAACATCTCAACCTTAAAATTCAAAGATTTAACTATCAAAAATTAAGTGTAATTAAGTGTATTTAAAATTTTCATAAAAAATCTTTAAAAATTAAAGGCAGATAATTATACTGAATTTGATAGGAAAATTGTGTTTATTGGATTTTTCAAGAAAAAAAGGCCCGTGACCCCTACTGTTATTTGATATTTTGAAGCGTTTATGAAAATTAATGCTCTGACTGAATCTTAACCAATTCTATCGTTTAATGTTTCATCTATAAGGAAATCATTATGTTACCCATATACAACCTTCATAAAATAACTGTGATTTCGTTAATTTCAATGTATTTAAAGGAAAAAACGAGGTCCGTGACACACAGATTTTATTATGGAATCTGAGAGTACATTGACCAAGAAGTCTTTTACGACAGTTTAAGAAAAATCTATCGTCGAACATTTAGATACCAATCTACCTTAACAAATGAGTTACAATGGCTTTTTGGAGTACGTACGCATAAATTCATTATATATATATATATATATAAACAAGTCTAAATTGAAAACAACGTTCAAACCTATGATTGCGTTGGATAAAAACCGCAATTTTTATACGTGTGCATGCAAAACAAATTTCTTGGTAGAGGGGTCTAAATACAGCACAAACAACATATCCAAAAGACCAAAAAAGTGAAAGAGTATTATTTTAACAAAACGCATTTGACTAGCAGGTCGAACAACTGATGTTCTTAAACCCTGCTGACTGCCATTGGCGATTGCCAAATAAACGGATCACAAGATGTAGCAAAATGGATCTTTTTATTAATTTCTTACCAAACAGAAAACAATAAACTTGCGGAAAAGATGGTATACCGCAAACATGAGGTGCAAAAATTTGTACACCATATCCGGATTTCGACAATTAATGTCTCTTCAGTGATGTTAGGAATCAAAACGGTATTTGGAAGTTCATATAATTTA
Source organism: Mytilus coruscus (assembly GCA_017311375.1). Lineage (NCBI taxonomy): Eukaryota > Metazoa > Mollusca > Bivalvia > Mytilida > Mytilidae > Mytilus > Mytilus coruscus. Next base: position 1,546,219 of record CM029599.1, on the reverse strand, counting down.
CCTCAATTTAGGATAGACTCTTGAATTTTGAAAGAGTCGAAATAGGATGAACGGATCATATAAACCCGAAGGAAAATATAATACAAGCCCAAACGAAAAAATATAAACAAGTTTAAATTGAAAACAACGTTCAAACCTATGATATATATTGTTATGATATTGTAACTATTATATTTATTTAGTTGGCCTAATTTGTTTTGTGTGGCCTAAGAATGTTTACATTGTTTTATATACATTGTGTTAGAACTATGCAGTTTAGAATTCACTGGAACATTCATTGATACTCATGGAATGATTAGAACTTTCTATTTCACTTACATAACGTTTCCAGAATGATCATAACAAAAGATGCGTAATTTATATTTCTAGCGTTGTCTAGAAATTTCCGTTTGAGTATTTAAATGCAGACCCAAAAGTTAGTTGAATATAGAGATTTGGACATAGACATAAATAGACTTAGACATCGATAGACATCAACATTCTCTGCAGTTGGATTGACACTTTTATTTACAAACTACATCATACTAGATTGTGACCAATTGGATATAATATTCTGTGGATTCCGTGAAGATTTCGGATAAAGAAAAGATAAAAGATTGGACTCATATTTTGACAGTTAAGTTGACATTTCTTTTTGTGTAATATTTTTTGTAAACTAGTGTATAATAAATCTTGTTAAATTTTATTATTGATTTGTGTCTTTTGTTGGCTACAATTAAAAGGCGATTTTCTGACATAACAGAAATTGGGGGCTCAAGTCCGGGATAACGTTAATATCTTATTTTAAAAAAAATATTTGTTAAGTATTTTTATTAGAAATAGCCAACAAAATTCTACAAAATGGCATTTGAAGCCGGTAAATTTTTGAACACGCCAGACCTGGAGAAGTTTGATAATTTAAAGAAAGAGGAATTAGTGTTGCTTGCTAAACATCTGAAATTAGACTTTAGAGTATCTATGAGAAAACAAATTATAAAAAATTTGGTAATAGACAAATTAGTTGACGCAGAAATTTTAGGTGAAGAGGCTCTTGATCTTAAGGTCGAAAATGTTGACGCTATCAAATTAAAACAGCTTGAATTAGAACATGAACTTAAATTAAAACAATTGGAAAAGAAAAAGAAGAAAGGCAGGCAGAACTTGAAATGAAGGAAAGGCAGGCAGAACTTGAAATGAAGGAAAGGTTAGAGATGGAGAAGATGAAAGAAAAGAAAAGAAGATGAATTTAAATTAAAACAGGCAGAACTTGAAATGAGGGAAAGGTTAGAGATGGAGAAAATAAAAATTGAAATGGTCAAAGGAGAAAGTAACACTAATGTACAGTCGAAATCAGAACATTTTGATGCAGCAAAAAATATACGTTTGGTTCCCAGATTTTGTGAAAAACAGTTGATAAATTTTTCCACAGTTTGAGAGAATTGCTCAAAATTTGAAATGGCCGAAGCCTTTTGGACTACAATGCTGCAAAGTGTTTTTGAGGGCAAGGCCGCTGAAATTTACTCAGCACTTTCATCAAAAATAGTTCTGATTATGACAAGGTTAAAAGAAGTTTTGAAAGCTTATGAGCTAGTGCCAGAAGCATATAGACAGAAGTTTAGATCTTATAAAAGTTTGATTCACAAACCTATGTTGAATTTGCTAGGAAAAAGAAGACCTATTTGATAAATGGCTTACGTCAAAGAAAATAGATAACAATTTTAAGAACCTAAGACAACTGATGTTATTAGAAGAGTTCAAGCAATGTGTTCATTTAGACTTAAAACACATTTAGATGACAAAACTGTTGAGACATTACAAGATGCAGCTGTTATTTCCGATAATTATACCCTTTCACATAAGAGAAGTTTCAAAGGTCACAATTTTAATACTTCAGTGGAAATTACAAGAATCAAAGCACTGAGCGTACTGATAGTAAGCCTGTTGCACAGAATAAGAGTCAGTCTAGTTATAATATGTCTAGTCCGAAATTTGATACTTTTGAGAAGAAGTCACTGACTTGTGCTTATTGTAAGAAGAATGGTCACCTGATGGCTGATTGTTTCAGACTCCAGAAGAAGAATGAAAGAGATCATAGGCCCAAGACCAGTGCTTGTACGACACCCCGTGTTACCAATACGTTGGAATGTCCTGCGAGTCAGGCTTTTAAGTCCAGTTTTGTGATTACATGGAGGATTATAAACCCTTTATGTCTGATGGGTTTGTTTCTATTGTTGATAATACTACTCCTCAACCTATTAAGATTTTACGGGACACTGGAGCTTCTCAGTCTTTATTGTTAGAAGGTGTGTTGCCTTTGTCCGAGGAGACTTCTGTTGGTGCCTCCGTTTTGTTACAAGGTGTGGAGTTAGGTTGTATAGATGTTCCTCCATCGTATTTATCTGAAGTCAGATTTGATAACTGGACCAGTTGTTGTGGGTGTTCGTCCTAATCTCCCTGTTGAGGGTGTTTCATTATTGCTAGGAAATGATCTAGCTAGGAACAAAGTGGTTGCTGAACCAATTGTTACCAGTGAACCGGTGGTGGATGTTAAATCACCTGAAGATGATGCTGAACTGTATCCAGCTTGTGTCGTTACTAGGGCGATGGCTGAAAACAGCAAAATGAGGATTTGCAAGAAGACCAGTTTGATTACATGGACCTTTCTGACACCTTTCTAGCCGACATTGAAGGTCCCAGTAGCTCAGAGAAGGCCGTAATAAGACCACCTAGTATAAGCAAGAATGTAATTATGCCATGGCCAGACGTAAACAGCCATTCATTAGACCGAAGGAAATTTGTCGAAGAACAAAATAAAGACCCTGAGGTTCTTCAGCTCCGCCAGAGGGCTCAACCACAGGAAGAAGCAGACAAAGTGGCCGAATGCTATTACCATCAAGACGGCATTTTAATGAGAAAGTGGAGGCCCCCTGATGCTACCCCAGAGGAGGAATGGAGAGTGGTATACCAAGTGGTGGTGCCTAAAGTCTATAGGCAAGACATTATTGGTCTTGCTCATGACACCCCCTTGGCTGGACACTTAGGTATAAGGAAGACTTGCCTTAAGATCTTGCAGCATTTCTACTGGCCAAGACTTAGAAATGATGTCGCAGAATACTGCAAATCATGCCATATATGCCAGGTTGTTGGTAAGCCTAACCAGAAAATACCACCAGCACCACTTCTGCCTATTCCAGCCTTTGAAGAACCTTTCAGCCGAGTACTCATTGATTGCGTTGGACCTTTACCGAAGACCAAGACCGGAAATGCGTATTTACTGACGATCATGTGTACCTCCACTCGCTTTCCAGAGGCTATTCCGTTAAGGAATATCAAGACACCTACTATTGTCAAAGCTCTGATCAAATTTTTCACGCTAGTAGGACTTCCAAAGTCTATACAGTCCGACCAGGGTTCAAATTTCATGTCAGGTATATTTCAGCAAGTCGTGTACCAGTTAGGGATTGCTCAGTATAGGTCAAGTGCTTATCATCCAGAATCTCAAAGTGCCTTAGAACGTTTTCATCAAACATTGAAGAACATGATCAGAACTTTTGTCTTCAATTTGACAGGGATTGGGATGATGGTGTTCACTTTTATTTTTGCGGTCCGAGAGGCTGTTCAAGAATCCTTGGTTTTAGTCCCTTTGAGTTGGTATTTGGTCATACTGTAAGGGGACCTTTAAAATTGATAAAGGAAAAGTGGCTTACTGAACACACTGACTTGAATCTTCTAGACTATGTATCTAGATTTAAAGAAAAATTGTATACTGCTTGTCAAATTGCTCAGAACAATTTAAAACTGTTCAGAGTAAGATGAAAATATGGTATGATAAAGATGCCAGGGACAGATTTTTGAGCCTGGTGATAAGGTACTTGTATTTTGCCAGTCCCTGGACATCCATTACAAGCTAAATATTGTGGTCTTTATACCATAGAGAGTAAAATCAATGATTTGAATTATATTGTAAAACACCAGGTCGGCGTAAACAAAATAGAGTGTGTCACATTAATATGTTAAAACCATATTTTGAGCGTACTAATGAAGGTGAGAATAAACCAGTTGCCACTTTAGCCATGGTTAAATTGGAGAACAATCATGACAAACCAGGTATAATTGAACCACCTTTTAGTTCTAAAACTATGGAAGAGACAGTTAGATTGAAAAATTCAGAAATTTTGTCAAATTTAGATTCAAAACTTGCACATCTGTCTTTTGATCGTAGAGAAAAATTAAAAGCCTTGGTATTTTCTTTTAAAATCTTTTTCCAGATGTGCCAAACAAAACCACTGCTGTTTGTCATGATGTCGATGTTGGTGATGCTTCTCCAATTAAGCAACATCCTTACCGGCTCAATCCACTCAAACTTGAATTTATGAGACAAGAAATTAAATATATGCTTGACAATGATATTATTGAGCCGAGTAACAGTGAATGGAGCTCTCCTTGTCTGCTTGTGCCCAAACCAGATAAAACCTTTCGTTTCGTAACTGATTTCAGAAAAGTAAATTCTGTTTCAAAATCTGATTCCTATCCGATTCCAAGGATAGACGATTGCATTGATAATATTGGGCAAGCAAAATTTGTGAGCAAATTTGATTTATTGAAAGGTTACTGACAAGTCCCATTGACACAGAGAGCTCGAGAAATATCAGCTTTTGTCACACCAGATGGCTTATTTCAATATACTGAAATGCCGTTTGGCATGAAAAGTGCTCCAGCTACATTTCAAAGAATGACCAATAATGTTATAAACGATTTAGACTGTTGTTATGCTTATATTGATGATGTTATTGTATGTAGTGATAGCTGGGAAGAACATTTAACACATTTATATGATACTTTTGATAGATTGTCACAATCAAATTTGACTGTTAATCTTGGTAAAGTGAATTTTGTCAGGCCACTGTTGATTATTTAGGGCATACAGTTGGCCAAGGTCAGGTGAAACCTATTACGGCTAAAGTGGATGCAATTACAAAATTTCCTCCTCCTACAAATAAAAACAACTTATGAGATATTTAGGCATGATTGGATTTTACGGAAATTCTGTTCAAATTTTGCGACTGTTGTTCAACCATTGACTCATCTTTTACGGAAAGATTCTAACTTCATCTGGAGTGAAAATTGTCAAAACGCTTTTGAAAATAGCAAATCACTTTTAATTAATAGTCCAGTTCTGATCACTCCAGACTATGAAAAACAATTCAAACTTGCCGTTGACGCAAGCGATGTAGGAGTTGGAGCTGTTTTATATCAAGAGACAGATGATAATGTTGAAAAACCTATATCATATTTTTCTAAGAAATTAGATAAACATCAGAAAAATTATTCAACTATTGAAAAAGAGTGTTTTGCACTTCAACATTTTGATGTATATTTAAATCCCACTGTGCATCCTATTCTTGTTTATACTGATCATAATCCTCTCACCTTCATACATAAAATGAGAAACAAGAACCAGAGATTGACTAGGTGGAGTTTATTGTTACAGGAATATGATGTTATTGTAAAACATATTAAAGGTAAAGATAATGTAATAGCAGATGCTTTATCTAGAACTTATTGAAACAATTTGTATATACTATGTATTTTGTACATATTATTCATGAAAAGTTTTGTTACACTCAAACTTTTTTAAGGGGAGGTGTTATGATATTGTAACTATTATATTTATTTAGTTGGCCTAATTTGTTTTGTGTGGCCTAAGAATGTTTACATTGTTTTATATACATTGTGTACAAAATAAAATACATTGTGTTAGAACTATGACTATATATATATATATATATATATATATATATATATATATATATATATATATATAAATAAATGATTTGTGTCATTTATTACTTTTGTTTTGTCGTATCAGATACTTCACATTAACAATGTAATAAGCAAAATCTAGCCCATATTGCAGTAGCTTATTGATGACAAATAATTTATTATAGAATATAAGTGTAGTATCACCCTTTATTGCATCACAAATGTCAAAGAAAATAAGTCAGAAGACAAAAATGGTATATAGATATTAAAAGTTTCATTTCTGATATATAGAAATTAAAGGCCAACATTTTTGTTTAACGTTACTTTTCTCTACACTATTTGAACAGTGGCCTTTAAGTACGAAATATTGTGAATTGGTAAAGGTGAATAAAACAACCTCTGTAAAGACAATGGATTAAAATGCCGGCTTTATGACAATGGGGTCGTCTTTTTATATCGTACAAGTAACGACGTTTACTAAAAATATTAATTCTTTTTTTTTTTTTTTTTCCACTTTCCTACGAGAGAAACCATTGATAAGGGTTTAGAGTAAATGGAGATAATTAAAGCTCATTCTGAATCTATAAATTTGAAAATAAATTTTAAAACTCAACCTGCTATCAACACCAATTTTTTAAAGTTACAAACCAACATTAATAGACGACAAAAGAAAACAACTGACAGTGTATATGACCTAGGAAAGCTTCGTCGTCAAATAGTGTCGAAGATGCCAAAGGGATATTCAAACTCAAAAGTCGAAAACAAACTTACAATGTCATGGCAAAAACACGAAAATTACAAAAAGACTAAAATTAGTACACAAAGCACAACATAATTATCTAAAGAGTGAGCAAAGATGATTAAACTATAGAACAAACAAAACATAATAAACCATTTTAAACAATGTCAGCAATAGATAAACAAGATGTCATATGCTACTGTAATAAGCAGTACATGAAAGTGCAATAGTTTGTAATGCAATCTGAAGGATCACACTGCTGAGGCATATTATTCTGTTTCTGAATGTAGCTTTATCTGAAATTTCCCTATCCAAATAAACAAAGCATATTTTGGTTTTCAATGAAAATGTGCGTTCATCAAAGAAGAGTTGTATTACTACCTTCACGAGTTTTCAATATGAAAAATATAAACACGCTACTTAAGCATTGATTGCATTTGGGCTACTTTGATAAAAAAAAGAGGCTGGAATTATGGTTCAAATGTATTAAACATATAGATACAAAATCAAGCTAAAAAGTATCGGGTTTTTTTCCAATACTTTTCGTGTGAAAAATTTAGAGACCGAATTTCTCCGCCAAAACTTCAAGCTCTTTAAATGTTTTTTTTTTTTTTTAAATTAAACAAGCAAACGGACCTACATGTATTGTCAAAGGTTTTTGATGTGGTATTCATTATCTATTAAGAAAGGCCTCATTAATAAATAGTTAAGTTTAATTCAAACAGCCAACTTCCTTAATCGTGTGGTCCTTGGCTCATTGCTCTCCATCTTGACCATTTTATGGCATTTTGATTTTCTGTTCCATTGGTCCTATGACGCCTGCTGTGTCACAGACTACCCAATGAAAATTTCTACGACAAAATGTTACGGGAGCATATACATGTATCCATCGTTCTGTCTGTAAAATGGTCCAAAACTGGTATTAACGTATTAAACATTTATTATTTTGTTGCTATATCATCCAATCATTCCGTTTGAGCAAAACACCATACACCTATATAATTTGGCTTTAATGTCGATGAGAATAATTGGAATACACTTAGAATTTTGACACAAATATCCTATTTACCTTGCAGGAGCACCACTACCTCGGCCTCTGATTCTATTACTGTAACATCTGGTGACTGTTCATCAATAAACTATTTAGAACACGTGGAAGCTGACATTACATTCTCCTACTCAGCCTTTAGAGGTGTAACGCAGTTGTATTTGGTATCTCCATCTGGTACCAGAAGTCATCTATTACACTACAGGGAACAAGACGCTGTTGATAATGAAGCAGCAGGGAATCTAACTTGGACTTTCATGTCGGTACATTTTTGGAAGGAAACTCCCATTGGAAGTTGGAGACTTGAAATTACTTCGTACATCAATACTATAACCGGTAATGATGTATAGTTTTAACTTGCATAGTTTCAGATTTTAGGCATGAAAACATCTTTTCTGTCTCCATTTTGATCTCAATATATTAATGATTGAAGTCGAAGTCAGGAAGGGTACCGTAAATTGCACCTACTACACTGAAAACGACTAATAAATAATGTTTGTTTATACAAACATAAAGAAACAACAGTTATAGAAATAATATCAAATGGTCTTGAATTGTTATTTAACTGTAACAGAAATACAATTCCTAATTCTAAGAATTACTCTGCGATGAAAACTGACGAATAATTACGCTTTCAGGATACCACATATGAAATGAATAAACTAATACAAACTGACAAATGATACTTTGCTTATATACGATCACAAAAACAACAGAGCAGTACAATATCACATATAATCAAGATGAATTCCAAAAACATAGATATCGACCGTTGCTCGTTATTGGTAAGTATATTATGCTGTGCATACGACACTCAGTATATAATTTAATCAAATATCTGGTATATTTGTAGTTTCATTAGACAGCTGGTCTCTTACGCTTTATGGAACTTCTACAGATCCATGGCCAAGTGAGTAACTAATGTAATAATAAGCGAACTTACAATTAAACTTATATTGTTTTCAATCTCTTGTTGTAATATAAAAATTGGTTATTTATTGATTCAAGTATTATTTTTGTCTGTCAGATTTAAAGATTTAAGCAAAAACATATTTTGGATTTTCACTTGCATACGACCTTGCAGTAACGGATAACCTTTAGGAATCTAACTGAGACCTATGATAGATAAACAAACGGGTAGTGTACACTATTTAAATTGAAATACAAATTTTCAAACATGTTCAGAATTTCATCAAAAGGTCAGACAGAATTCTTGTACTTTCATAGCACGTCATTGATACTGACAGGGACTATCGTCATCAGCGACATCATCATCAACACCCAAGTCAATCTTTGCTCATTCTTTTTTATTTGTCTATAACTCGTGTAATATTCTATAAACTGTTTGCTTTACATGCATGTTCATTATATTATTATTGTATATATTCATATCGTATTATGGAGAAGACTTCAAAACTATGATTTACTTGTGTATCATCTATTTTGCTTCAGTTTAGCAAATAGAATATGTTTAAACTAAATTCAAATTAAATTACTTATGTCAAACTAATGAGTTCATGGCGATGACGCAACATCCAAAACGAGTACAGACTATGTCATTCTATTCATTTATATGTAAAGTGTATATCTTAGCGGCAATAATTGAAATTAGGCATTAAGCTTAAATCCTAGGCAATAAGCGAACGCCTAGGAAGTAAGCATATTGTCTAAATGATGTTAGGCATTATTCCTAAATCCTAGGAATTAAGATACAATCCTGCAAAATGTGTCCAGGCATTAATCTAAATGCATAAAATGTAAATGCGATTAAATAGAAAGACATTTATTCAAATTCAAAATACATTTGGTACATAATAATATAATAAAAAAATAAGTTTAAAATGTCAACTACCTGAAATAAAGTCCCTAGTTCTTGACACTTCAGTTTTAACTCGGATATAATCAATTCACAGGAGATCACCCCCAGTTTTTGGTGGGGTTCGTGTTGCTCAGTCTTTAGTTTTCTATGTTGAGTTGTGTGTACTATTGTTTGTCTGTTGGTCTTTTTCGTTTTTAGTCATGGCGTTGTCAGTTTATTTTCGACTTATGAGTTTGAATGTCCCTCTGGTATCTTTCGCCTCTATTTCAAGAGCATTGTCACTTTGCTGTGTAAGGGGCGCACCAAAAATTGTGAAAACATCAATTAAATCGAAAGTCACATCTGAAATACATTTTGACATAAGAAATCTAATGTTTTGCTACGTGATTTTGGTTCACAATCAGAAATTTAGAATTTTAAATTTTACACTCATATCATACATCATTACCCCATGCCACATGCACTTTTCACATTTACAGAATTCCCCAAAAACCACACATGACACACTGTTCCCCTTTCCACTCTTTTACAAAACGAACTGAATCTTAAAAAACACACAACATTTCTCTGCACCATACATTTTGCACCATAAACCATTATATCATTGATCGAAAATCCATTTAATCAACCTCTTCTCTACTGTTGAACTCGTTTGATAAAATGGGTTTCACTACTACTCCTTTCCCTAAATACTTTTTCTTCATGTTACAATTTTCACAAAGTGAAAGAAATAGTTCGATGGAATGACAAGAAGTATTTGCATTATCATTATTAAGTTGTTTAAATCAAATGGTCTCTGTCGACCTGTTCATGTGCCTTTTTCAATGTACCATACAGTTCTTCTAGAAAAACATACATTTTGACATTTTCCTCATCATTCTCCTATACTTTACTTATCAACCTTTTAAAACCTACAATGGTAAAAGATTCATACCTTTTTTAATTGTAGTAGTCTTAAGTTACCGTCTTTTCTGGGGTTTCTAAAAGTTAAAAGTTTAATCTTGCCTTCTACTGTCTTGGGTATATATTCCTTATTTTCCCTGATTCAAATTTGATCGCAAAGATTCATGAATTTTGTCTTCAGTAGCATGTCAATTAAATTACAATAATCCAAATTAAGAAGTAAAAGAAACAAGAAGGCCAGGGATATTTAACAAAAAATTCAACAGTAATTGTTTACATATCCAATAAAATCAATGGAAAGATGATGTGAGAAAAAATCATATCTATATTTATATACTTTTGAGCAGACGTAAAACCAGCTCGACCAGTGAAGTGTGAATTTTCTTTAGATAATTTTCAGACAGAATTTTCAATCACCTCTCCTTCCATCAGCCATGATACAATCAATTGTTTGAAACTTTTTTCAACTTTTGTAATACCACAACGAAATACAAATTAATTATGTTATGAATATAGAAAATTCTAAAATGTGAAGGTCTGTTCAATTAATGTATAATATTTTGATAGACGAGTGACATTTTTTCAAAAAGACACTTTGTTAACGACTTTAAAGCACCCATCTAACATACGGCTTTATTATACATCATTCGAAAGCTTATAATCTGTACTTTCTGTTTTGACCGGTCGTCAATAATTCGTACGGTGCAATTTTTGTTAATTCAAGGTCAAAGGTCAAGAATGAACATTCATAAATTTCGTAATAATTAAACAAAATGATCTTTGCTGGTTCTTTATGATATATTTTTTCTAAAATCATATGAACATAATAGAACAGAATACCAGAATTCTAAATCAGGTGCACATTAAAATGTTAATTGTTCAATAGTTACAAAAAATTGCATTTTGGAAAAAATCTTTCAAAAATGTTAACGTTGCGCTAAAAGCAAAATATTTCTTTATGTATCAACATTTATATCTCAAAATAAAATAGATCTATCGTTTATAGGTGAAGGAATTGTTTTACTGCAATTAATATAATACTGGTCAGGTAAAGTTTTAGAGGTTTTAAGTTTGTTTTGGGTTAGGGTAATAAAGCACGAAATTGAAGAGCATTGAGTACCCAACATTTGGAAAGGTTTTGTCAAATACAGCTAAGGTTATCTACTCCCGGGGGTAGAAAAGCTGTAGTATTTGTAAAAATGCAATATTTTGTAAACAGTTAATTTATAACTATGACCACATCATTGATAATTCATATCAACGCAGAAGTGCTGACTACAGGGCTGATGATATCCTCGGGTAGGACACCCCACCAGCAGTGTCATCGACCCAGTGGTTGTAAATAAACTCTTAGGTACCAGGCTAAAATGATGTACGCCAGACGCGCGTTTTGTCTAAAAAGACACATTAGTGACGCTCGAATCAAACATTTAAAATAGCCAAATAAAGTAAAAAGTCGAAGAGCATTGGGAAATTCCAAAAGGTTTTGCCAACCAAGAAAACATTTTTTACTATTTGTTTAAGAGAAATATTTGAAATTCAACTTTTCATTAATTTATTTTGTAACTATGCAATTATTTATTTATGCATTTAATTTTTGGGCTAGCTTAATATTTATTTATAAAATCCTTTATTTCTTTTAATGATAATCATGAAATAACAAACAGAATAACACGAAATGACAAAAAAGTGTTTAACAGGCTGGTAACTCAACTACATATTGAAATTTGAATTAGCTCCCTAAATTCCCCTTAAAAGTATGAATCCCGCGTGTATTATTGCCTTCATACATTGTTGCATTTTTAAATTGTGTTTCTTCAACCTAATATTCACTACATATTTTTTTCACGTTAAACAACTAAAAAGCAATCTTTTTGCAGATGGTTAGGTATTTTGGGCAACTGTATAGGTTGTTATGATTGGTTGTGTAATTAGCAAGAAGTGTGATTGCAGTAATATGATGATGTCAAAATCTTCCTTAGCACTAAATGAAATATGTTATTTAGTTTTATGGTGATTATCAATTAAATCCAAGACAAATATTTTGGTTTTCGCTCATTTTTATCATTTTCACTGTCATTTCTGGAAAACGGCGCTATCAATTTAAAATACGTCATTAATATTTTAAAGTGTGTTTCATAATTGACAAATAGTCTCTGTTCTTAAAAATTATCACATTTCCATTCAGAATTTTATTATTTCAAAGACAGAATATGCAAAAATACGGAAGTCTTGTAAAATTAGAAATTGTCCGTCCATGACCTTTCATCGCGATTTGACAAAAAATACACGGTACGAATATTTGACGACCGGGCAAAAAAGATAGTACAGATGATATGCATTCGAATGGTATATGATTTCGCCGTATGTTAGGTGGGTGCATTAAAAATGAAGATGTGTGGTTAATGTCACTCGACTATGATTATAATTTACATCAAGAATATTTCACTGAATGTACATGCACTTGGAAGATAAAACAAAAATACAAAAATTCGCTTATTGGCCGAAATGAAGGTTGGCAATAAGTTAAATAATTATCATTAGATTTCAGAAAATAAGATTAATGCCTGAAAATTTGTTGCAAAAAACCTGTGGAATTTTAATAACAGATGCTCAATTCACTAGCAATTTAACTAAAAAGTCTTATTTTACCAGAAGCTACGATGATCTGAATTGTAAATCAACAAATGTCGTCTACGGATTAGAGTGTAACCTATGCGGATTGGTATACGTCGGTGAAACGAAAGGAAGGCTAAATAAACGTATGCGCGGCCATAGATCAGACATCAACAACAGTGCTAGCGACATTGTTTACCAGCATTTTAACCAGCCTGATCATTCAATCGTTTCTATGCAAGTTTGCATCATCGAAAAAATATACCACAGGACTAACAATCCTCATCTTGCAACACCTCTCCATAGACAGAAAGAAGACTATTGGATTCGACAATTATGAACTGTGACACCATATGGTTGCAATGACCAAATTGATTGTACAGGTATTCTATCTAGTCCTTCCTGTAGCTCGGTGAATGTGATGAACATTTTCAACTCTACTCCTCGACGTAGACGCAGTCATGGTCATCGTCGATCGTCAATATACATCACCTACTCTCCATGATGCCTCTATTAATGACCTGCTGCCGTTTATACAAAAGCCGTTAGGTATTTATCACATTTGCACGAAGCCTTATTCATTACCCCTTTCAAAACTTTATTCTCTGTACAACTATTGTTTGGAAACCACTGTTACAAACTCTCATACAAACTTACAGCTATCATTTCGGATACTGCAAGTCACAGACTTTTCAAACTAGTTCGCATTGGAAAAGATGAAAAAGAGAAAAGATCCTTTATTAATCTATCCTTTGCCAACAAAGGTCTCGATGCCATCAACTTGGGCAATACCCTTTATCATAAATTAGTTCATTCGAAAATACCTCCCTATTTTATAGATCAGTCTGTACCTATCATTTCTTATACCTGTACCAAACCAATTGCAACTAAAATTTTCAATTACAAACACGTGTTGCATGATCTCAATATTGACGACTTCAAGTCTAAAACTTCTGATTGTACCTGTGCTAGTTCCCCATTCATATATAATCCGGCTGGTCACGTTATTACTGGTGACCTAAACATTGCCAAAAACACTTTTCTGTGTTATCCAAAGGCCCGAAATAACGTAAGCCTAAATCCATCAATTGGAAACCCAACTTCAAAATACTGATAGATTCAGTCAAGGATTATGTCAGGCAATGTGCTAAACGCGAGAAAGAAGACGTAGATACTCTTTCCGAATGAATTAAGGATGTGCTGTCGTTAATGCAGATCAGAATTAAGAAACTGAATGGGTCTATTAATATCCATGCTACATCAATCTTTAAAGACCCAAATGTTGCTAAACACTTGTCCTAACTCCATGACAAATATGTTGTTGTCCCCGCAGATAAATCCCCAAACAGCATCGTTTTTGTGTGTAAATCCCATTACATAAACTGTTTGATACATGAATTAGGTATTGACAATTCACTTGGAAACTCAACATATAGCCCCACTACACTTACTAAAGAGGAAATCCTGGGTAATCATAGGTCTGTTCTATGTTCCTTTGGAAACCAACCAAAGATGAACAACTGGATCTTCCATCACTGTATTGGATACCTAAACTACACTAAAGTGTCCTTACAAACAACAGTATATTGCTGGGTCTTCCAAGTGCTCCACGAAACCTCTTTCTAAATTTTTAACATCAATTTTATAACGTGTTTTCATTTTTTTTATCAGCAATCAAAGCCGGGCTTCACAGTTATGGTGAAACTACCTATTCTAGAGGTTGCGTGAATCAAATGTGAATACTAAAAATTCCAAAGATCTTTCAGAGTACATACAATCTAAGACTCTTTCATTTTGCAATAGTATTAAAACGTTTGACTTTTCTACAATTTACACAAGTATTCCCCATTCCAAACTAAAAGACAAATTGAAGGAGTTGGTCATGCTTTGTTTTATAAAAAAAGAAAGGCCAACGTAGATACAAGTATCTGGTCTTAGGAAGGATAAATCCTACTTTGTAAAAATTCACTCTGATTCTAACAAAAAGTTCTCCGAAACTGACATTATCAAGATGCTTGATTTCTTGATTGACAACATACAGGAACTTCTTGGGAAGAAAGAAAAGAAATTAGCAGTATCCTTTAACTTTACTTTCCGCTACATAGTTGATGTTCTATTACTAAACAATTCAAAATTTGGTGACTATGTTGAACGCATCTATCTCATCGAACTTGAGACAAAGGATACAACAGATACAGTTAAGTCTGCCTCATATCTTGACTTACTTCTAGAAATTGACAATGAGGGTCTGTTGAAAATAAAACTTTGCGACAAAAAGATGATTTCAGCTTCCCAATTGTGAACTTCCCATTTCTATGTAGCAACATTCCAGCAGCGCCTGCATACGGAGTATATTTCTCCCAGTTGATACGATACTCCAGGGCTTGTATTTCCTGTCATGATATCCTTGATAGAGGGTTGCTGCTCACAAGAAAGCTATTAAACCAAGAGTTCCACGTGGTGAAGTTGAAATCATCCCTTCGTAAATTTGACGGACGCCATCACGAGTTGGTTGACCTACAATCCCGTCCCCTTTTCCCGAATGTGACCTACCGAATTAGACTTATTACCGGGTTTGTACTAACATGAGCAACACGACGGGTGCCACATGTGGAGCAGGATCTGCTTACCCTTCTGGATCACCTGATATCACCCCAGTTTTGGTGGGGTTGGTGTTGCTCAGTCTTTAGTTTTCTATGAGTGTTTTGTGTACCATTGTTTGTCTTTTGGTCTTTTCTTTTTAGCCATAGCGTTGTCAGTTTATTTTCGACTTATGAGTTTGAATGTCCCTTTGGTATCTTTCGCCTCTCTTATAATGCCTAGGCATTAGCTTATTGCCTAGGATTTAAGCTTAATACCTAATTTTACTTATTTCCGCTAACATATACATGCATAGTTTTGAGAAAAAAACATTCTGAAATATTGTTTGTACAAGGTAGATAACGTTCGATATGTGACCGTTAAAACTATTTAACTAAAATATTTAACTCACGACTTAATTGGCTCATCTATTATCGTTGAAAAATCAACTAGTTCTTATAAATACTACAGGGGACTTCCATTGCATACACTTTTCTAGAACTTTTAAACTTTTTTTTCGATTGTCATGGGCAGATACAAATTCAATCATTTATAATTCAAGCAAATGCAAGGCATACATTTCAGAAATGGTCTTGTGTTTGTCATAATGTTTTTAATCTGCATTACAATGATATACGTATACTAAGATTTTAATCACGCCGCTTATGACAGGTATTACTAGTTTCTTTGAGCTTCCTTCATATAGAAATATATATTATGTCTTCGTTGTTTGGTTCTTTATCTTGTTGTTTTTGTTCATGGTTTGAAATATATATTATCTTGTTGTTTTCTTCATTTATGAAATATATTATGTCATGTTTTTGTTTCTTTATCTTGTTGTTGTTTTTTTTTTTTTTTTTTTTTTTTTAATTAATTTATTGTGTGCCTAATTTGTTAACTAAAGGAATATAACGTTCGATATGTGACCGTTGCTTCAGTCTAATAGTCGGAATGTTTGATTTCTTGGCCAGATTTATTTCATTAATATTACTCCATGGCTTTGTTCTTCAATTCACACTGTGGCGTGTCAGTTTGCAAAGAATTCCGCTCAAACCGGTGCTAGAGACCGTCTTAAACTTGCAGCGCGATGAGAGTTTAGTTGCTACGTGTTGAATCACAATGACTTTGAGATGAAGAACAGCAATAAAAGCGCTGTTTTTTGCTTTTTTTTTTTTTTTGCTGATACTGATTTTGTGTCATGGATTGATACCCCATATCCTTTATTTTCTAGTATAATAGTTTACAGCTCAAGGATATTTTACAATTTTTGGTCAATAAACGTTAATATTTCTCTATATTACGAAATGCACGTTCATTTCAAATACACCACTTTTGGACTATTTTAAAAATCTGGGTTTTACAAATTCACTTCAGAAACGACCTATTTTCCGATAAAAATTGATAGTTTTATTTTTTTTTTTTTCGAACTCGAACACTGATCTATATTTTCTCAAAATATTTATTTATATTGAAGTATATATTAAAACATATCTGATTGAATACATTCTTTGTCTTTATTTGTTTCAGTAGTAAATATCATGCAACATTTTAAAGAGTTGCGATTTCCAAACAAAATTAACATTTTATATTTTTGTTAAGAAATGCGTTCCATCTAATTTTGTACAATTCAAAACTTATTTATACGAACGAATTGCATAATATGTATTTAATGTTAAAATATCACGCAGCTTCATTGTTTAAAAAATTGTTTTGTCTTGATGTTTGAGATGATATTTTTACTAAGAGATATTTTGGTAGGCGCTGAAGAAACAACTTCGGCCATTTCATCAGAAAGAACTACACAGCCAGATATCACTACCACCAAAGTGATAACGAACGAGATAACAACTGAACCTACAACTCAAAGCACCACAATGGTTTCAACTACAAAAGTTATAAGTGAACCTACAACACAGAGCAGAACAATTGGCCAAACAACAAATGTAAAAACGGAACATCCAACAGACATCACGACGTTCGTTCCAACAACAAAGGAAACAACTGAAAAAATGACGATAAAATTTACAAATGAAGCTACACCAAGACATACAACAGAAACAGTTCCCAATAGCACAAAGGCTACTTGTAAGTACGGATGGTATCTTTTAGTTACAAAACACTTGGATTTGCATTATACGGTCTATCGCTATTCAGGAAACTGGAGTTTGATAGCAACATGCAGTTAAAAAAGGGTTGAACAAACCGAACATGAATTGTCCTCGAATTTGACATCACCGACTAAGACAGTTTGTACTTACATCAGAAACTCGACGTGTTTCATATTCAGAGCAGGATTTACTTAACTTTCCAGAGAACCTAAGCTCACCTTCAATTTTTGGTAGGATTCGTGTTCCTCAGTTTTTATGTACCGTTCTGTTTTCTGTTGTTTGTTTTTCTTTTTTGCCATTTTCGTTTTTTGCAATGGTGTTGTAAGTTTGCCATCTACTTATGACTTAGAATATTCCTTTGGTATCTTCCACCTCCCTCATAAAAAAACAAGCTTAAGATTTCATACATATATGCATTGTGGTATCTCATTATGAGAGATTAACTTTCTTAGTTTGAATCTATACTTTCATCTTAACAATTAGAAATGATTACGTGCCATCTTGTGAAATTTTAATGATAGTTTTAAATATATAACAGTCTGTAAAACACGGTTTCAGTTAATACTTATAACAGTATGTGTGGTTGTTGGTTGCATCTTTATCCAACAATATTTTCCCGGTATTCACCTTGAACAACATAATTAAAAGCAAACAACATCGTTTTAAATTCACCAATTTTAAAAGACATATAGGATAGCTTTTTATCTGAAGAAATTTGATTTTAAAAATTTTTCATACATGTTAAATGAATATGAATATTGATACGGCTTTAAAAATTAGAAACATACTTTCTTTCATGTTTTTTACCTGTATTTGTACATATGTATCATGCTATTGTTGTAAAGCAAACCCTGCTGTACACATGTTCTATTATGTGGCGTTCTGTTAGTAAGATATCTTAAATGTATGATGATTTTTTATTTCAGATATTTGTTCCTCATACCAACACTAGCCAGATTTTTTTGTAAAGATATTCAAATAAAACCTGTTATTTATTATATTTTCTAATTGAAATTTTCAGTTTACGATACCAATGCACCTATAATAAGCGGAGGTGTTGGAGCTTTTATTGCAATTCTCTCCATCGTTGGAGCAGTGTTTGCTACATATGCAACAAAACAGAGATTAAAAGAGTAAGTATGACATTTATTATTCATCTACAATTTCAACGTGTATTAGTTACATTGCTTAAAATTAGTATAAACGGCATGTTTATCACGTTAATGAGGATATAGAATGCTAAATGCAATAGATGCAGAAGAATTCCTAAAAAATATAACAGGCATGCTATAATGCATAGTTGGTAATTAATGCTGTGAATTTTATTAGAGTATACTTTGCTTCAGCATAACGGACTTAGTATAATAATATTTTTCGCATTTTGATGGAGTTTCGTTTGGTTATATCTCATTGATGTTTACCTTATGTATCGTTTTTTTTTCTTAAGTTCTTACTAAGTACTCTTCGTAGATTTTGAAATGAGTATAACATTAAAGATTTTTGACAGCTAGAGATACATTTCAGGAAAAAAATGGAAAGTTAACGCTATACTTTACAGTCATTCCCCGCGTCAATTCATGACAATTCATGTTCGGTTTGTTCAACCCCCTTTCTTTTATTTATGTGTTGTTTATTCCTATGTACAGTTCCGTTAACGTTTGACCTATTACATTTCTTCCGCATTAAAACATTTTTGCCAGCTGATTTTATTTCAAAATTTATAACTAAATAAACGCCCGATTGCACTGTGTAGCATCACTTCCGCTTATAGGTACCCTAGAGGTGGTAGAAGAAACAAATGGGATTTTTCCATGATGAGAATTTTTCATGGTTAACAAACTTCAATGGGAAATGACTATAAAGTATAGCGTTAACTTTCCAATTATTTTTTTTTACATTCCTGAAATGCATCTTTGTCGAAAATCTGTAATCTTATACTCATTTCAAAATCTATGAAGAGTACTTCGTAAGAACATAAGAAAAAAAAACGATACATAAGATAAACGTCAATGAGATATAACCAAGCGAAACTCCATCAAAATGCGAAAAATATTATTATACTAAGTCCGTTATGCTGAAGCAAAGTATACTCTAATAGTAAATATATAGATTGCGTTTGGTTTTTTTTTTTTTATAGATATGATATGAAGAAACAACAAACTACAGAACTATAAGGCTTTTATGACAGGAAACATTTTTTCGGTGATCATTCCAATATATGGTAGACGGGTATGGTGGTATTCAAGTATATCCTTACTTCTGCATTAATGGAAACGCTTTACCGTATCTTATAACCTGGACCATATGTATATAGTCAACAAAGATGGCAGATGATACGCGTTTATCAACACTTATCTTAAAAGAACCTGTACCCTAATCACACACAAAAATAACAATTTTACTTATTTGGTTAAATATTTAAAAATTAAAATCTGATATTAGCACTTGGGCATTTAAACAACAATGAGAAACAAAATAGTTCTATATTGTTTTAGGGAAAAAAACGTGTATCTATGGATGCGCTAATTATTTATATAAACATATCATGTATATTGAATAAACGAATAATTAAGATTATTACCATTAAATTTTAAACATCAAAGCCTGAAACTCTTTTATTAGAAATCTTTATTCTAGCATTTAATCGAGGACCCGAAATTATGTCAATAGGTTATATGTTGTATACTATACAATTTAGCTTTAACTGATACCTCAGCTTTTCTTTTGTACCCTGTTAAATAACAAGAAACTGAATGGGTCTATGAATACCCATGCTACTTCAATCTTTAAAGACCCAAATGTTGCTAAACACTTGTCCTACCTCCATGACAAATACGTTGTTGTCCCCGCAGATAAAACCCCAAACAACATCGTTTTTGTGTGTAAATCACATTACATAAACTGTTTGATAAATGAATTAGGTATTGACAATTCACTTGGAAACTCAACATATACCCCCACGACACTTACTAAAGAGGAAATCCTGGATAATCATAGGTCTGTTCTATGTTCCCTTGAAATTTCAACCAAAGATGAACAACTGGATCTTCCATCACTGTATTGGATACCTAAACTACATAAGTGTCCTTACAAACAACGGTATATTGCTGGGTCTTCCAAGTGCTCCACGAAACCTCTTTCTAAATTTTTAACATCAATTTTATAACGTGTTTTCATTTTTTTATCAGCAATCAAAGCCAGGCTTCAAAGTTATTGTGAAACTATCTATTCTAGAGGTGGCGTGAATCAGATGTGGATACTAAACAAATCCAAAGATCTTTTAGAGTACATACAATCTAAGACTCTTTCATCTTGCAATAGTATAAAAACATTTAACTTTTATACACTTTACACAAGTATTCCCCATTCCAAACTAAAAGACAAATTGAAAGAGTTGGTCATGCTTTGTTTCATCAAAAAGAAAGGCCAACGTAGATACAAGTATCTGGTCTTAGGGGGGAATTAATCCTACTTTGTAAAACATCACTCTGATTCTAACAAAAATTCTCTGAAATTGACATTATCAAGATGCTTGATTTCTTGATTGACAACATATTTGTTACGTTTGGAGGACGTGTTTTTTAACAAACAATCGACATTCCCATAGGAACCAACTGTGCCCCTCTTCTTGTCGACTTGCTCCTTTATTCATATGAGGCTGACTTCATACGGGAATTTCTAAGGAAGAAAAAAAAGAAGTTAGCAGTATCCTTTAACTTTACTTTCCGCTACATAGATGATGTTCTCTCACTAAATAATTCAAAATTTGGTGACTATGTTGAACGCATCTATCTCATTGAACTTAAATAAAGGATACAACAGATACAGTTAAGTCTTCCTCATATCTTGACTAGCATCTAGAAACTGACAATGAGGGTCGGTTGAAAACAAAACTTTACGACAAAAGAGATGATTTCAGCTTCCCAATTGTGAACTTTCCATTTCCCAGTCGCTGTAGTTCAGTGGTTGTCGTTGGTTCATTTCTGTCATATTTGTTTTTCGTAAATTGTTATGTTCGTGTTGCTCAGTCCTTAGTTTTCTATGTTGTGTTTTGTGTACTATTGTTTATCTGTTGGTCTTTTTCTTTTTTAGCCATGGCGTTGTCAGATTATTTTCGACTTATGAGTTTGAATGTCCCTTTGGTATCTTTCGCCTCTCTTTAAATGTCTAGGCATTAGCTTATTGCCTAGGATTTAAGCTTAATGCCTAATTTTACTTACATATACAGTTTGAATGTCCCTTTGGTGTCTTTCGCCCCTCTTTTACGCGTTCCTTAAATAATGTATCGTGCAATGGGAAATGGTAACTGTAACATGTGGAAGTATATAATTGTAAATTTTCTTTCGCTCGCTGAATTGTGTAACGTGCAATACGAAATTGTGTACAGTGCAATGGTTAATGGACTGCGATTATCGTGTGACGGATACGGGGAATGGTGTTATCACCTTCTTTGTGGTCTATTGAAATTTGTAATCGCACATATACCTTGTAAATAAATTGCATCGTTAGTAATTTTGAATGGTGTAATAACGTGTATGATTCTATAAATAATAGAGAAAAGTGTAGAATGCATGATGCGATAGTCAATAATTTATTCTGTAATGAAATACGGTGTATGTTGTAAATGGGAATGGTTTAAGTAGGAAATTTACACGAATCAAGGTCCGTAATTGTACATCATTTAAGTGAAATTTTCTTCAATCGTCTCCCTAGGTGTAAAAATAATGCTTGTTTTTCGTTATTTTTTCTCATCATAAATGATTTTTAATTTGTATATAAAAAATACTATTTATACAATGTCTTGCGTGTCTTATGCTTTCAAGTCACGTATTAAATATTATCGATGTTTGATAAATGATTTAAAACCGAATAGAAATGAAAAATCAAACATTTCCGTTTTGAATTTTCCTCGGAGTTAGGTATTTTTGTTATTTTACTTATAATTCTCTGAAGGTATTCAATTTCTATAGCATGGTGTTTAAATAAATATTATTTTGGATATGTATGTTTTAATATTTCTACACATTTTATAATGACAATCATGACATTTTATCGAAGAACTAGTCTGTCAAATTAATATTTGATGTCTTTTATCGGTAAGTGGATTATTAATTTGCATTACTTTTGTTATCAACATTTGCTCAACATTTTCCATTTTTTTATAATTCATTTTTTTATACCTTAATTTTTATTTTTACATAAAACTTGCTCATGTATTATAATTGTGCTTTTTGTAACTATTCCTGTTGTACTTTACATTATGGTTCCTTTTTAATTTTGAAAAAGGAGCATAAATTAGTTCATGTATCATTGTTTTGTTTTAAGAGCCATTGCAACTTGCAAAGTTAACTAAAAATAAGATACCGTTATAAAACATATTAAGCCTTAGTATCAGAAAGCATATATTTATAACATCAATTACCTTAGACAATTGTCTAATTAAAAGCAAACTTGTACTTTTTGTCTCTTCTGGAACACTGTAATACTCGGCATTCGTGTGTCAGTCCTCTACAGTGTTGATCAGGCAATTGTCATTCCAATTAGGACGATGAAATCATTTTCATATAAGGACCATCGTCCTTTAGTTTTCAATATTAGGTAGAGTTTGTTCTTTCAACTTCTCTTTTGGTTTTTTTTTATAACGCCTCTCTTTTTCTTGTCAATATCATATTTTAATTATTCAATTAATTATTTGTTATTAATTAAAGTTCATTTATCGTTACTGGAATTACAAATGTGCACCGTGACAATTTATATGAAGATTGATATACGTTTAACATGTTTAACTTTTGTGAAGATATTATCTATATACTATCATTTTTTTATGTTCCAATTTTTTATCACATATTTTTTCATATATTTTACGCATTTCTTGTAACTTTTTATAAATATTTCTTTATTTTCAAGAGAAACGCATATGAATAATCGTTATTTTTTAAGAGTCACTGTCACTTTTGCAAATCTAATTAAAGATAAGATGCGCTTAGATTCATGTTCAGTCTTAATTTTCAGAAATCATAAAGGAATAACATCAATTATCCGTATTTGCATAATCGTTCGACACCAGTATAATAGAAAAAATAATCATTTTCAAACTTTCGAATAATTAATTTATTCTTTTTCTTCAATTCAGAACAGTTATGTTCAGAATAGATTCAATTTCTGGCTGTTGATGATATCGGTGGGACGATACCACTGCTAATGGCTCTCAATCTCGAAAGGCATCTTAAAAAGGGACTTAATAACATTAACGGGAACAATTTGTCTGCACCAGAAGCGCATTTCGACAATAAATGTTTCTTCAGTGATGCTCAAGGCCATATATTTGAAAATCCGAAGCTTATTAAAAATGAAGAGCTTAACTAAAAAAGACAAAAAACGGTACAGCCAAAGTCGAAAAAGGAATCAGAGCCTGCACGAGGAATTTAACGGTGTTCGGTCTTGTTTTAATGTCCTTATTATTTTAATGTTCTCAATGCAAAACTTTTTATCTAGAGTGTATAAGAATTACGGACTATTGCACAGAAATTTTGTGCGTGTTTTACACAACAGTAAGTTAATGTCTAAATCATGCTGGTTTTCAACAATATTATTGCCCCTTGTTAATAAATGTTTTGATTTCATGACTATTATCAAAAGTTGACTCCAAGATTGATCAAGCGGTTTTATTGTGAACCAAGGGTTAAGTCACCTGAAGCGAGCTGTAGAAATGTCTGTACCAAGTCAGGAATATGGCAGTTGTTTTCCTTTCATTTGATGTGTTTGAGCTTTTGATTTTGCTATTTGTTAAGAGACTTTCCGTTTTGAATTTCCCTTGGAGTTCGACACTTTTGTTATTGGTTTCAGTTTCGGAAAAAATAGAATAATCAGTTCCTGGTAAAGTTCAAACTAAACTGACAAGTAACTAAACATTAGTTTATACTGGTATAAATTTGGTTAAATATTGATATCTTCATTTCTGCATACTGCTGTAGAATTGTATATAACGAGTCTTATAACCTGAATGGCACTGATTCCAGCATCTAGCAAGTCCTTAAAAAGTTAGGGCTATAAAATTAACAAACGTGGACGATCTCTCGCAAGCATTCAAAATTATAAGTCTAAGAAAAACTGACAACCACATACGAAAAACGAAACAGACGAAACGACAAAACTGAGTACACAAAACACTGAGCAACACAAATCCAACCAAAAACCACCGGTGATCTCAGGTGCCTTGCAAGGCTCAGCAGTTCACACATGGCACAAGTCATGTTACTTATTCTAAGTACAAGTTCGGTAATAAGTCTCATTCGGTGATGTCGCAATCGGAGAAGGAGAAGAATTGTGGTTACAACAGTTGGAACATATCTGTGGTAATCTGTAACACAGATTTTCACAAATGGTCAACCAACTCGTGACGTCTATATTTTAACCTCCGACCGAATGACTTGGATGGTATGAATGTGTTCAACATAATAACAAGCATTGAATAATTTAGTGAGATGAAATCATAATTCTTTTTAAGGGCAAATAAACGTGACCTAAGCTCACACATGTAAACTGTTTGCTGCAAACTGATATCGTCATCTTTTTATACTAGGGTACAACTGTACAGACATCCGATTTAATGAGCTGTACAACAATGATGTTTTTACCTAGCAAATTTCTTAACAGTAAAACTACAACTGAACTGATCAGCTGACAAAAATTAGTTAACACATCTAAAAGTTTGATTATGAATTGCTATCGTCATATATGATTACTGTGGTACAACTGTAGATGCAGATTTCGTATGTCTGATAATTTTACAAATTGATTCCTTTGAGTTTGATTGGGATGGTACAATTGTAGACATTAATTTCTTTTTTAATAAGATGACGCCCAAAGCCAGAAGAATAGATAGTCCTGTTACTGCTCCGATTGTAATGTATGTGTTGTTGGAACCATCTGTAATACAATAAAAGAGTTAGACAGCATTATCATTCATGATACACAACATTTAACGGAGTTGAGAGTATTTGAATTCTCATCTGAAATATTTGACGACATTCAAATTAATATTATTATTTATAAATTTACTGTTAATGAAGAAACAATGACAAAATTAGTTAATGCTAAATTAGTTGCTTTGGATATTCTGCGATGGTGACATGGTATGTTTGTGTAAATACACTGCTCAAAGAAACAAAACGTGATGATACAGTTTAATGATTAATTTTAAAACTTAATATATATTTCTGTTTAAATTAAATTGATGACCTTTCATTTCCAGCAATTTTCAGTCTGTAATATTAAAAACCTTTTTCTTAAATTTGCTGATAAATAATGAATTCTCATCCATTCTTGCAAATTCTAATCATTACTTAAAGTGAACGTTTCGTTCTCTGAAAATATATTCCTTGTGACTTCTGCGTATACAAAAGATGTGTGTTCAAGATTGTTGTAATTGGCCCGTGCAATATTAAACAAATTAAATACTATCAAATATCGTTAAATAATTATCCTATGTCAAATAATAGTAATAAGTAGATAAAATTCCTTATAAAAAAACGGATAAAACGTTAAATGCATGTTTTTGACATTAAACAAGTTGTATTATGAAAGTTAGAAATTTAAGAATTGCATTTTTGTTTTACCAAATATCACAAACAAAATTAAAAGATAATTTATTAAATAAATAAATTATTTAAGCCAAATTTCTTTAAAACAATTCAAAACGAAATATATTTCGGTGGACGGTATATCCTTTGCCAATTTTAAGAAACTTCGATCAATAAATTCGGCTTTTTTTTAAGATCCTAGGCATTCTGAGCAATATATTCAAAATTGTACACCAGAACGTTTAGATTGTCTTACAACGGCCAACATGATAGAGATTGTACACCAGAACGTTAAGATTGTCTTACAACGGCCTACACGACACATATTGTACACCAATATGTGTCGTGTAGGCCGTTGTAAAACAATCTTAACGTTCTGGTGTACAATCTCTACCATGTTGGCCGTTGTAAGACAATCTAAACGTTCTTGTCGTAATGCGAATATATATGTTTAAACTCTTTTAGGTCATATATGTTCAAACTCTTTTCGGTCATTTTTTAGGAACAACAAACAAAAGAACTATGTCAACTGGACCTGCTTTGATACTATAACTGCCCTTGAATTTTTACTAGATAACATTTTTGTTCGCTATGGAGATTCCGTATATCGTCAGGTTATCGGAATTCCCATGGGGACTAACTGTGCACCACTCATTGCGGACCTGTTTCTGTATTGTTATGAGTTACAATTTATGACTAAATTCAGCAAAGACCCATCGAAACAACATCTGATTCAAAAATTTAATAACACTTTTAGATATTTATATGATGTATTGGCTCTCAATAATGACGACTTCAGTATGTACACTAAAGAGATCTATCCTGCCGAACTGACTTTAAATAAAGCTAATACTAACAATTAACACTGCCCTTTCCTGGATCTTGATATCTTTATCTTTAACGGGAAGCTTAATATCAAAATTTATGATAAAAGAGATGATTTTCATTTCCTATTGTTAATTATCCATTTTAGATGGTGACGTTCCTTGTCGCCATCTTATGGTGTTTATATATCTCAACTTGTTCGAATCGCTCGTGTATGTAACAACGTATTTGATTTCAACGAAAGAAATCTCTGTATTACTGAAAAATTATTACACCAGGGTTTTCGATATCACAAACTAGTCAAAACATTTACTAAATTTTATCATCGGTACAAGGACATCATTCGTAAATATAAATCAACATGCAGACATCTTATACGTTCAGGTATTTCACATCCAATATTTTATGGTAATATTCTTTACAAAGCACAAAAAGGTCGGCATTCACCTCAAAAGCTTACAAAACCTTTAAACAGACTTATTCGGAAAGGATATAGTTACGATTCTGTTGTCAAGTCATTAAGGATTGCATATTTTGGTATTAATATTGATTCACTTATAGGGTCTTTGCATCGAAAATAAACACATTTATTCTAAAACCAGTTGTTCGCATGAAACGGGTTATGTTCTTCTCATATATTTTATGATGGTATGATACTAAACCCCTAACGGGAGGGATTGTACTTGATTTTCATATGATGAAGACATAATCTTTCAATCAGTTTAATTGAGTTCTGGAGCTGGCATGTCAGTAACTGCTAGTAGTCCTTTGTTCATTTATGTATCATGGTCATTTTGCTTAGTTTCTTTTGTTACCTATTCTGACATCGGACTCGGACTTCTTTTAAACTGAGTTTTACTGTGCGTATTGCTATGTGTTTCTTTATTCTACATTGGCTAGAGTTATAGGGAGAGGGTTGAGATATCACAAAACATGTTTAACCCTGCCGCATTTTAGCGCCTGTCCCAAGTCAGGAGCCTCTGGCCTTTGTTAGTCTAGTGTGTTTTTTAATTTTAGTTCATTTATATGTTTTGGAGTTGAGTGTGACGTCCATTTTCACTGAACTAGCACACAATTTTAGTTAGGGGCCAGCTGAGGATCACCTCCGGGTGCGGGATTTTCTCGCTGCATTGAAGACCCATTGGTGGCCTTCGGCTGTTGTCTGCTCTTTGGTCGGGTTGTTGTCTCTTTGAATTATTCCCCATTTCCATTCTTAATTTTATATTTTACCGGAACGTTAAGATTGTCTTACAACGGCTAACACGACAGAAATTGTACACCAGAACGTTTAGATTGTCCTACAACGGCCTACACGATAGAGATTGTACACCACAACGTTTACATTGTCTTACAACGGCCTACATGACAGAGATTGTACACCACAACGTTTAGATTGTCTTACATGGGCTAACACGACAGGGATTGTACACCAGAACGTTTAGATTGTCTTACAATGGACTACTCGATAGAGATTGTACACCAGAACGTTTAGATTGTCTTACAACAGTCCACACGACAGAGATTGTACACCAGAACGTTTAGATTGTCTTACAACGGCCAACACGACAGAGATTGTACACCACAACGTTTAGATTGTCTTACAACGGCCAACACGATAGAGATTGTACACCAAAACGTTTAGATTGTCTTACAACGGCCAACACGACAAAGATTAAACACAAGAACGTTTAGATTGTCTTACAACGGCTAACACGACACAGATTGTACACCAGAACGTTTAGATTGTCTTACAACGGCCAACACGACAGAGATTCTACACCAGAACGTTCAGATTGTCTTACAACGGCCAACACGACAGAGATTGTACACCAGAACGTTTAGATTGTCTTACAACGGCCTACATGACAGAAATTGTACACCAGAACGTTTAAATTGTCTTACAACGGACAACACGACAGAGATTGTACACCAGAACGTTTAGATTGTCTTACAACAGCCAACACGACAGAGATTGTACACCATGACGTTTAGATTGTCTTACAACGGCTAACACGACAAAGATTTACACCAGAACGTTTAAATTGTCTTACAACGGCCTACATGACAGAGATTGTACACCAGAACGTTTAAATTGTCTTACAACGGCCAACACGACAGAGATTGTACACCAGAACGTTTAGATTGTCTTAAAACGGCCTACACAGTAGAGATTGTACACCACAACGTTTACATTGTCTTACAACGGCTTGCACGACAGAGATTGTACACCAGAACGTTTAGATTGTCTTTAAACGGCTAACACGACAGAGATTGTACACCAGAACGTTTAGATTGTCTTACAACGGCCTGCACGACAGAGATTGTACACCAGAACGTTTAGATTGTCTTACAATGGCCTACACGATAGAGATTGTACACCAGAACGTTTAGATTGTCTTACAACGGCCAACACGACAGAGATTGTACACCAGAACGTTTATATTGTCTTACAACGGCCAACACGACAGAGATTGTACACCAGAACGTTTAGATTGTCTTACAATGGACTACACGATAGAGATTGTACACCAGAACGTTTAGATTGTCTTACAACGGCCAACACGACAGAGATTCTACACCAGAACGTTCAGATTGTCTTACAACGGCCTGCACGACAGAGATTGTACACCGGAACGTTTAGATTGTCTTACAATGGCCTACACGACAGAGATTGTACACCAGAACGTTTAGATTGTCTTACAACGGCCTGCACGACAGAGATTGTACACCAGAACGTTTAGATTATCTTACAATGGACTACTCGATAGAGATTGTACACCAGAACGTTTATATGGTCTTACAACGGCCAACACGACAGAGATTGTACACCAGAACGTTAAGATTGTCTTACAACGGGCAACACAACAGAGATTGTAAACCAGAACGTTTATATTGTCTTACAACGGCCAACACGATAGAGATTGTACACCAGAACGTTTAGATTGTCTTAGAACGGCTAACACGACAGAGATTGTACACCAGAACGTTTAGATTATCTTACAACGGCCAACACGACAGAGATTGTACACCAGAACGTTTAGATATTCTTACAACGGCCTGCACGACAGAGATTGTACACCAGAACGTTTAGATTGTCTTACAATGGCCTACACGACAGGGATTGTACACCAGAACGTTTAGATTGTCTTACAACGGCCTGCACGACAGAGATTGTACACCAGAACGTTTAAATTGTCTTACAATGGACTACTCGATAGAGATTGTACACCAGAACGTTTAGATTGTCTTACAATGGCCTACACGATAGAGATTGTACACCAGAACGTTTAGATTGTCTTGCAACGGCCTGCACGACAGGGATTGTACACCAGAACGTTTAGATTGTCTTACAATGGCCTACACGATAGAGATTGTGCACCACAACGTTTAGATTGTCTTACAACGGCCTGCACGACAGGGATTGTACACCAGAACGTTTAGATTGTCTTACAATGGCCTACACGATACAGATTGTACACCAGAACGTTTAGATTGTCTTACAACGGCCTACACGATAGAGATTGTACACCAGAACGTTTATATTGTCTTACAACGGCCAACACGACAGAGATTGTACACCAGAACGTTAAGATTGTCTTACAACGGCCAACACAACAGAGATTGTACACCAGAACGTTTATATTGTCTTACAACGGCCAACACGATAGAGATTGTACACCAGAACGTTTAGATTGTCTTACAACGGCCTACACGACAGAGGTTGTACACCAGAACGTTTAGATTGTCTTACAACGGCCAACACGACAGAGATTGTACACCAGAACGTTTATATTGTCTCACAACGGCTAGATTGTCTTACAACGGTCAACACGACAGAGATTGTACACCAGAACGTTTATATTGTCTTACAACGGCCAACACGACAGAGATTGTACACCAGAACGTTTAGATTGTTTTACAACGGCCAACACAACAGAGATTGTACACCAGAACGTTTATATTGTCTTACAACGGCCAACACGATAGAGATTGTACACCAGAACGTTTAGATTGTCTTACAACGGCCTACACGACAGAGGTTGTACACCAGAACGTTTAGATTGTCTTACAACGGCCAACACGACAGAGATTGTACACCAGAACGTTTAGATTGTCTTACAACGGCTAACACGACAGAGATTGTACACCAGAACGTTTAGATTGTCTTACAACGGCTAACACGACAGAGATTGTACACCAGAACGTTTAGATTGTCTTACAACGGCCTACACGACAGAGATTGTACACCAGAACGTTTAGATTGTCTTACAACGGTCAACACGACAGAGATTGTACACCAGAACGTTTAGATTGTCTTACAACGGTCAACACGACAGAGATTGTACACTAGAACGTTTAGATTGTCTTACAACGGTCAACACGACAGAGATTGTACACTAGAACGTTTAGATTGTCTTACAACGGTCAACACGACAGAGATTGTACACTAGAACGTTGAGATTGTCTTACAACGGTCAACACGACAGAGATTGTACACCAGAACGTTTAGATTGTCTTACAACGGTCAACACGACAGAGATTGTACACCAGAACGTTTATATTGTCTTACAACGGCCAACACGATAGAGATTGTACACCAGAACGTTTAGATTGTCTTACAACGGCCAACACGACAGAGATTGTACACCAGAACGTTTAGATTGTCTTACAACGGCCTGCACGACAGAAATTGTACACCAGAACGTTTAGATTGTCTTACAACGGCCAACACGACAAAGATTGTACACCAGAACGTTTAGATTGTCTTACAACGGTCAACACGACAGAGATTCAAGCAATGATATGACGGTATTTACATTTGCGGGTACTAGTAATGAAATGTCCCGTAGGTTTATAGATTCTGAAACTGCGATTTACCTGGGTCAAAGAAATTTCATCTATAGTATATATCACAAATAAACTTACCGTTTCGATTTTTTCTTTGCTTGTCCGTTAAAACTATCAAAGAAATCATTTTTATTTAAAACTAATTAGCAAAGTTATTTACTGAACGTAACAAATGTATTTAAGGTCCTAGTAATTAGTACTGCAACCGAGAACTGTTTTTAAATGTTTGTTTTCCAAACTGGTCTAATCAGAAGTTGAAAATATTAAACAAATTCTGTTAAATTAGGTACACAAGAATGAAATTCCTAGGAACAGGTCAGGTTTGAGAATAAACAAAAAATATAAACGGAACTATAAACAACTGTGTTACAATTGGGATGTTTAGCTAGCTATAAAACAAGGTTTAACCCCATTTTTCTTCGGAAAATGCTTGTACCAAGTCAGGAGTATGGTAGTTGTTTTCACTTGTTCCTTTGATTAATGTCCCTTGATTTTGTCAGTTTTTATAGACTTTCCCTTTATGAATTTGCCTGGGAGTTCAGTATTTTTATTATACTTTTATATTCAACATACAGGTACAAAAGCGGCAATATGAAATCTTATTACTGAAAGGTATACATGGCCAGCTGAAGCTATCTGCCCGATGCGAACTGCGTTGATAACCCATTGGTGGCCTTAAGCCGTTGTTTGCTCTTTGGTTTCTTTTGGCGTCTCTTTTGACACATTCCCCGTTTCCATTCTCTAGTTTACGGAAGATGATACAAGTTGATCAAAAGAGTAAGCACATAGTGAGCCGCATGCGTTAGCTGTCTGACACCTGATGTTAAATTTAGAGACTACTACAGTATCTTTAGCGTGCATATATATATCGGTTTTCCACACTTTTTTACAAACAATTATAATTGCAAGTGCGGGTGATTTCAGTCACTTGCCTAAAAACTAAAGATTATATAACCCTTAAAAGAAAGGCAAACTATACCGAAGACACATTCAAACTAATAAGTCGAAAATAAATTGACAATGCCATGGAAAAAAATGAAAAGAGACAAAAGACAAACAGCAGTATATAAAACACAACATAGAAAACTAAAGACTAAGCAACATGAACCCCATCAAAATCGGGGCGACCTCAGGTGCTTCAAAAGGGTAAGCAGATCCTGCTACACTAGTTGAACCAGTCAACACAATGCTCATGCATGTAAAAACCCGCTGATGAGTCTAATTCGGTAGGTCACATTCCAGGTAAAGAGGACTGGATTGGGTTAGGACAATTTGAACATATCCGTCGTTAATACTGTTTTTATCTTTATTTACGTTTGTTTCCTTTGTACTCGGAATTATTACCACTACAAAAAAGAAAAAGTACTCGACTGTCCTGGGTTTTACTCAACCATTCGACCTTATTTTCACAGTATGAACCATACTCGACAGAAGATCTGAACTATACCAATCAATTCTTAATCATACCTGTTTTTCGTTTATTTCTTAAATGTGTAGCTTTTTGTTTTGCTATTTTGTTTTGGTCCTTTTTGGTTAAATAGCTACCGTTGCAGCGTATTTACGCATCCGTGCTTTCAAATGTTTAAGTTTGAGGATTCTTGATGAAGATGAATCCAGAAAAGTTCTTCGGATGTACAATATTTATAAAAAGTTCATATATTTAGTTGCACTAGGTCGATAACTCTCCTTGTGAATTGTTGGTCCCCGAGGGTATCACGATCAAAATTCCTTGTTAATAAATCAATAAATCAAAAACATTGTTTAAACTCTAAGGTTCCAACTCTCTAAGGTAACGTCGACCTTAGATGGTATGGCTTTTCTTTTCACTTCTTTTCCTTTATCAAATAACTCCTTAAGTTTACATCCCTGGCTTTCAAATGTGAATTTGTTTTCATTTCTTTTTTTATTTTATGATTGAAAGGTAGGGCCAATTACTGGTGTGTTTATTTCACACACAATATCCAAATCAAATAGTTATAAACCCTACAGACATTAAAGGCCGATCACAAACTTCTTTGTAAAAACAGAAAAATGAGACTCAGATTACAAATGTACTTACCTTTATTGTCGCCATGATATGGATCTGTCTCAGTACCATAAAACGTAATACTCCATTCTTTGACAATAACTGTACATACATTATTGAAGAATTACTTATCTTTCATAACGTTAGGTGTAAAAACGCACAATATCAAATTTCTTTTAGCTTTATTTTCTTTTAGATTTAATTAAAGTTTTACTGCTAGAACAAACCAATTCTTATTGATATACTTATAAAACACCAATAATATCGGAATAACATTTCATTCATAATTATTTTCCTGTGATAAGTAATTTTCATTGTCAGGTAAGAATGACTTTTGATGAAAGTCTAGAGGTAAGAAATTTCCAGATAAGAACACAAAGTTCGTCAAAGATCAAGCAAACAATCAAACATGCTATTTATCAACTACAGAAAACAAAAAAGACGAGATAAGCAAGGTTGGGTTAACGTCATTTGCTCTCTGATGGAGAGTTGTCACCTTGGTAATCATACCACATCTTCTTATTTTCAAATTGGTAGCTGCCATCTGTCTGAAAAACATGTAGGCATTACAATGATTGTAACGAACAAAGCAGATTTACCTTTTGTTATAACTAGAAATTGAACTAATTATAAAAATGTAACTTTGAACAATACACAATGATCAATTAATCATGGAAACTCAATGTTGATTGAGAAAAATGAAAATGAGGTCAGCTGAACCCAGTCTTACGGACAACTCTATTAACTTAATATAAAGTAAAATAACAAAATACAAAAATCCAAGGATAATTCAAAACGGAAAGTATTCCAAGGAAAGTCCCTTATCAAATGGCAAAATCAAAAGCTCAAACACATCAAAAGTAATATAACAAAAATACCAAACTCCACGGAAAATTCAAAACGGAAAGTCCCTTATCAAATGGCAAAATCAAAAGCTCAAACACATCAAAAGAATGGAAAACAACTGTCATATTCCTGACTTGGTACAGGCATTTCATTATAAATAAAATGGTGGATTAAACCTTGTTTTATATCTAACTAAGCCTCTCACTTGTATGACAGTCGTATAGAATTCCATTATATTGACAACAATGTGCGAGCAAAACAAACAGACATAATAGGCAAAAATGTCAAAAACTGGGGTACAGCAGTCAACATTGTGTTATAATCTTAATCACTATAAAAACAAACAACTATGTCGCCAAAGAAAGACACTCTATAGACAAAGCACATAAGCAAAAATGAAAGCCAAGAATACAAAAATGACCATAGCACAAAAGGATATTACCAAAAATGGACTAAACAGTAAAGGTTAAAAAGACAAATAAAAAGAACACTATAACTGGCTAGCTCGTGTACCGCCTGAAGTATCGAGCTAGATAGCAATAACTTATTTCGTCATCGCAGGATTACCATTCATATGTCTCGCTTCCGAGAGAAAGATTACGATCTGGAGTTGAACCGATATTCATTATCAATACTAGTAATTGTAAATACCTGTTGAAAAGCCGTGATATGACCGGAATATCAATTCCCATGTTCCATTTGGATCCTCCTCCCAGAAATGAACAGACATAAACGTCCATGACAGACCCCCTCTATCGATGTGTATGAAAGAGTCGAAGGGTCTATATGTAAGTAAGTGGCTGGTCGTTCCACTTGGTGATTTCAAATATAATTCTGTATCACCGCGGTATCTTGAGAACGATATTTCTACGTCGACTGTCACGTGCTCTAGGAAACGAATGTGACAGTCTTCATCATTATGAAATTGAAGTGAAACTGTAGAAAATGCTGACCCCTTTGTACCTCTACAATAACAATAAATTTTATACTCTGTATAACACTTAAGACTTTACAAAAATTATTATTTCTTTATTCCTGCAGTAAAATATTATTTCTGGTAAGTCACACAGGATGTAAAAATTATAAGCAATGTACCATCGGCATGTAGGCCACTGTAATGCAATTGGGTAGTATCGTGCTCTGTGTCCGTTAAGGAGCCTTTGAAAACTCCGCAAGTAAAATGTTGTACAGCAAAACTTTCCTGTCCTACATTTTTTTTATTTTATTTGCAGTCTTGATCTCCCGCTCTTCACCTGGAAGACAATCATTGCAGTCCGATTCGAATTGTTGTAAAGATCCATGTGTTCCCGTTCTGAATGTGCAACACATCATGCCACTAGATTTTTATTGAAACAAGAACATATTTTAGAAAAATGTTTAAACCATTGTGGTGACGTTAGCCTATTCATTTACCGTGGATTCTTTTTCTAGAATCAACGCTTCCTAAATCTGCCGCTGAAATGGACTCACCAAATTATATTCAATTGTTTCCTTTGTGTGTCTAATTTCATTAAGTTTGAATTGGCTAATTTACTGATTTCTGTTCACTAATGGAATTAATTTAAAAACTTACCTTTAATTTTTGTAATTTGTATATGCCACCACTGGGAATCGAACCCTTCCTTGAAATCTGTTATGAATGACTGACAACAACACATCGACGAGACCTCTCGGCTACCAATGGGTTACAACTTAGATGTCTATTTTATATATATAAATGAACATCGGAAACACAGGGGTTGTACCTTTATATATACACAATGGGCAGTCGTATAGTACAAGTTGGTAGCCGCGAGGTTAGCATGCTTAAAATCAACGAGTAAAAAGATAGGGATTTGTCAGTTTAGGTTCGAATCCCTGTATTATCTCTGTTGTCCCAAGTCTGTTTTTTTTTTTTTTTCTAATTTTGCATGTTATAGTGGATATAGCGAGTTTTATTGTTTATTTTTTGGATTAT
Source organism: Mytilus coruscus (assembly GCA_017311375.1). Lineage (NCBI taxonomy): Eukaryota > Metazoa > Mollusca > Bivalvia > Mytilida > Mytilidae > Mytilus > Mytilus coruscus. The sequence continues at coordinate 1,509,580 of CM029599.1, read as the reverse complement.
TATTGGCTATTTCACATGTTTGAAACAAAAATGATTACATTCTTTTTGTCAATTTTTGTTGTATAAATATAGTATTATTTCATCTGTTTTACTACATAATTTTACAAATTTTTGTTTGCAAATTCCTATGCGAGAAAATCGTGATGTGCCTAGAGTGCTAGAAATTTTGGTAATATACTTATTATCTATACTTTATATATGCTCTTTGATCGGGTTGTTGTCTCTTTGACACATTCCCAATTTCCATTCTCAATTTTATTAGAAATAAGTTCGAATATGTCTTATTTTGTAAAAACAGATAATATTCAGATGCCTAATAATATAAAGATCTTTAAAGGTAGAAGTGTTATATTTGTATTTTGTTAACCAATTAATTGTGATCTGAGATTTATCAATGCATCGTTGGACACGATAACATGGTTATTTAAACTTACTTACAATACCTTCTAATTAAGAAAAGGCTTTAATTTTGATATGAAATTAACACAATAGTTTAAGTTATAGATACAATGGATAAGCGTAGATACATGAAAAACAAACCATTCGCCCTCCGGGCTCATGGTTTCTTTTTCAAGAATCCACGTTTATCCATTGTATCTATATAACTTAATGTTTTGCTATCAATATTATTGTATTTTGTGGTTTATGGTTACTGGAAAAACTATGCACAACTCAGCACAGAACACAGGAAAAGGAATGTCTAAGGACAGTTGACCTTTGAAGTTTCGGCAATTCTAAATAAATGTATTTAAACATCTGATACCTTTTTAACAACCTGCTTAATTTGTTATTCTTCAAGAAAAGATTACGTTTAAAAATGTATGTATAGCTGAACAGTTTTTTTAATGTAATGATTAAATCTTTTCTAATTATTTACCAAAACATAGTCATGAGGAAAAAATCACGTAACAACATCATTGAACATGTGCATCAGCATAGATATCTTGGAGGCCTCGTTGGAAGAATGGGTAAGTAGTTGAACTCCTGTATCACTAGCCTATCAAAAGTTCGAATCCCGAAGTGGCAGGTGGGCTCGACTCAATTCTTAATTGACTAGGATTGTCAGTTTTCCTTACCGAGGTCGGTGGTTCTCTCCGGGTACTCTGGCTTCCTCAGCCAATAAAAACTGACCGCCACGAAATAGCACAACAGTGCTAAAAGTGGCGTTAAACACCAATCAATCAATCATTCCATCATAGATATCTTGAGTTGCATGTCCATGCATCTAAAACTGACATAAATATCGTTGTATGAAGTGTTTTGGGTTTATAATGGTTTTCCCAAAAAATAAGAAATAGAGAAAAAAGGAGCGCTAGATAAAACATCTTTTCACCACATTTTAAACAGAATTATTCTATAGTGCACAAAATGCTTTAAAATAAAGTAAAAGTATATGTATAAAAGCATATACCTACTTCGTATTAAACTGTATAGGCAGTTTGCAAGTTAGTTGAGCAGGAACTTGAGTCCAGTTAGTTGCCAACGTTACCATTTTTTCTGCATCCAAAATTCCGAATGACAGAACCTGGCTCACTGGAATATCAAAATCGAAAGTCGAAGAAAGATATATTACATTAAAAAACACGAAAAGACCAAACAAGGGTAAATGAAATCACTACACCAAACCGAAACTTAAGATACAACGTCACAAGCCAATACAAAAACAGAACTTAACTCAGGTGTTCTGAAAGGATAAGATGGTCCTATTCCACCAATAACACCCATCTCATCTCTCGTGTTAAAATTCGGCAAATGGTAGACCGTATCATACCATAGACGATTTACAGACGTCTGGGGCATTACCAAATTCATAAACATGTTGCATGTTACATTCGGCACATGTTACTAGATACTATTTAAAGTACTATTTACAAAATACTCTTTTATAAAAATATTATTCTCTGGATTTCTTTGATTTGCGTGGGTATCCAGTTTCGTGGAAAAATGTATTTTCGAGGATACTCCATTTTATGGTTTTAGTCTGAATACAAGCAAATAGGAAATTTGTACTTCGTTGAATATTTAAACTTTGGGGTTCACATATGCACACGAAATCCACGAAATAACAATAAATGCACAGTATGTAATTTTATTTGATTCTTCAATATGCACTTGCATATTTTTTAATTTTTTGTAATGCTTGAATTTCATGTCTGCTTTTGTTGAGTTTAGTCATACTTTGGTCTATTTTTTTTTTAATTCACAGCATGTTGTCCTATAAACCCAATCATATATGGAGTCCACAAAATAAGAAGATTAGCGACATAACAAAAGGTACAAACACGTTATTCGAAATTATAGAAAATAAACAAGAAGATTATAGTATACATAGTATATGCACTAGTATACATTATTGTACAGTGCACTAGTATACATTATTGTACAGTGCACTAGTATACATTATTGTTTAGGTGGCGGTTGAAGCCCGTCTCCGGGTACGGGATTTTCTCGCTGCGTTGAAGACCCATTGGCGGCCTTGTACTCTTTTCTGCTCTTTGGTCGGGTTGCTGTCTCTTCCCGTTTCCATTATGTGTTTTATAGTGTACATATTCTAATCTGTATTTCATTTGTGTACGTAGATATTAGAAACTGATAACTTTTATGTTCCCCTATTGTTCTAAAAGATACTATCAATATAAATGCTCCAGTGCTAGTATCGCTGTCCAAATCACAAAAAGGACAAAACGTGTTTAAAAGTTAAGATACTGATGGTAACGATGTTGATAATAAAACAGAAAAAGAACACATATGACCAAGTCCAACCTCATACTTTATTTGGCCTTTTTAACATTGTTTTATTCGAGCGTCACTGATGAGTCTTTACCAGACGAAACGCGCATCTGGCGAACACAATTCCAATCCTGGTATCTATGATGAGTTTATAATACATGTTAACACTTAAAATCATTGAGTTGATATCGTTGAATTTTCTGCTAAAGGTCATTGCTTCTCTCATTGTTATCTGGATCCATCCACTAACACGCGGTGGTCGCCATGATATAGCCAGGTGTGCTTAAAATGGCATGCAGTCAATTGAAAAACATAATAAGTCATGAAAAGGAAAGCAGGGGAAGTTTGTGTTGTCGACGACACACGATATGGACATTTTTGACAGGAATAGAGGCAACCTCAAGAAGTCAAATTTTCAAAGTAATGTTTCATTAACTATCTTTAAAATTCCTTGTAATTTATTTTTCTTCAGCAACTGTCTTACATATTATTAAACTTGCCTTCTTTTCCTGCACCATTTGTCTGCCAATTTCCATATGTGTCCGTTAAATTTTTACGTGATGACGAATAAACAATTAAATGTTGTACATCTCTCCATGTCAAATTTGCACTACAAAAGACATACTAGTACCCAATATAGCATGTTAGCACCTTAACTGGTTGAACACATTGTTTGACTATTTTGTAATCTTCGTGAAGAAAGTATGTTACATTATTCATAAGTTTTTAAAATATAGAATTTCACAATGTACAGTACAATATTACTCACGATAGCCTAAAGTTTTAAACACTCATGCAAAAGTCTGTACTAGACAAGTACATTAAAGATATGATTAACAGTCAATTTTTGTGTAATAAAAAAATTGTTAATCATGCGTTCTCGGCCTTTCTACTTTGGTGTGTTGGTTTTTATTCTCTTGAACTTTCTAATATTAAGCTTTTATACATTTGGCCTACGAACATACCTGATGACGTTTCAATAGATATATTTCGTCCATGACCAATAACTATTTAACAGAATTTTTTTTTCTAGTATAAACATATCTATAATACTAAAATAACGAGGTCCAATTTGTCAGCCGGTATGACATAAAGACGACGATTCAAAGAATTCAACTTTATATATAACTAATATAGGACAATGGTGTTGATTAAAATTACATCATTCCAGGCCCTTTGTTTTCCAAATAATTAATATAACCAATAATTAACAAGTTCCGGGTCGAATCCGCTACCGATACTAATAGTATATGTCACATATAGTTTCCGGTTTAAGTATATATGTATGTTCTGTATCTTCCTCCTTTAGTAGGAGCACCACCATGGGATATTGTGTAAAGTAGGACACTGAACTTACCGTATCAGTACAGATTAAATGTGAGCATTAGCCTTCCCAGTTTCCCAGTCTGGCCTAGACGGGTCTTACTACCAGAAGTAGTTAGAAAACCAAGACGGGTTCAAACATAAAGATTTTTAAAGCACAGAAAAATGTGCACCTTATAATCAGCATGATTTTATTAGATGACAATACGAATACAAAAAGTAAAGGCTAAACATAAGGCGTAGGTACTTTAATTCAGTCACGGAACCGCGATGTCGCGGGTGTGTTCTAGTATCAATATATGTTAAATTAAAGTTTAATTTACTATTGTTGATTTTGTTGTTATGCTTCTTGTTCTGTGACGTTGTTATTGTTAATGGGTTGACTAAAGAGATGGGCCAACTTACAGTGAACGTATTACCCACACTATAAAAATAAGGAGATGTGGTATGATTGCCAATGAGACAACTATCCACCAAAGTTCAAATGAAGTGGATGTAAACAATTATAGGCAACCATACGGCCTTCAACAATGAATAAAACCCATACCGTATAGTCGGCTGTAAAAGACCCCGACATAAAAATATGAAACAATTCAATTGGGAAAACTAACGGCATAATTTATAATTTTACAGACATTAACCAACGACACTTTTTTTTCAAATTGTCTTTTAATCTTTCTTGAAATTAACAGTATTATACAATTATTGACTTTTGATGATGTTCATACACTGATTTATCAACCCAAGAGATAAGATATTCACCGAGGACAACGGCCGAGGGTGAATGTCTTATCTATGGGGGTGATAAATCACTGTATCAGCCGATACTAAAAGTCAACAATTGTTTTATTATATTACTTTTTATTCTTCTCAAATTTTTATAAAGATATTTGACTGTTCCTTTTATACAAAATATATTATCTGCTTTGCTAAATTGAGTTGAAATATTCAATAAGATTTATCAAAAAAAATAACCTCGAAAAAACGAAAAAAATATTGAGAATGTGCATGCCGTAATAAGCCTACGTTATTGACGTTGCCTGGAAAAACTATTTATGGGACACGTTAGCTGTTCCAAATCTTATATTAACCTCTCGTGCATGATTTTTCCCGCAGTCAATATAACGTTTTGTCAAGGAAGATTCCCTACGTTTTTAACCAATGAGAAAAGAGAATGTCCATAGTCATATAATAAAACAGCTTTATACGTATGATATTAGGTTAAACAACATGCGGTTACATTTCGGAACATGTAACCAAATTATAAAGGCGGCTTTGACAATTTAGGTAAATTTCATAAAATATAAGAAATTTCTTATTAAAAAAACTACAAAATTGCTATGGTTTGTCTTTTAAATACAATCTCTTCAAAATAAAGATCTTTTTTTCCCCCACTGAATAGTCTACTGTAATTTGGTCTATTCACTATGAACATGTGATTCTGAATGCCTTTGTCATTATATTAATAAGCTTTGGATTTTTACATAGTTTTGCCTCGGCCATCACTGAAGAGACATTTATTGTCAAAATGCGCATCTGGTGCAGACAAATTAGGAATCGTTAAAGTTATTACTATATATAATATACTGTGACGTTATGACTATATCAAAATTTGATGATTTCGAACTATTTTTCTCATTGTAAAAGAGAGACGAAAGATACCAGATACCAAAGGGACAATCAAAATCATGAGTCGAAAATAAACTGACAACGCCATGGCTTATGCTAAATGTGCCAATCCAATTTTGTATCATTGTAATGTCACCGTTCTTCGTTCTGATAGTTCATTAAGTCATTTATGGGGACGTTAAAACTACATGACATAATTTCCGATGACTGGGGTGGAGTTTCTAAATTGGTCCATCTTAAAATTACCGACTTAAAGAGTAATTTCACGAAGGGAAAAAATTGGCCCTAAGATTTTGATGTTTTTAATCAGGCCTAAATACTACACATTTCATATAGAAATGGTGTGATATAACTATCACCACAAAATAACTTCTTTTTTGGCCCGTCACTTAAAAAATGAAAAAGAAATGACCCCTCAAGTATGCATTATTTGTGTTGTCAGTTTTGGTCAAATTTTCAATCAACATAATTTACTTTGGCCGCCACCCTTGATGCACAAAGATTTTGTGTCTAGGGATTCAATATCATCATTGGGTTTCCTCAAGCTTTTAGGTTAAAAAAAATGCACAAACTCATCATTTTTTTTACAATATACCCAAATTCTAATGACTTTGAAGCCAAGAATATAGTCTAATGATGAGATTTGTTTCACCTAAAAGTAAGGCGTTTGAAAAAATACACTTAAGAACCAAATTATGGCCATTTTGAAATTTTATGGTAAAGTTGAAATTCAAGGCCATATTTGTCCTAAATTGAAACTTGTCCTTTGCACTGTTATATTTTTATGGCAAAATGACGCGATTCCTTCGTAGGACAAGCTATATACTATTATATTCCTAATGGAAAGGTCGTATGCGTGTACGTTGTGATGAACTTTCATTGCGTAATCACCGATTATGCAATCCCATGATTATCATGACTACAGTGGAGATCACTTCTAACCTCTCATCAAATCTGTCAGAATCTGTCAGGAGAACTGTTCTAGGACAGTATGTAGAACTGTCATCCTGACACCTTTTAGACAGTTCTAGCTAGAACAGTTCTAACCTAGAACTGATTTGGTCAGTTCTACCTAGAACTGATTAAGACAGTTCTACCTAGAACTGATCCTGACAGTTCTACCCTAGAACAGTTTTAGACAGTTCTACATAGAACTGACCAAATCTTTGGTCAGTTCTACGACTAGAACAGTTCTACGGCTAGAACAGATCTACGACTAGAACAGTTCTACGATTAGAACTGATTTGGTCAGTTCTACGGCTAGAACTGATTTAGTCAGTTCTATCCATAGAACAGTTTTAAGAACTCCTTGTCTTCAATATAAATAAGCCAAAAGAATATAATATATATTAAAAATTCTCATCACAGCACTGTTTTAACATTTTTCCAACTGCAGTGACGTCATTTAGAACTGTTCTACAATCCTAACAGTTCTACGGTTAGAACTGACTTAGTCAGTTCTGCTGACAGTTCTACGACTAGAACTGATTTGAACAGTTCTACCTAGAACAGTTTTAGACAGTTCTACCCTAGAACTGATCCTGACAGTTCTACCTAGAATTGATTTGGTCAGTTCTACCTAGAACTGATTCTGACAGTTCTACTTAGAACAGTTCTAGGGTAGAACTGTTCTAGGTAGAACTGTTCTAGGACAGTTTAGAACAGTTCTATGACAGATTATTCTGACAGTTCTAATGAGAGGTTAGAAGTGATCTCCACTGTACATCATATTGTATTGAAATTAAAACTATTGTCAAACTCCGCATAATACACCAGGTGCATTCCATGTCATTCGCATATGTAGAAATACAGTTTGTCCTTCCTAAGAGTTGCTTTCCTTTAGGTTCGAGCGTCACTGGTGAGTCTTTTGTAGACGAAACGCACGTCTAGCGTACAAAATTTTAATCCTGGTATCTATGATGAGTTTATTCTTTACAAAAAATGTAAAAAGTAACACAGTCGGTAATTTGAACATTTGTTGTTGGTCAATTGCAATTTAACTTTTACTTTCATACTTGGCATGCAGAGCTAAAGCTATAATTCCAGCAACTATTGGTGCAGAAAATGAGGTACCCTCGATACCATCATCAGTACATCTACTTAATGTTGTAGTTGTCATCTACAAAATCAGGTAGAGTTAATCATCTATACGAGAGTACTTAAAGACTGATGTAATATAGCAAAATGCCTTGATGCATCGTATTTTTCATTTCTGTATAGAACAGGACACACTTTCCCTTGGTCGGTAACACTATTGGTTGAAATGGTTGATTGTCAGTACTCCTAGGATAACCTGGAGACATTGTTTCGGTACTTGAATGATTTTAATGGAACATTTGTGTTTGCAGATTTCCGGTCATAAAATTATGTAATTGTTCTAAAAATAAATTTTCAACTACTCTGTTTTTACGCTTTGAAATGTTTCATATTTTTTACTTGTTTGCCAAGTGCCTTGGTACTTAAACGATTCCAGTGATACATCTGTGTTGCTATTTTTACATTGAATTTTACAAATCAAAGATTTATTAATTATACTTAAACGGATTAAGTCTGTACCATCTATATGTTCCTAAATGCTTTATCTGTTTTACTTGACCTTCGGTCTCGTGCATTTCAACTGAGGTCAAATCATGGGTGGGGGAGGGGGCTAGGATGAAATTTGAAGAAAAAAAAGGCAGGACAGGAGTTTTGAGTTAAAACAAAAAGGCAGGATGAGCAACTTGGCAACAACAAAAAAAGGCAGGATGACAATTTATGTAAAAAAGTCAGGATAAACTAATAAAATAAGGCAGGACCGAATAGAGTGAAAAATAAAAATGCAGGACAAAATTTTTCATCCTAGCCCCGCTCCCTTAATCAAGAATACTTTATTTATTCTGTTCACGTCTTTTTGATTTTGTTTTTGTTTTCATTTAGGTTTCTTTTTCACTTTTGGCATTATGATGTCTATCTATCTTTGACTTTTGGTTTATGATAGCCTTTGATATCTTCGATTGTTTTTATTTCTTGTACCGGAAACACTAAATTCGGTGCCATACGTTTATATTTCAAGGTTAAGCATTTACAAAGCATGTTATTGTAATTGTGTTTTTTTTTTTTTTTTTCACTTGATACATTTTTTTAATCTTCGGTATTCAATAAAGAACTTAAGAACTTTGGATTTTCTTGATATGTTTTGAAAGACTGTCTCATTAACGTATATTTCATATCTCCATTTATTCATAAATATATTGAGAAGTTAGTATGAGAAGCATGCGTAGTTGTTGATTTAATTTCATAAATTTTATGATGACGATATTGTGTATTTTGTCTAATAATATGTAACTTGATTTTCTTAACTGTTCAATTATAAAATAACTTTAGGAATTAATACTTTTTCAGCCATTATATGCAATATTGTTCACATTAATTACCCTAATTACCAAATAGGAATCCACGGTACCACCATATACTGTCGCCAGTGCAGCGGCACATACTTCTGCGTAATCGGCCTCTTTTCCAATTCCAAGGGCAGTAACTCCTATTGTGTATATGCTGTTAACGTATCCGTCAGCATTACAATTGTCATTTGGTCCCCCATTTCCTGCAGACCAGGTGTAGATAATGCCTTTACCAGATCTCCCCTGTATATATTTGTTACAAATTTGTTATGAAAATATATAAACTCATATAGATATAAGATGTAGTATGAGTGCCAGTGAGACAACTCTCCATCCAAGTCACAATTTGTATGTATCTTTTAAAGGTTTAGCAATCCTTCGATCAATCATATATTCTTTTTTTTAATGATATGGGCACGTTTTGACTTATTTGATGTAAACTTACAGGATATGTATTCTTCTTTCAAACTTTGTAAACATTTTTAATTATCATCTACTGCAAAGTTTAGTTGATATATTGATTTGATAATTGTTTGAACCTTATTGAATATGGTTTTAATTTCACAATTTGGACAAATTCAGACTGTCCCAGTAATAGATTTATTCTAATATATCCATCGCGAAGCACCGGAAATGGCGACTAAATTCTATTTCAAAATAATGGACTAGTTTCTGTTAGTGAGACGAGACTCGTTAAGTTGGACATTTATTAATTTAACAAAGGATGAACATTTCCGTAAGTACTTTGTATTTGTGATTTGCACAATGACAGGATCAGTGACCTCTTGTTGTCAGGGGTAGGCCTAGATAACGATAACTCTTTAAATCAGCAAAGCGTTTGTTATATCAGTGGTCAGTTTCGTGAAATAGACTGATAATATTCTGTGTCACTGAAGTTGAAGTCATCCTCCTCATATTTTATGGAAGCCATCACGAATTGGTTGACCTTTTTGGAAAATCTGTTTCACAGATGACTACGACTATGTTACAATTATTGTAGCCACAATTCCGTCCTCTTTTCGTCGAATGTGACATCCCCGAATTAGACTCACCGAAGGTGTACTTACATGAATAGCACGACGGATGCCACACGAAAAGCAGACTTTGCTTTCCGTCGGGAGCACCTGAGATCACCCCATTTCTTGCAAACGGTGGGGTGCGTGTTGCTCAGTCTTTAGTTTTCTTTGTTGTGTTTTTAAAACTGTTGTTCGTCTTTTTGGTCGTGTTTTTTTTTTTAAATTTGTCTTCGAACTATGAGTCTGCATATCCCTTGGGATCTTTCGCCTCTCTTTTAAAATATGGATATGTTTTGTTTTTTTAATTATTAAGACGGTAAATTCAGAAAAGCGCTTCGAACGCACTAAATTATAAAGTTTTTACTTTCATTTTATGAAATGGAATACACAAATGTACTACTAAAGTTTGTCAACCCTGATAATTTGCTTTCTATAAAGAATTTATTGAATGGAGACAAAATTAAAGTTTCGCTCACATTTAAATTTTTTTTTCTCAAATCAGAAAAAAATGTCGCTGCATGCTTATGAACTATAAAACCAGTTCATCAATTAGATTTATAAAATGCTTCTTGAATGACCTTTATTTGGTACATTTGAGACCCAACGTTTTAGACGAAAACACATAATTCATTTAAAGTACCAAAACCAAAAGGGTTTAAACACAAAAGCGGAAACCGGCAAAGATTTGTGTTTGTTTTCTATGGCCGCAACATATACAAGTTGTTATACAATCGGTTCACAATTTGTCAAATTGAGATAAATTCTATAGTGGAAGTATTAACCTTTTTTGCATTATTCGCAATAGCTAAAGATGTTAAAAAATCCATACTTTCAAAGTCATATAATTCCTCTGGTCCCCAACTACATGTGTAAATGTCAACATCACTATTATAATGTGTGAGTGCCTGTGCCTGTTCAAAATCTGTGATTTCATAATCTCCAATCAGGCGAACGCCTTTTATGAAAGTAGAAATTAACTTAATATATTCTTTTGTATGAAAAAAAGAGTTTAGTTTGTTTGATATCTCATATAGATACAGACTAGGCTTCTGAAATAACCGTTTTGGAAAGAGCTTGTTTTGTTGTACGAAAACTGTTATGATGTATCTTTGAATACCATAAACGTGTTAACAAGTAGTGAGAATATAATAAAATATTGAATCTGAATCTGCAATGCGCTTACGGAATCAAACTTATTGTCACATCCCGCACAAACACCTTTTTCGATCCACTTGCTTTATGAAAGCAGGTTCAGTTTGTCCTACATATTTATAATGTAATAATAACTTTTTCATTTGTTGAAGATTGTATGTTGGCCTGTATTTGGGGTTTTGTGTGTGGATGGGTTGCTGTTTTATTCCGTATATACTCTATATGCCCTTCTATTCACATTTTGTTCTATCTATTTATTTTCGTTTTTTTTTTTTTTTTTGTATTTATTTTTCAAAAACTACCTGCAAAATACCCATGTAGGTAAATTTTGAAAATTAAGTTTGTTGATCTAACGTTTGCAACCATTTTACACAATATCTTTATGCTATATTATAGAATATTAAAGCTACAGTCTTAAATTTTGAGATACCCAAGGAAACTTTTTTATTCACCTCTTCTCAATGCTCTTCAACTTCTTACTTTATTTGGCCTTTGTAACTTTTTTTATTCGAGCGCCACTGATGAGTCTTTTGTAGACGAAACGCGCGTCTGGCGTACAATATTTTAATCATGGTATCTATGGTGATTTTATCGTCTTGAATTGTCTTTCAAAAATTCGTTTCATAGTTCTTAATTTCAATTTGTTATTGGACGTTAAACAAGCAACAACCAACAAATCACTTATTGCAATACTGCAATACTTGGAGTCCGTCTTCATACATCAATACTGCATAACTTGGAGTCCGTCTTCCTACATCAATACTGCAATACTTGGAGTCCGTCTTCATACATCAATACTACATAACTTGGAGTCCGTCTTCATACATCAATACTGCAATACTTGGAGTCCGTCTTCATACATCAATACTGCAATACTTGGTGTCCGTCTTCATACATCAATACAACAATACTTGGAGTCCGTCTTCATACATCAATACTGCATAACTTGAAGTCCGTCTTCATACATCAATACTGCAATACTTGGAGTCCGTCTTCATACATCAATACTGCAATACTTGGAGTCCGTCTTCATGCATCAATACTGCAATACTTGGGGTCCGTCTTCATACATCAATACTGCAATACTTGGAGTCCGTCTTCATACATCAATGCTGAATTTTGTGTCGCGCCTACGGAATCAATACTAACTAATCTAGTTGTATTATTTGCTAAGCCTTTAAACATCAATACTTTAGATTAGCGAATCAACAATCAATATTGCATTATATGCCACGCCTATATATTGCCACGCCTACATACATCAATACTTTTCGATCAATGATGCTTTATATGTCACGCCCACATACATCAATTCTTTCCAATCAATGATGCTTTATATGCCACGCCTACATACAATAATACGTACCAAACAAGGATGCATTATATGCCACGCCTACATGCATCAATACTTACCAATCAATGATACATTATATGCCACGCCTACCACACATTTTCCATTGTCTCTCTCAGCAGCGATCAAACCTGCAATGTTTGTACCATGACTGAAAAGCAACATGTGTTTTTAATAGAACAATTAAAAGAGTTAAACTTTTATTTATCATTTGACGAAACACGTGTATAACCATTTTCAAATAGTTATCTCAAACTAGTGCCGCTAGTGTATCAAGATTAGCTTTCACTTCCACAGCCTCTGAGTTCATCCTTGGGTTTGAGTGGGGCAGTTTTTTTAATCTTTGATTTTCGAAGTAATCTTTTCGAATATTTTTTGTGTTTTCTTTATTATTGCTTTGACATTGGTGGCTACTTTTCTTCGATCTACAGTGTGTGATTGCCCCATGGTATGATCTATTAACCATCATTTACACTAACATTAAAAAATACATTGAAACAAAATTCTTATTTAAAGTCTGTAAACTACTACATATTATAATGTTGTGTATTTCGATCGAAATAGCTATTATTATTTTGCACAAAAAGGGCAAATCGGTTTAATCTGTCTCGTCTAATCTCAATTTGAAATTTGAAATTTTATCATTTCTTATAATTGTTTTTAATTCAAGAACTTTTTATAACAATGTGTAACTTCACCTATCTGTTCGGGTTTTTTTTGTATGTTTGTATTTTATTGAATTCACATTGAATATTAAATCATTGCATTTTTTATAATTGAGAATAAATGAATATGTGATGGATTTATAGCAGACGAATATTAAGAAACATAAAAAAAGGGAAACAATTAATATAAATGAACCTATAGGAAAAAGACATGTCCTGCTGTTTTCTAACTCGATAGTTTGTTCTTGTGTTGTGCTGTTACACCGCTGTCCCAGGTTAAGTGGAGGGTTGGATGCTCTCATACACCTCATTTATATATGTGCTAGTTCCAAGTCAGAAGTCTGATAATCGGTCGTTGTCGTTTGTTGTTGTACATGATATTTCTTTTCGGTTATTGTTTTGTAGATAAATCAGGCCGTTAGTTTCCTCGTTTGAATTGTTTTACATGTCATTTCAGAGCCTTTTATCGCTTGCTACATGAGTGTTCTCACTGATTGTTGAAAGCCATTTGTCCACCTATCGTTGCTAACTTAGAGCCATTTGGTCTGTGGTGGAGAGTTGTATCATTGACAATCATACCGCATCTTCTTATTTTTATATTGACTGTTCCCAGTTGTCAACGACGAAATATGATTATAATCAATAACAAAACGCCCAAATGTATAAAATTTGATAGATTTGACTTTGAATCAAACATACAAATGGATAAAAATCAGTTATCTGTCAGAAGACGAAGACGGATAAAAATCAGTTACCTGTCAGAAGACGATGACGGATAAAAATCAGTTACCTGTCAGAAGACGATGACGGATACGGATTCTTATCAAAGGAAATGTAGTCATAGTCATTAACTGTATCCTACAAAAAGTAGAAATCGTTTTGAATTACTTTGCAGTAAAAAACGTGTAAATAAAACTACAACTCAAGCCTATGGTTCAATCGTGATAAATTTGTGATATGAAAATTATCTCCCTTTACCAATTGTCTTCATTGATACGCAGTCTAAATTTTTACAGACATAATTGAATTTTCCGAATAAGTACCAAAAAAGTAAAATATCAAAAATACCGAATTCCAAGGAAAATTCAAAACGGAAAGTCCTTTATCAAATGACAAAATCAAAAACTCAAACACATTAAACGAATGGAAAACAAATGTCATATTCCTGACTTGGTACAGGCATTTCCTTATGTAGAAAATGGTGTATTAAACCTGGTTTTATAACTAGCTAAACTTCTAACTTGTAGGACAGTCGCATAGAATTCCATTATATTGACAACAATGTGTGAGCAAAACAAACAGACAATAAAATTTCAACTATTTCATGATTTTCGGGGGGCTTTCACAGTTAGAGTGAAAAAAAATCACATAACTACACTCATTTGTATTTCTATTATAATTATTTATACAAAATTTTATATTATTATAGTAAAAAGGGAACAGAAATATTCCTGAATAGGCAAACCCGTAACATCCTGTGAGACTATAAGTCGTCACGTGACGTTCGCTTTATAAGTTGGTCAGTTCGGATACCTTAAAACCTTGTAATGAAAAATTCCAGGATTATATTAAGTTTTATCGTATGCGTTTATTAAACTGATGATAAACTTTCGGTGGTTTTAGGGACTGGCGTGACAGCTATTAATTTTCCAAACTTTATCACTACTTTTGCCGAAATAAAAATAAATACAGTGCATTCATCACAACATTCTACACGATCTACCCATAAACATTTTAAGAAATTTATCAATGAAATATACACTGAGATATTTAAGTTACAAGAGTGTATAACCATACTTGTCACAAAAAGAACATATTAAATTTGCACATGGTGTATGAATTAAACTATCAATGATGTCACTGTTTACGTAATATTTTAAAATTGGAGTTATCTATCTTTGTCCATAATTGTAGTTAACCCTTCCATGGCTAAAGGTAGCACTATACAAAAGCAACTAAATTTTATCAAAATTTCATTTTCAGCTGTTTTTGTTACTTCTTAATATTCCAAAACCACAGAAGAAATATGTTAACATATCTTATAGAAAAACAAAGGATATGGGGTATCCATCCATGACCAAAAATCAGTACATGCACAGCAACAACAAAAAAACACACAATAAGCAAAGGAACAGCGCTTTTGTTGCTGTTCTTCGTCTAAAAGTCACAGTGAGGCCTTCAACACGGAGCAAAAAAAAACTCTCACCTCACTGCAAGTTTAAGACGGCCCCTAGTACTGGCTTGGCTGGGCTGTTGTCTCTTTGACACATTCCCCGTTTCGATTCTCTATTCTATAATTCTTTTTCCGCAACTTCGTAATTCATATTTAAACAGATAATCTTAATTTACATATCTTACACTGTTAATGCAATATTTAACTTTTAGTTCCCAAGGCAATATTAATGCAATGTTTACCCTTCACCGTGCTCACAAGCACTTTGATAAGTATTCTGAATGTAGTTATTAGGAGGGCAAAAGGTCACGTGAACCTAGCCGTTTCATTCCTCGATTATGAAGTTTTCTAAAACAAATTAAAATCAATGTTTCCTCCATGATTAAGTTACTGAATGATTACAATGATACACCCCAGTCGTCCCGAACCCGGACCTCAAACCCCTATTGTAACATCTAACATAATGTTTTTGCTCTTTGAAACTTTTCGAAATAGCTCTTCACACAGTTGTGTTTTTCTTTAATTCCGAACGCTGATAAAGTTGTTCATTCCCTTTATAAGAAAATGAAGTACATATTTTATATGAGAGACATTGTGTGAAAAAAGGTCTACATAAAACTTATTTTTTCTGTTGAAGGTTTAAAATGTTCTTAAAGGCGAAGCCATGTCATCTTATGCAATCGAATATGATGATTTGTTCTACGGTACCGGTGTTATGTAAGTTAATGTTGCTATGCCTTTTCATTTATTCAACTTTTACGATGTAAATCATTGTTTAATGCAAGGTACAGTAATTAAGTTAATAAATACCACGTTATTTTTCAAATCCGGGTGATTAACTTGTATGCCATCGTCAACTATTGCTATTACAACGTCACTTCCCGTGTAACCTGCTTCCCATGCTTTGTGCACATTCATAGATGGATAAATGTTTCCATTCTACAAAGATGAAATCAGTCTATTCCTTTGAAAAATTTTCAGATAAAATGTCCAGTAATATTTTTTACTTCGAGATTGAGAACAGCAAAAAAACGCTGTTTATTTTCTTTTAATGTCTTTCGTTGGTTACTATTCAGTAAACTATATGTCTCATGATTGTTTAAAACTTCGAGCAACGGCATTAAATGACCTTATGGTAATCAAAAATAAACTAGTATACATCATTGTTTAGGGGCCAACCGAAGCACGCCTCCGGGTGCAGGATTTTCTCGAAGCGTTGAAGACCCATTGGTGGCCTTGTGCTGTTTCCTGCTCTTTGGCCGGGTTGTTGTCTCTTTGACACATTCCCCGTTTCGATTCTCTATTCTATAATTCTTTTTCCGCAACTTCTTAATTCAAATTTAAACAGATAATCTTAATTTAAATTTAAAAAAAGAATGTTTAGAATTTGATGGATATTTATCAAAACTTAGTAATATATTACCAAGTGCCACTGACTCTCCCATCTCTCGTCTAACGTCTTCTTGTATAGACGACGTCTGATTTGAGGACCGACATATTTAATCTACAAAATGACATGTTTAGATAATATATACCCTTTATAAGAGGAAACGTATTTGTTATTAGTTTTGTGTTATTCTTTGACGTTTTTATTTTCTCTCGAAAATCTTATTGTAAACAACGTTCAAAGCTGTGAAACAGTTGATTTTGTACTGTGTTGTGTGGTTAGATCATTTAAGAAAGAATAATAATGTGTTCTGAAATATTACACTTATAAATTATGTCCGAAAGTTAAAATTTTTTGTGGATTAAAACTGGAGTAAATCAAAACCGCCATTAACATTCAAATTGGGAAATATTTCAACCAATCAAAATAGAACGGCGAGATGTTCCGAAAATTGAGGAGCCCCTTTACACCGCAAATGCTTATCATGAAATATACATGCATACATACTGTTGAATCTGTTTGAAGAGCTCTGATGGTAGTATCTTTTGCAGCATGCTTGCTGGGTGAGTGTTCACCATTATTGTCTTTGAGTTTAAACTTATAGAATTGTCGCTGGCCTATTGTAAGCTACAAAATATTTATGACTGTAAAAGGAATAGTGATTGTCTTTCCTTTTCCAGTAGTACAGTCAAGACCGGAGGTTCATTTTTTTCAAATTTATAATAAACATTAATAGCATTTTTTTCAAATTTACACAATAATCTAGAGTAAAGACAAAATATTTCTTGTTGTCCTATTTCTACAACAATGCATTCACAAATCTACGATTGTTTGGTGTGTGCAGTATTTCTTATCTATATATTGTGCTCTAATCAAACTTAATATCAATATTTAGAATTGCTTTGATTTTTATTAAATTTTTAACATTCTAAAAACCACAAAACATGCAACAGCAATTGCAACTTGTGTGTAAAAGATAACAAATAAAATTTATTGAAATTAATTTTATTAGTTTGAGTTTGAATTTACTACACGAACGAAATGATAATTGGTTAACGTTATACTTCAAAAAGACGACTATCCAATGATCGACACGTTTGTGTACAGGGTCCCACTCTTATTACAGAACTAGAGCAAATGCGAAAATTGCAATATTTTGACTTGGATATTTATTTATTTATATTGTGACGTCAAGCAATCGAGCAATAAGTAACGGTTTTATGTCCATCCGGAATTGGCATGAAAATTTTACCGGCTAAATTATTAAAGAACCCATTAATATTTTTTTATGAAATTTATCGCTGATATTAGATTCAGATATATCTGTATAAAATTTATCCTCTTAATGCTTGTGAGTATTGCATCTTACACCAAATTATCAAATGTCTAAAACATTTAGACAGCTACATTCACTCATTAGTTTGGGGACATTGAACAGTTATGTGGGTTTTTTTCAACCAGCCCCACCCCGAGCTACAAATTAAAGGATGGAACCACTCAAAAACATATACAACGTATTTTGTTACACAATAATTTAGTAGGGATTGAAAGAAATTAATTGTTTGTCATGTTTGTTTTTCGTTCATTGTTGTAGTATTTTTGGTTTTCTCTTTTGAGTTGTTTTACACATTGTCATGCCGTGGCCTTATATCTTATTCTACGTTATTAGTTTTGCACATGGTTGATGTTCTTGCGGTAATCTGTTATTATTCCCATATTTTTCTTGACTGAAAACAAATATGACAGTCAGCAACCCTCGACTACCACTCTACTTATCTTTAAATGTATATCTATTCCTTATAAATAACAAAAGCTTACTTTATCTACGTAGTCTAAATTAGGAAACCTTTCCGTAACTGAACCTGTATCATCTACGGCAGACAACTCTATCACTATTTCATCAATCGTTTCTGGTAATCCAAAGGTCTTTATTACATGAAAATGTAAAAGTAATATCGAAACACAATTTATAATCCCGTTGCACATATTTGAAACTGTTTCGTCTTCGTGTTCAGTAAAACATTGTAAAATACTTTACACATATTAATTTTATGAAAATCAGTCAAATGAATAAATTAGCACTAACTATTTAGTAGGTCGTCGACAGTTCAATGTGAATATTTAAGACCGAGTAAAGTGTTAAATGTACTAAATTATCGGAACCTTAGTACTTCTATCAGATCGTCTTTTTATTTCCAATACATACAGAATGACAATGGGTCTATATAGATTTCTGGGAATTTTGAACGGTCGTTAAAAATGACCTCATGTCATATGTGTTTTTCGTTTATTGTTTTTTCATAAATTAGGCTATTGTTATTGTTTTTTTCATAAATTAGGCTATTGTTATTGTTTTTTTTCATAAATTAGGCTATTGTTATTGTTTTTCATAAATTAGGCTATTGTTATTGTTTTTCATAAATTAGGCTATTGTTATTGTTTTTTCATAAATTAGGCTATTGTTATTGTTTTTTCATAAATTAGGCTTTTGTTATTGTTATTGTTTTTTTTCATAAATTAGGCTTTTGTTATTGTTATTGTTTTTTTCATAAATTAGGCTATTGTTATTGTTTTTTTTCATAAATTAGGCTTTTGTTATTGTTTTTTTCATAAATTAGGCTTTTGTTATTGTTTTTTTCATAAATTAGGCTTTTGTTATTGTTTTTTTTTTTTCGAATGAATTGTTTCACATTTTGTCATTTTGCATATTATACGGTATGGGGTTTGTTCATTGTTGAAGGCTGTATGGTGACCTATAATTGCTTACATCTACGCCAATTGGAATTTGTTATATAGATACCTTATTCGAAATCATACAATGTTTTATTTTATACTAAAAGAGAATTAGAATGATGGCATAACAACACACTACCTAGAAGACAGAACTATCATTCACAGTTGTGTCCATAATTTGTCTTTAAAATAACCATACTGTTCATTTGTTCATCATTTTGCTTCAATTCTAAACATTGTAAGTATATAACTATGTTAACACTTAAACTGAGAAACAAATTAATAAATTAGCACCAACCGTTCAGTAGGTAGTAGACTTTCCTGTGTGAATATTTTAACAAAGGGCAAAGTTTAAAGATATACTTTATAAATTACTCGAAACTTTAATACTATGAAGTCGTCGGTTTATTCAAATGTACATTTAAAATATATAGAATTACTCTATTTTGGCTAGAGTCTAATTTCGAGGTTGGATGCGCTTATTAATTCAATTACTATTTCAGAAAAAACGGAAATAACTGACCGAGAACGATGATTTAGCAAAATAATAGCTTATACAATAGTGTTATCGACGAAGCGGAAATAATTCAAAATAAGATCAGACAATATAAGAACTGTGCTGTTTTTAACAAGACAACTCGGGTAAAAACAAACGAGATGTTAAAGTGTATGATCAATTGTCCCTTGATACAACTATCCACCCGAGACAAAAGGATACGAGAGTGAACAAACAACTAAAGCGCCCTTGATGACAAAATTTGAAACAATCTAAAAGAGAAAACCAACAGCATTTTTGTTAACTAAAAACAAAAAGCGACAAATATGTGGATGATAGGTACTAACGATCACCACTAGATTACAGATTCCTAGTTTGGGACAGGCATATAAAGAATATGGCGGGGTTTACCATGTGGTTGAAAGGTACCAATGACCACCACTAGATAACAGGTTCCTGGTTTGGGACAGGCATATAAAGAATATGGCATTGGTTTACCATGTGGGTGATAGGTACGAACGATCACCACTAGATTACAGATTCCTGGTTTGGGACAGGCATATAAAGAATATGGCGGTGTTTACCATGTGGGTGATAGGTACCAACGATCACCACTAGATTACAGATTCCTGGTTTGGGACAGGCATATAAAGAATATGGCGGGGTTTACCATGTGGGTGATAGGTACGAACGATCACCACTAGATTACAGATTCCATTTTTGGGACAGGCATATAAAGAATATGGCAGGGGTTTACCATGTGGGTGATAGGAACGAACGATCACCACTAGATTACAGATTCCTGGTTTGGGACAGGCATATAAAGAATATGGTGGTGTTTACCATATGGGTGAGCTTATAACAGTGCTAGCACAACATATATAAATTATAAAAATCAGTTGGAAAGGGACTGACTCTTCATGTCGATATTCTTAGAGAGAAAAACAACTAGCAAGTTAAGTTGTGCCTGTACAAAGTCACGCTATCTAGATGAAGTGTTGAACGTTGTTAATTCCTTTGTTTGTAGACTAAATATATTTTCTGGAGCCCAGTGTTGGTAATTGGTTTGGTCTGGTCCGTTGTACTGGTCTATATTTTTGGTAATTTATGTTATTCTTTTGTGTATTATTGATTTTCAAAAGATAAAAGACACGATCCCAGAATGCTCGAAGATATTGAAAGCTAGTTCAAAAAATAACTAAACCATGTTTTCAAAGACTAGACCATCAATCAGTATATATACACCTCCAACGAATTGTAAATATTTCATAACTTCAGCAGTCCTTGAAAAGCATGACCAGTACAAAGAAAATTTATAAGTATCGGCTAAATATGGGATCATATATAGGTATTCTGAAATCAATTTATCCAATTTTGTTAAAATTTGGCTAAACAATAACAACATCGTCCTTTTGTGTATCATGCTTAAAATCACATTAATTGTAAATGTGGGAGTATTCGTTGTGTTCAATAGTATCGGCATCTGCATTAGCAAGCTATAGAAGATACCGATACTATTAAACTTTGCAAACACCTTTTTTATTGGACGGCTTCTCTTGCTTAATTATTTAATAATTTTTACATAATACTTATTTTGAATTTTTCTTAAAACATCGTTATAACATTGGCTTCATGTTCAATTACTTTTGTCATAATTACACAACGAATACTTTGGGTGCTATAAACAGTTTCGTATAAAAAACTAGGGTTATTCCCGACTAAAATAACCATGGAGGAAATCCTTTTATTCATATAATTTGTGAAAAGTATTATGTTTTTGTATTTGATTGTAAAATTAGTTAATTAGCTTTCAATTTAAACAGGTTGAATGATTAAAATAATTTTAAAAATTAGATTAAATATACATGTTTTGAGGGAGACAACACTGTAAACATCCTGTTTTTTGGCAGTGAAAATTGAAAACTTATTTGCAGCCACTGTAGCTCTTTTCGAAGCAGGAAACCGTACCCTGAAACAAGATTTTATTAAAGGCCAGGTAAAACCTATGAATTTCATACAGTTTTGATTATGGGAAATGTGCCTGTATCATGTTTACATGGGTATGCACATGACCTGATTTCAGTTTTTTTATGTTCAGATTAGGCAACTTTTTCCCCATTTTCTCTGGATAGAACTTTTTTACTATATTAAAAGTACACTATATTTTTATTTCAATATAAACTAGAGAAAATTCTGATTCCAGTGATATCTAGTTTTATACAAGTATCTTTATTAACCATTCCACCACTAAGGGTCATTTAGGCATGGTCCCTTAAAATATGACGTCATAGAAAAAAACTGTTGATTGCACCCTTTTCTGTGAACTATGAAAAACTTATTAAAAACGTTTGTAGTTTCATTTGTGCGCTCGTCGTTTGTGTGCACTCTTATATTGAAAACTCACCAACGAGGAAAAGATATTTATAGATCTATTCGTCTTCTAATATCATGAAATAACGGAAATAACGTCTTAAACGTTCTGCGTCTTTAAAAACGCGAAAAATTAATTGAAATAAAAAGGTGTAAAGCTTGAAACTTAATCTCTTTTTTTGAGATGAACTGAATAAAATTAAATTGTTACCTATTCCAAAGAGAGCATTGAGCATTGCATTTCGTACCAGTTTGAACAGGGCCCATATTTCGCATTCATTTCCGTTTTTCTAACGGAAAGAGGTTGAGGTTGGATGCGCTTATTATTTCAATTATCCATGTCAGTAATAAACAATTTCATTACATCATTATGTCTAACCTTAAGTCGCGTTATGAAAATGAAAATATAGGAATACTGTAATTATATTTTGTATCATCTGACAAGTTCATTTTCTATTCGCTCGGTTTGTTCGGATGTCGTTCTTTTGATTGAATTTGGACATTGAATATTTTACGATGGTTTATTTATTAGTATTTTACGGTATCGACTAAACATTTGATGAATAAATGTGTGATTAGAAGTGTTAGATAAATGGATCCATCGTGTAATTATCCTGACACAAAGGATTTTTTAATAAGACTATTAAGTAATGACCATATTAGCTATAAAATATAACTAACTAATTATACTAATGTGTATTTTATGTTTCTAATAAATCTAGAGAAGTATAAGGAAGGTAACTTGTAGGCTTATCCGTGTATGTGAATAGTAAAAGAATTTAAAATATAGAACCACTAATTTTATCAAAACTAAATAATGAGTTAAATATTATGCATGTCTAGGGTTTAATTGTATGTGATGATAATTTAAAGTGCAAAATTCTGATTATTATTAAACGGGATAAGGTGTCAAATAGATTTTAGTACCTTTAAAATTTCTTTTCACATTTCGAAAGACTATGCAAGTAAGAAACGCACCAGAGCAATGGTGCCTACCTTATACTTCCATTTAAGGTGGCTTTTTGTTTAGTTGCACCATACACAATTGTAACTTAACTTTTGTAAAGGTTGTCTCATGGTGGTGGGCCTTGATTACCTGACTCCGACTTACATTTAAGCTGATTTATTCAAATAAAGGTGTACCAACACATTGCAAATGTATTTCCTCTGTAAAGTATTTGTATTTACCTTCTTCATGCATTGTTTTCTGACATCGGACTCAGACTTTTTTAAACTGAGTTTTACTGTGCGTATTGCTGTGTGTTTGTTTATTCTACATTGGCTAGATGTATAGGGGGGTTTGAGATCTCACAAAACATGTTTAACCCCGCCTGATTTTTGCGCCTGTCCCAAGTCAGGAGCCTCTGGCCTTTGTTAGTCTTGTATGTTTTTTTAATTTTAGTTCATTTATAAGTTTCAGAGTTTAGTGTGACATCCGTTTTCACTGAATTGGTACACATGTTTGTTTAGGGGCCAGCTGAAGGCCGCCTCCGGGTGCGAGATTTTCTCGCTGTGTTGAAGACCAATTGGTGGCCTTGGGCTGTTTTCTGCTCTTTGGTTGGGTTGTTGTCTCTTTGACACATTCCCAAGTTCCATTCTCAATCTTATTTTGTCCTAATGATAATAGCTAGTGTCAATATTAATATTATGATGATCATCACCATTATTATTATCATTGTAGGGTATATTTTCCTGCAGGTGGACTGTTAGTTCCCAGCCCGGTGGCTCAGCACATTTTCGAAACGTAAATACAGACATCGATGTTGCTAAAATAAAAGTATTTGCAATGATCAAATAAGCAATTTCACTGTTTCATTTCATGGAATTAGATTTCAAATTCAGAACCCAAATGTTTACTTGGATATAAAAATATAGACACTTAGACTTCTATCCGACAATTAAACCCATGATGAAAAGGTGTGAGTTTGACTCTGCAGGATTTACAATTACGTAGCCACGTCTGGTCAGAATGCAAACGTTAGATCCGATGCCTCTCGTAGAGAGGGAGTACTACGATCTCTGAGAGTCGTAAACAATAACAGTAGGTGGCCTGTTACAGAACAAAATGTATGTCCATAACCATCATAACCTCTGTTTGCAGTATCGGTCACCCTACATCCCATTCGATCCACCTCAGTTACGGAGGCTACCTTTGTGATCTATTTGTAAAAGTTGTTTTGTCTTAAACATGCATGAACTATTTGCAACTAGACTTTAAGTAATCAAAAATAAATCACAAGGTATCCCCTCTAGTGTAGTAGTCAATATAGTCGTTCTCACTGATTACTGAAGAGATAGTTCTCACTGAAGTGTGCACAAGGTATCCCCTCTAGTGTAGTAGTCAATATAGTCGTTCTCACTGATTACTGAAGAGATAGTTCTCACTGAAGTGTGCACAAGGTATCCCTCTAGTGTAGTAGTCAATATAGTCGTTCTCACTGATTAAAGAGATAGTTCTCACTGATTAAAGAGATAGTTCTCACTGAAGTGTGCACAAGGTATCCCTCTAGTGTAGTAGTCAATATAGTCGTTCTCACTGATTAAAGAGATAGTTCTCACTGATTAAAGAGATAGTTCTCACTGAAGTGTGCACAAGGTATCCCTCTAGTGTAGTAGTCAATATAGTCGTTCTCACTGATTAAAGAGATAGTTCTCACTGAAGTGTGCACAAAGTATCCCTCTAGTGTAGTAGTCAATATAGTCGTTCTCACTGATTAAAGAGATAGTTCTCACTGTTGTGTGGACAAGGTATCCCTCTAGTGTAGTAGTCAATATAGTCGAAAAGCTTTTGTAATGTATATATATATAGAGCTATCCCCATACACGAGTTTTTAATTTGTCCCCAACTATGATAGTATAAAATTTATTCATTCATTCATTCATTCATTCGTCAGTTCGTTCGTTTGTTCGTTCGTTCGTTCGTTCGTTCTTTCGTTTTTTCGTTCGTTCGGTCGTTCCTTCCTTCGTTCGGTCGGTCGTTCGTTTGTTTGTTCGTTCGTTTGTTCGTTCATTCATTCATTCATTCATTCATTCATTCATTCATTCATTCATTCATTCATTCATTCATTCATTCATTCATCCATCCATCCATCCAGCTATTCATCCATTCATCCATTCATTTATGCATGCATTCATCCATAATTACATGCATTCATTTTCATTAATTCGTTCATGCATTCATTCATTCGTTCGTTCGTTCGTTCGTTCGTTCGTTCGTTCGTTCGTTCGTTCGTTCGTTCGTTCATTCATTTATTCATTCATTCATTCATTCATTCGTTCATTCATTCAATTCATTTATTCATTCATTCATTCTTTCTCTAGTTCAATCATTCATTCATTCAAGATGTACCATTTATTATAGACTGTTCTCGCACATTTCACATTTCTTCTTTAACTGCATTTTGACGAAATCCTTTTCACATGCTACAGATGTACAGAGCACAATCCGTCATCCTTGACAATACTTTAATGTACAATTATACATTAGCTTAATGTATGCAAATCAAACGTCAGAACGACATCGATTCTAAAACCCAGGTGATATTTCGGATATTTGGCTTTAAAGTCATCCGATATGTTACCATGTTAAAATCTTTAAAAACAAGTTGGTGACGTTGCAAAATCAAATAACTTCAGCCGACTAAATTCTATTTATAGCACAATCAGCATAGGTCGGGTCAACTTTATTGGGATTATAATGGAACTCTTCGTTCAGTTTATCACATTTTGTAAGCTAAGAAGACCGGGTATTGGCCAATCTTTCCTAAAAAAGCACAGAAAACCTAACATTTCTGTCTATCCTTGTTTATGTAATACGATTGTTTACATTGTTGACATGTTTGAAAAATAGCATGTTTTGAAAAATTTTCATTTAAAAAAATTAAATAGGGTAATTAAATCTAAGCAAAATCGAGATAATCGATTTCAAGATTTTTTTTTCAAGTCATTTTTGGGAGGTCAATGATCTTTCACGCGTGTGTTATAAACGCGTACTGTTTGCTTTCCTAAATCATTCTTATTTGCATATTTATTAAATGTAATTGATTTATTTATTTTTCTTTTGGACCTGAACCTTGGAAAAGATGTAACAGTTAAATCTGCACAAGACTGAAATGGACTCAACTCTATGATTTGTAATAATAAGAAAAAAAGGAGAGCAAGAACAGAAGGCTTTAGTTTTCTCGTTTGAATTCTTTTACATTTGTCATTGCGGGGCCTTTTATTGCTTGCTATGCAGTATTGGTCATGCTCATTATAGAAGGCCGTACGGTGACCTGTAGTTGATTACTTTCTACGTCATTTGCTCTGTAGTGTAGTTGTCTCATTGGCAATCATAACACATCTTCTTATTTTTATATTCTAACTGTACTAGTTACTTCAATCAAAGTTCAACTTACAAATAAAATTATGTTTTTATAGACCTGGATAATTCTATTAATATGTAAAAGGAATCAGGCTTCGTTTTTGTAAAAGTCAATTACCAATATTTTTACTTGTGAATTCCAAATTTGCTGCATTAAAGCTGAAAACAAATAAATACAAGATCGAAATTGTAACATGCACCGTCAGCATTTTTTAACAAATGGATTCTTTGAAATAATCTGAAGAAAATTATTCAACAAAAAGAATTATAGAAACTTAAAATTTTGAATCTTTTGTTCAGAAAATAAAATATTTCTTAACACATCACACATTGATTTAATTATATATCTTCTATTTAGCTATATAAATGGCGTATTAATTTAGTTATATTTCTCTGATTTAGCTATATAATTAATTTTTCCGATCATAAAGCATGGTATAGCGTGCAGTTAAAAATACAGGGCGAGAATTGATCCCCTTAGAATACCAGAGAGCCACTAAACGGAAGGTCAGAATTGTGACAGTATTTCAAACTAAAGTGTTTTTGTATCGTTTTAATTATCAACTTGATAATCAATTAGTCGCTAATTGGAAAATTGTCTACATAAATACTGAAATGACATTTGGATTGCATGCAATTAATTGACTACCAATTTGTATAAGCGGATCTCCGGAGAATAGAATTAATAAGTAATATAAGGGCAAAACTGATTGAAATTCATGGCACTTCTTCCTCCTAATATCTAGTTTGTTGTCTCTCGAGATCTGACTTCATATTGGCGACAATGTAGTCCGCCTATCAATCACCAGTTTTACGTGTTTGATCTCATTTCAATAAAGTAGTTAAAAGGTTTACCGCTCGGTTGTAATTAACTAGTTAGTGTTTATAGTCGATATCATTTAGATCTTATTATTTTTGAATACAGATTGATATGGGAAGGCAATTGAAGTAGACTGTGTCAACAAAGTTATTCAGCATTTAACGTCACATCTATTCATATCGCATTATCTTTTTATGATTGAAATAGGATTTTTGTCCATACATATTGTTTAATTTCTATTAGTAAAAGATTCACGGTGAATCAAATTTCCAATTAGAATCTAATTAAATAATCTTTTCAAAGCGTCGTCATGGAAACAAACCTTTCTTCCGTATTCCGCTTCCATTCGGATTTGGTAAATGGTATTTGTTTTGCATTTGTACATACTTCAATTGTTTACAAGAATACAGTCATTACACTTGTTTGGAAAACAAAGACATGAAAAAACACCTGACGAACTATGCTGGCAAGGAAAAGAAATTGGTTCCAAATTGAGGACATATTCTGGAATATTGTTTCAAAGAGATACAAAAGTACAGAGTGGAATTCTAATGCTGTATAAAAGCCTTTTAGGGTGACGGTATATATATACCTAAAAATATACTTGTTCACTTTTTAGGTCTTTTGGACAAGAAATTTGTTTTGCATGCACACGTATAAAAATTGCGGTTTTTATCCAACGCAGTCATAGGTTTGAACGTTGTTTTCAATTTAGACCGCAATTTTTATACGTGTGCATGCAAAACAAATTTCTTGGTAGAGGGGTCTAAATACAGCACAAACAACATTTTCCAAAAGACCAAAAAAGTGAAAAAGTATATTTTAACAAAACGCATTTGACTAGCAGGTCGAACAAGGGATGTTCTTAAACCCTGCTGACTGCCATTGGCGATTGCCAAATAAACGGATCACCAGATGTAACAAAATGGATCTTAACTATTAATTTAATACTAAACAGAAAACAATAAACTTGCGGAAAAGATGGTATATTATATATATAATCCCGGCCAGGGAAGAACAAAAAATTTGCTTTCGCAAATTTACAGATCTAACATTGTTGGGCTGTTATTTAGACGAATAATATATATGTAGTCATTTTCTAGAGGAACTTCTGTAATATGTACTATTGAACAGTTCTGTTGAGTTTCTTGTATGTTCCTTTATAAGTAGTTGATTACTTTCTACGTCATTTGCTCTGTAGTGTAGTTGTCTCATTGGCAATCATAACACATCTTCTTATTTTTATATTCTAACTGTACTAGTTACTTCAATCAAAGTTCAACTTACAAATAAAATTATGTTTTTATAGACCTGGATAATTCTATTAATATGTAAAAGGAATCAGGCTTCGTTTTTGTAAAAGTCAATCACCAATATTTTTACTTGTGAATTCCAAATTTGCTGCATTAAAGCTGAAAACAAATAAACACAAGATCGAAATTGTAACATGCACCGTCAGCATTTTTTAACAAATGGATTCTTTGAAATAATCTGAAGAAAATTATTCAACAAAAGAATTATAGAAACTTAAAATTTTGAATCTTTTGTTCAGAAAATAAAATATTTCTTAACACATCACACATTGATTTAATTATATATCTTCTATTTAGCTATATAAATGGCGTATTAATTTAGTTATATTTCTCTGATTTAGCTATATAATTAATTTTTCCGATCATAAAGCATGGTATAGCGTGCAGTTAAAAATACAGGGCGAGAATTGATCCCCTTAGAATACCAGAGAGCCACTAAACGGAAGGTCAGAATTGTGACAGTATTTCAAACTAAAGTGTTTTTGTATCGTTTTAATTATCAACTTGATAATCAATTAGTCGCTAATTGGAAAATTGTCTACATAAATACTCGAAATGACATTTGGATTGCATGCAATTAATTGACTACCAATTTGTATAAGCGGATCTCCGGAGAATAGAATTAATAAGTAATATAAGGGCAAAACTGATTGAAATTCATGGCACTTCTTCCTCCTAATATCTAGTTTGTTGTCTCTCGAGATCTGACTTCATATTGGCGACAATGTAGTCCGCCTATCAATCACCAGTTTTACGTGTTTGATCTCATTTCAATAAAGTAGTTAAAAGGTTTACCGCTCGGTTGTAATTAACTAGTTAGTGTTTATAGTCGATATCATTTAGATCTTATTATTTTGAATACAGATTGATATGGGAAGGCAATTGAAGTAGACTGTGTCAACAAAGTTATTCAGCATTTAACGTCACATCTATTCATATCGCATTATCTTTTATGATTGAAATAGGATTTTGTCCATACATATTGTTTAATTTCTATTAGTAAAAGATTCACGGTGAATCAAATTTCCAATTAGAATCTAATTAAATAATCTTTTCAAAGCGTCGTCATGGAAACAAACCTTTCTTCCGTATTCCGCTTCCATTCGGATTTGGTAAATGGTATTTGTTTTGCATTTGTACATACTTCAATTGTTTACAAGAATACAGTCATTACACTTGTTTGGAAAACAAAGACATGAAAAAACACCTGACGAACTATGCTGGCAAGGAAAAGAACTTGGTTCCAAATTGAGGACATATTCTGGAATATTGTTTCAAAGAGATACAAAAGTACAGAGTGGAATTCTAATGCTGTATAAAAGCCTTTTAGGGTGACGGTATATATATACCTAAAAATATACTTGTTCACTTTTTTAGGTCCTTTGGACAAGAAATTTGTTTTGCATGCACACGTATAAAAATTGCGGTTTTTATCCAACGCAGTCATAGGTTTGAACGTTGTTTTCAATTTAGACCGCAATTTTTATACGTGTGCATGCAAAACAAATTTCTGGTAGAGGGTCTAAATACAGCACAAACAACATTTTCCAAAAGACCAAAAAAGTGAAAAAGTATATTTTAACAAAACGCATTTGACTAGCAGGTCGAACAAGGGATGTTCTTAAACCCTGCTGACTGCCATTGGCGATTGCCAAATAAACGGATCACCAGATGTAACAAAATGGATCTTAACTATTAATTTAATACTAAACAGAAAACAATAAACTTGCGGAAAAGATGGTATATTATATATATAATCCCGGCCAGGGAAGAACAAAAAATTTGCTTTCGCAAATTTACAGATCTAACATTGTTGGGCTGTTATTTAGACGAATAATATATATGTAGTCATTTTCTAGAGGAACTTCTGTAATATGTACTATTGAACAGTTCTGTTGAGTTTCTTGTATGTTCCTTTATAAATAGTGGAGCACTACTCCATAGGCAATCATGTTAAAAACGAGACGAAGAAGACATCATGTGCCGTGGAATGAAAAAAAACATACGTTAAAGACAATTTTATATGATGTTGATAAGAACCATTGTGTGTGTCCGAGCTTTCAGTTAATAGCCACATACAAGTTTAAATGTTAAATTGTTTCTTATGCACTGTTACGTAACTTTCTTATTTTCAGCAGATGAAAACGAGACTTCTTCTACACAAACTGATAATTTAAGATTGGAAATGGAATAAAAAAAATAAAATAAAGCAGTGAAACAATTCAGCCATAACGTTTAATATAATTTGCAATGAGAGAAAAAAAACGATAAAAACATATCTCTGTCATAAAACGCAGACAAAACGTATAATTTTAAAATTAATAATAAGAAGTAATCATGAATTATATGAATGTATTGAGTGTCAAACGAGTCAATTTGTGTGAACTCTCGACGGAGTAATATCTAGTTATAACCTGGAATCAATCGTAACGACCTATTACAAAAATAAAGCATTAACTGTAACAAATGTTGTAAATATGGCGCCCAGAGAGACGAAACTCTAGCTCAACAACTACTATCAATTGTCAACTCTATAATTACTAATCTCAGCTTATCCCGGGGCAAAAATACGGAATTTGGATTTGAAGGTAAACTCCTGGGAACCCAATACAATTTTTGAAATTAAAAGTTTTTAGCATTGAAAAGTGATAGCTTTTATCATTTCTTCCTAGGTTCTGCTCCAATGCTAGAGAATCTCGAAGGAACGAGGAATGGTAGCTAGCGTTAATGATACATGGACATATTGTTTAGCGCTGACTTGTTAATTAACTAGCTAAAGTAGAGAGGTTTCATTATATGAAGTGCTTATTATCGGCAATAAACCCGTTTTCATATTACAATCCATTATTATTCTACATAGATGATTGCTCAAAGATCATATCAAGTTAAATGTTGTGTTTTACAGGCACAAATAAATTTGATTGAATGATTAAATCTGAGGACTGAGATTTAAAGCTCGTCATCGACAATTCCCTGGGACGTTTACCTCAGACATCCAATCTCTTGCTAATACGTTTATTAAAACGCATTAAAATTTAACACATCTTGATAAAGTTAGTCAAATACCGACACATAGGATAAGTCCAATCTATAGGGTACAATTCATAGCGAAATGTATATCTGTACAGGCATATGCCATCACTTTACAACGTTTTACAGAGGTGATATTGTATCAACGATTACAACATCCTTTAGGGGAAATCAGGGCATTGCAATCTAGATATATGCTGCGGAAATTATTGCTGCATAAATGATAACTTTTTGAATAGATGATGTTTAGAAAATTACAATGCATTCCATAATCCTTTACTTTCATATATGATGTACGTTTAAATTGTTATTATCTCTGAGTTTTTCAATTATAAATGCTGTTTTAACTAGGTTGACATTACATAAACATTAAGAAAGACCTAAGACATATGAGCTTGTTTTTAAGATATAAGCAGTTGAAAATACTTGTAAAACTTCATGATCGGATGTTTGTTGTTTGTAAAGTAAGTAGATAATTTCTAAAAACGTAATCAGGTTCCAATACTTGATTTGGTGGTGGTATTTGCTTAAAGGTATGCACATCAGCCGATCTCAATTTTATTTCTTTTATTCATTTGAAAATTATACTTAAGTTGACATATTGTAAAAAGAAACAAATTGCGTGATGAGGTAATCAGTATGGCATTGAAATACTTCATTAAAAGGTTCTATTACAAACACATACATATTTGTACCATTTTGTTTCAAGGCAGGTAGAAACAGTCCTTTAAATACTACAAGTATATTTTGTATAAGTTAAATGGTTTGTTTTTTATTATGTATATCTGCATCTAGTGGTAAAGAATAATATTTGCGTTTAAAATTCCAAATTTTCAATAACAGAAATGTAGTAATTTGAAAATATTAATTGTAAAAGTCTATGTCTCTGAAATATAATTTATATATTATAGGTATTTTATTCTAAGGAAGTAGGATGATAAATAGCATTTCTTTATCACATACCAAGTTACAACGTTCAATTCCTTAGCACATTGAAAAAGTCACAACTGTCTTTCAAAAAATATATTAAGACATTGCTAACAGCAGTGTAAAAATGATCTGTCGTTTTTCCTATTTACGGCAAATTTTGGGGTCTCATTAATCTAACGTTAGCTAATGGTTTGTCATCCGAGGAGTCGTTTTACTGCGGGTATGGAAATACAATGCTGTTTATAACTTTGTAATTAGTTATTGCTACTGACAGAATCGCGTAATAAAATAACGAGGAAAATAAATTTCCGTACATTTCCTATCTCTTCATTCAATTTTTGGCGTATTAGGTTCTAATCAATGTGTTTAGCTCGTAAAACTCGTACAGATAACACACAGCTAGTTTGTCCACAGTGACAACACTTTTAATTAATATTTCAAATTAAATAAGGTATTGTTTAATCAATAATAGAATTTCGCTTCGTGAAGATCTGCCCTGAGTATATACAGACAAGTCTTCGTGGTTTTAAAACACATTGCTGATCAATTTAAATGTTCAAAGATAAATTAACTTTTACATAGACAGCAACAGGGAAATAGGAGGATGGGACAATAAACTAGAGGGTTCATACACTATTTATTATTTATCTTTTTTTTTGCTGAAGTAGATATTTCCTTATACACGAAAGTAATATAGCATATTGAAGTCGAGATTTTTTAAAACTAAAAGGACCTTGCGATATTAGTATAAAACGTGTCAAAAGAGTAAAACAAAAATACCTAACTCCAAGGGAAATTAAAAAAAAAGTAGTCCATAAAAACTGACAAAATCAAACGTTAGCAACCAACGGAACGAATGTAAAACAACTGTCATATTCCTGACTTAGTACAGGCATTTTCCGAAGGCAATTGTGGGTTAAACCTGGTTTTATGCTTAGCTAAACCTCCCACTTGTTTGACAGTTGTTTATAGTATTGCGGATATGTCTGAGTTCAACATTAAACAGGAATAGTGCTGAGAGCAACAAGAACATCTAAATAATAGAATATCCTTTTGATCATTCGACTCCGCTTTGCGAATTTCTTCTACACGGTTGTTGGTATGTTTCTTTTATTCTTCGTGCATTTAAGCCGTGTCTAACCAGTTGGATAAGTTTTTGATAAATCGCATGTTTATTAAATTTTCGTGTTTTTTTTTTACCGAAAAAAATCCATATGATTATTTCAATTGGAGTTCTTCTTTAAATCATTGGAGAAACTGATTCTGCAACTTAACATTCAGTTTTCAATTGCTTACTCTTGTCCAGATTTACCTGATAGGGGATACAATTCTAGAAAAACATATTGGTTTTAAAATTATATATTTGCCTGTACATTCTTCAATGTTGAGAGACGAAAATTTTCACCTGCTGAGATATGTAAAGTTAAAAATAATGTTAATTTCTATTAATTGATGATTATAGTAACGATACATTCACCCTTGTTGGCTTATACAAATTCTGTAATTATAAAGTCTATGTTTAAGTGATATTTACCGGTCTATATGGGAAGCGGACAGAAAGTCACAAATTTGATAGGACAAAAAGTCACAAATAATTTGTTGACAATTGTTTGAATATAAAAGAGAAAGATCCTGAAATGTTTACTTTTATTACATATATTCTTTTTAAAGTTTGAGAAATTATTCATTAGCCCTGATAAAAAAAAAGATTTATTAAATTTTAATACTGCAAAGGATATATTTCTTGGCACCGCGAAGCCGTTTGTGTACCAAGCCACTTTGACATTTTGTTTTCTTAACAATTCTTTAATCATTATTGATATTTTTTTTGTTATTTTTTTTTTTTACAAAGTTGGTTTATATATACAATAGTTCAAGAAAAGTTTTGAGTAAGTCGTAATAGTGCCGTTAGCATGTCCCATACAACACATGTCTGGTCAAAGAAAGTAAAAGTTCATACATAAAAATGGTGTGATAGACATATGTATGGGTTTTGCTCATTTTTGAAGGCCGTACGGTGACCTTTAGTTGTTAATGTCTTTATCATTTGGTGTCTTGTGGATAGTTGTCTCGTTGGCATCTTGTTATTTTTATATATGTATATTTCAGCAGTTGTGGTTTCCGAATATATCTGTACCCGATTTACATTTTTGCCTTTACTTCTAGTTTAAGCAAAATGAGTTTTGAATAAATCGAAAATGGTGATTATATGATTAATAATAGCATCATTCATCATATTTATTACATGTCATAAAAAACAACAGCAAGTAGAAAAGTCTAAATATATGAACTCAGCCATTTTTGCAAATGAAAGCAATTTAAATTATTTTAAATATTTGCATAAATTCAAACATTTATAGAAAAAAAGGAATATTTTGTAAGTTTTCCTGTTTCTTTGTTTGGTAATCGATGTAACAGAATATTTCATAGTCGTTATGCAAATGTTTATCGATTATTTGCAAGTACGATGCAGTTTTTCTTATACAGTTTCTTTTTAATTTAATGGTACTATAACGTTGCAAGAAGGGTAAAAAATTTAAAATTACAAATTGATTAAACGACAGCTCTGAAAATCACTATAATAGATCTTTTGTTCCGCAATTTTGATTTTGGCAAAATTTACATAATTTAGCACTTGTCCATGAAATGCTATATTTTAACAGAAGTAGTACAACGGCGATAAATATGCATTAGATATTAAGAACATCAATTAAACACGGTTCCTTTGGTTTACAGTTTGTCTATTGTATTCAGTGATGAATCTATACGCCAGATTTGCAAACTAAGCTTTAAGAAACTATTTTCTCGTGTGTTATGCATAGTACTGTGTTGTTTTGTAATTGTAATAAGCAATGTATTACTAGGTCATTATACTCATTGTGTCTTGTTTTCATTCTAGACGATGTTTTCTTTTTTTATTATTTACTTTTCAAGTATACATGTACA
The DNA here is from genome assembly GCA_017311375.1 of Mytilus coruscus. Lineage (NCBI taxonomy): Eukaryota > Metazoa > Mollusca > Bivalvia > Mytilida > Mytilidae > Mytilus > Mytilus coruscus. The sequence continues at coordinate 1,473,773 of CM029599.1, read as the reverse complement.
TCTTGTGTTGATTGTTTTTTAAAATTATTCTGTAATGGAAAAGGAATTTGTATAAGTGGTCATCCACTTGTTTTCCAACCCTGGGGCTAATTGTATTTTGTATACATATATGTATTTCTTTGCTAAAAGTTTGTATTTACATTAATACGCGATATCTTTTCATTTCCATTAATGTTCCAGTCGACCACATACCTTTAACGTATTGTTTTTTTTTTCTTTTCCATACTAGATACTGAATAGGTACGAACAATTTGTTTACATCTTAAAAGTGTAATACTATGTAATTTGGATTCCAGTTTTGAATCAAAACACTATAATGTTGAAAAATTATCTCATTATTCCTGGGTCCTTGTACATCCTCATATGATTTTGTCATGAACAGATGGGTATCGAACAGAATTGAAGTACCAAAACCCCATTATAAACCCTTAGCTCCTTAACAACGTATCAGAAAACTATAAATATATATAAGACCTATGAATAAATAAGAAAAACCCTTTTCATTACTGGTTCTTTATTTAAAACAAACAATGGAATTAAAAGTAAACAATTGCTTTTTCAAACTGTTTTCGAGCTACAATATAAACAAATTTTATAATTAAATAAGAAGATGTGGATTAATTGCTAATGAGAGACCAAATGACGTAGAACAACTATAATAGATCACCGCACAGCCTTCAACAATGCACAAAACCCATACCGCAAGGTAAGCTATAAATGGCCCCGAAATGACAAATGTTAAAAACAATTCAAACGAGAAAACTAACTGACTGATTAATGTACAAAACCATAAACGAAAAACAAATATATGATACAGCAACAAACGACAACCACTGAATTACAGGCTCAAGACTAGGGATTTATATACACGCCATTATTCCGACAGCACATTAGTCCGACAGCTCATTAGTCCGACGGCCCATTGTTCCGACAGCCCATTGGTCCGACAACCCATTAGTCCGACAACCCAATAATCCGACAGCCCATTGCTCCGACAGCCCAATAATCCGACAACCAATAAGTCCGACACTTAGAAATAAGACAAATAATTATAGTGTGGTATCAGGTTAAAAAAAATGTCTGTATGTATTATAACGTATATGTAAAAAAACTTATTACATATGTACAGAAATCGAATTAAGTATATAAAAAGTATTCGAACTACCTATATAATATATACGGAATTATTTCTGTATATATTATATAGATAGTTCGAATACTTTTTATATACTTAATTCGAAATCTTTATATACGTAATTACAATTTGTGTAAAGAGGTATATTATTCAATTATGTATTTTTGCGCCTTTCCGTATATACAGAAATCGTTTATGTGTTTACAGAATTCAAAAAACGGATGTACAGAACTATTTCCGTATGTACGGAATCATGACGTTTCATTCTTTGCATACACAAATACAGACTATACAGAATTTTCATTACGTATATATATGCAGAATTCGAATTACGTAATACAGGAAATTATTTATACAGATTCTCATCAAACTATTTTCAACAAATTCGGCGGGGTCAGAATATGATTTCCTTTATAAAATACAGAATCTATTCTGTATATTGGATATTGTGTGGCTCCAATATGACCAAATCCGACCCGCCATCTTAGGAGTTAGGTTGGCGACTCTGCGTCTCTTTTAAAACAACATACGTCTTTTTAAAAAAAAATCTTAAATTTGCTTTAAAGTGAGGCAAACTAATGCATTTTTTTAACGCGACCTAAGGAGTGTATTTTACTAGGGCCCCGTATTGTAATGCATAAACATACATTGTACATTTTACAAGATATTGTCTATTATAGCAGTATCTGTTTTCTTCAATATTCGCATTTTGAAATTGACCTTCGGCATCACACGCTATTTTAAGAGACATTGACGCCAATTTACTCCAAAATTTAAAACAAAATCTATACATTTGTGTTATGCAGAGTCAGTTTGCATCAACAATTTTCTTGACTGAACCAATGAATGGTAGACAAACCAAGCGTTAGTCCAGGAGAAGGGAAATCATTTGACAAAGACACACGCGGGACAAGAAAGACACACAGTGTCATAGATACATGATTTTTTTATTAGTTGTTATTGGCTTTGAAGTAGCTGTCAGTAACTGCGAGTACTCTCAGATCTGTGCTTGACTTATTAATTTACCAGTAATACATAAATCACGTTCATTGAAATCCAAAACGTCACTACAGACACGGGCATAGCGAACGAGTTATGATATATAAACACCGTAGGATGGTTCCAAAGGAACATCATCGTCCAAAAAATGAAAATTAACAATAGGGAACAAAAAGTTATCCCTTTTGTCGTAAATTTAACTGTAAAGTTTCCCGTGTGAAAATAAATTATATATATCTAGGAAAGGACAGTTATTGCTGTTTATGTTTGATTTATTTAAAGTAAGTTCCCTTGGGTAAATTTTGGCAGTATATCTAGAGAATACCTACAACCTGTCGCTAAACTGTCTAGCCGAAACGTACATAAATGTTGTCAAAGAGAAAATGTACAGCTTTAATCATCTCATCAACCCTCCAATAGCATATTTACCTTTCTCATTAGAGAAGAAAGCTTTATATGAGTTGCAGCAAATACATTTGCAATCAGAGTTTTCAAGTGATTATTTAGTTAAATAGAAAACTTTTGTTTGATAAGATTGTGTAAAAGTGTAGTGTAAAGAGTTGAAAAGTCAAAACTGTCAACCGAATTAAAATGTCCATCACAGGCACGTAATGTATCTAAAACATCCAAAGAATTTTTAAAATGCAACTGACGGGTAGATACAGTCTCTTGTATGAATTGTATGGACATGAGTTTTAACTTAAATGAATTTAAATTAACTTTAGAATATTCGAAGTAACAAGACTATTTCATTTGAGATGTAAGTTTTTGAAAAAAAAGTATTGAGAAAGAAGGCATTACCGGGAAAAACGTCGTTAATTGTTGGTATCATAATGTTATAATCCTCGGAGACAGAACGTATAATTTAAATTCTCGGAGACAGAGAGTATAATTTAAATCCTCGGAGACAGAGAGTATAATTTAATGCAAATCGCCTAAAGACTTCGAAGTTCGTGTTGCCCAGTCTTTAGTTTTCTATGTTGTGTTTTGTGTACTGTTGTTTGTCTGTTGGTATTTTTCTTTTTTATCAATGGCGTTGTCAGTTTATTTTCGACTTTTGAGTTTGAATGTCCCTTTGGTATCTTTCGCCTCTCTTTTGTGAATGGTAAATAGAAAATATTTATTTATATGGCCTTTTCAATATCACATCCGTATCAACCCGAGACACAAATATAATTCCAAAAACTCTGTGTGATATTGAAAAAAAACCATGTATCATATACACTTTATTATATACTTTCTCTTTGGGTTTTAGTTAGCCTATGCTGTCGTGATTGACATAATCGATACCAGCACGGATGGTTGATATAGAACAATTACCATTGATTGCATCACGCATACAATTTACTTGTATTTACAACAAAGTATATTATAAAGGTCGGTATTGTTGTCTTATCATTTATGATACATACATCATTAACATCCTATTAAGAAAGGTGACTTAATGATTTAACAGATATATTATCCGAGAATCCCATGGGAATGTGTTGTGCTCCCTTTGCTGTCATATTATAGTAATAGCAATGTAAAATATAGTTCTTAATTTACCATTTCTAATATTTACCTTGAAATGTAAACACCAATTTGCGAAAATATGATAGTTTAATTCAGCTTACAGTAATCACGAATAATTAGAAAATGTCGTCTGCTTGTCACGAGATTACAAATACGACTAGTTATACTTAATCATCAAATGAGTTGATCAAAATAAACATACGATCGGGCACGAGTCAAATCAAAGCAGATCCCCTAGAAACATCCATAATTTTAATGTTTGTAAGATCAAGGAATACCTATGTCACCTGGGAAATTTCCGACAAATGACTGTCAATTACGCTGATTGGCCGATACAGGTGATCATCATGTGCATTAACAATTACCTGAATTATTTATATTCTTTTGTTTTCCGTTGGACCTTTTAATTCCCTATCAAATATTTTTCGTAATTAAAAAACTAATTTAACGATGATTTTCAACATTTTGACAATAAACATAAGTGCTAGATTTTAATAATGACAAAATGAATAATAAGACTGTTAGGCAAAGTAAAGATCACAGTCACGAACGGAATAGTACATCAAAACAATAAAGCATACTGTATTTTATAATACCAAACCGTTTTTACTATCTCTGTTTGCAAAACCATCCTTTTCGTTTAAACATTTGCTCATAAACAGCAAAACTTTGCATTAGTAAAATACAGCAGCAAAACACTGACACAAAGACACACACAGTAAGAGGTACATGTAGGGCTTATTTAGTCGCGCAAATTCATCGAAAAAAATATAATTTTTTTATGATACAGTAAACGTGCACCCTTTAATGGTTGGAATGAATATTTTTGGGGAAAATAAAAGAAAATTAATTTTAAATATTTTTGTAAGTTATATAAAGTTGTCGAAATTCACAAATTACTGAAAATGAAAACTCCTTAGGGTAACAGTTCCTAATCTGTTCTTCCTTCATTTTGTTTATTCTCCAAAAAGTTAGTTTTACAGCTTTCACTAAATATTTCAATAATCTAAATTGTAATGATGATTCCTGCAACTATTCCAGTTTAGTTAAATAATCCAAATAAAAAAATGACGTCACGTGGTGCAAAAAAACTCAATTTTGACAATTTATCGCTCAATGTCTTAATTTGCAAAGTTACAGGGATGATGAGGTGTTGATTGCTGTAGCCTGCATACAAAGTTGGCATTAGTGAACGCATTAGAAAAAAAGTTAAAGTTTTGGTTCGTGTTGCTCAGTCTTTAGTTTTCTATGTAGTGTTTTGTGTACTGTTGTTTTAGACATGGCGTTGTCAGTTTATTTTCCACTTATGAGTTTGAATGTTCCTTCGGTATCTTTCGCCTCTCTTGGGATACCCTGATCATGTGGTTTGGCAGTTTACAGAATGTACACTAGTTTCAAAAAAGACTTTTTCGATTGTTATTGTTAAATGTAGTGGGACCTGCAATCGGTATCATTCGTTCTAGAATCGTATTAGAAATTAAGTTTAGTAGTTACATCCTCGAGGGTAAGAGTAGTTGTTGGTCGTTCCTTACCTGTATATTGTGTGGGCTGGACAGAGAAGGAAAGTCCATCTGGGTCGCCCGCTATTCCGTAACCCCATTGGTCCGACACCCCATTAGTACGACACACCAATGATCCGACACCGCATTTGTCCGACACCCCATTAGTCCGACACCTCAATAGTCCGACACAGGTCGTATTTGAAAATCTACTACATATAATCGGTATAGACGTGATATTTGAACTATAGTGTCTACTTCTCTCTTCTGAGTATAAACAAATGGAAAGAAAGCACTCCATGCATCTGGTATGTAAGGAAAGAAAGCACTCCATGCATCTGGTATGTAAGGAAAGAAAGCATGTAAGGAAAGAAAGCACTCCATGCATCTGGTATGTAAAGAAAGAAAGCACTCCATGCATCTGGTATGTAAGGAAAGAAAGCACTCCATGCATCTGGTATGTAAGGAAAGAAAGCACTCCATGCATCTGGTATGTAAGGAAAGAAAGCACTCCATGTATCTGGTATGTAAGGAAAGAAAGCACTCCGTGTATCTGGTATGTAAGGAAAGAAAGCACTCCATGTATCTGGTATGTAAGGAAAGAAAGCACTCCATGCATCTGTAAGGAATACCATGATCATATATAATGCAATAGACAACCTTGCAATATTTTGCTTTACTAATAATAAGTGTTAACAAACTGTTTAAAAAAAACGCTCCACTAGATAGAAAATTCGATTGATTGATTGGTGTTTCTTTTACGTCCAGTGGCAAATATTGCACGCATATCAAGGTAGGTCCTGTAATAGAGAGTCGACCGGGATAAAGGCTCGAAATATGGACTGCTATTAGATAATGAGGTTATATTGGAAAGGGACAGTAAGTTAGCCTTGCAACTGGCCACCTCTACGGAGTTGTTGCAACGTGGCACTCTCTCTACTTGGGGCATCGGATATAGCGTCCCAATTCTGACCGGATATGGTTGCGTATCTATACATCCCACGCAGCCGAAAGGACGACCACTTTAGCAAGGGTTTTACTGCCGGTCTGAAAAAGATCAAAGTTTAACGTATTGCTATATACCCTAGTTACCTTTAGGATGAATATAATTTGAAGAACATCTATCGCCGTAATGGAAAATGCTCAGACCGTAATATACTCTCCGAAACGATAAAACTGAAAAGATTCCATTTACAAAGAAAAGAAACTTATTGTATCCAAGCATGTTGGTTTCCATTTATCTATATTGAACTTGAATTTAAAGATTGAAAAAACTTTAGAAAAAAATGAAAGTATAAATATCTATAATAAAATTGTACAAATGCTAATATTGTTTTTTCCTTTATTGAATACTTCATTAAGGTTGCTCAATTAAAACGGATGGCATTTGCCATCGGAATGGATTTACAGTGAATGCTTACTATACATTTGCAACGGGACGTTAAGCAAACAAAAAAACTATCAATCATGATTGATGGGTTTTGCTCATTGTTGAAGGCTGAACGGTGACCTGTAGTTGTTACCTTCAATGTCATTTTGTCTCTTGTGAAGAGTTGTCTCATTGGCAATTATACCACTTCTTCTTATTTTTATATGTAAGAATGGCTAGAAATGTACTCTGAAAGCAATGATTTATTGCTTATTCAATATTACTTTTCGGTGTTTTTTTCTAGCTAAACAAATAATCGATTATCTGTCAAAATTATAATCGGTTGAATAGCATAAGCAAACACAATGTATGAAAATAATTCTATTACAACACAACAGGACAATGACACAGGAATAAAAGAAATTTTATACGCTTACAGAAATGTAACAATTACAATACCTTTTATGCATTTTTAAAGTGCTGCTAAGAACGGGCATATTATCCCCACTCCGAGTCGACCAGTATTTGATCTTGCTTCTAAATGTCGTTTGCTTGGCATAGAAGTAGCAAGTAGCAAAGTCGTTTCTCTTAACTGACCGAAGAGCAACCTGGCGTCCTCCTGTATTATGCGAGACGAGCACGACACCACCAATGTAGTTGTATATGAAAGTAATCTGGACCTGAGTTCTTGACTGAAAATCCAAATAAATAGATCGAGGTATTTGCTTGATATCATTTGATTTTCTTATTAGTTCTTTCTGATCCCAAAAGTGACTGGGTACAGAAATAAGGTCATCTTCTGATCTTCTCCCGACAGTATAATTCTTTCCAAAGTGAGGCGTCGGTTTGGCTGTACTTTTGGATGTTTGAATTCGCAGCCACATCCGGTCAGAATGGGAACGTAGAATCCGATTCATCGTTTAAAGAGAGTGCCACACTCTTTGCAGTTTTAAGAACCCTTACAACAACTCTTTGAAGGGTCCGTAGGTGACCTGTTGGAAGGCTAAATTTCTTTCCATACCAAATAAACCCTCATTTTCTAGCGACATTCCAAATTTCTCGCGCTTCATTCCGGCGACTCAAATTACAGGACTTACCTATTATATTTATTGTAAATTAGTTCTCATCCTGAACATTCATGAAATATTCGCCACTGGACGTAAATCAAACAATAATCAATATTAGTTTTCTTTTTAACTTCTCTGCTCTAGCTTCGTACATATGAGTAGTAATGGCATGTTCTTGTAACATATACAGCTATAAAAGAAATAAATAGTGGTCGGTCCGTTAGGATCGGTAGTTTTTTCAAGAAACATACTGATTTTATATAAAACTCCTTTAGCCTTATGATCTTATCGTTTGTCATGTTGAAGAAAGTTATGAAATTATTTATATTTTAACCTAATTGTATTGTTATTTTCCCCTTTTACTTTTTACCAGAACATGTTTTGTAAACCTTAATTAATTATAGTCAACAGGTTCCTTAAGGCGAACGCGTCATACACTGAAGAGTATTACTTTGAAGGGAGTTATAAGCATGGAATCTGCAGTTGCTACATGTATGCAATATCCTAGAAGCACTTGTTTGAAAGAACATTTCAATAAACTAATTAAGTCATTGTTCCTGGAACAGGTTGTCTTGTTTGTAACAAATTATTGTAATAAATTAAATCTTAGAAATAATAGCTTGTTAGCGTTGACACTAATATGAAAACAAGTTGTCCATAGTGTATATCTGTCTGTGTGTCCAAAACATCCGTTAATTGACATTAATTGATCTATCAATGTTCGCTGATTTTATCTGTATATGCCCTGATAATCTATTATTAGTAATATTGATGCATCATCTTTTGTTCGAGAGAGTAATGGATGTCTTAGTAGGAGGCCTTTGTTTGTTTATAATTGTGATAAAATCATATCTATAGGCTCAATAGTTCTTCTATATAACTTCTGCCCTTTCTAACATTTCGTTTGAAAAGTCAATGTAGGATTTCATTTGCCGTCTTGTGGAAAAATCTACTACATATAATCGGTATAGACGTGATATTTGAACTATAGTGTCTACTTCTCTCTTCTGAGTATAAACAAATGGAAAGAAAGCACTCCATGCATCTGGTATGTAAGGAAAGAAAGCATGTAAGGAAAGAAAGCACTCCATGCATCTGGTATGTAAAGAAAGAAAGCACTCCATGCATCTGGTATGTAAGGAAAAAAGCACTCCATGCATCTGGTATGTAAGGAAAGAAAGCACTCCATGCATCTGGTATGTAAGGAAAGAAAGCACTCCATGTATCTGGTATGTAAGGAAAGAAAGCACTCCGTGTATCTGGTATGTAAGGAAAGAAAGCACTCCATGTATCTGGTATGTAAGGAAAGAAAGCACTCCATGCATCTGTAAGGAATACCATGATCATATATAATGCAATAGACAACCTTGCAATATTTTGCTTTACTAATAATAAGTGTTAACAAACTGTTTAAAAAAAAACGCTCCACTAGATAGAAAATTCGATTGATTGATTGGTGTTTCCTTTACGTCCAGTGGCAAATATTGCACGCATATCAAGGTAGGTCCTGTAATAGAGAGTCGACCGGGATAAAGGCTCGAAATATGGACTGCTATTAGATAATGAGGTTATATTGGAAAGGGACAGTAAGTTAGCCTTGCAACTGGCCACCTCTACGGAGTTGTTGCAACGTGGCACTCTCTCTACTTGGGGCATCGGATATAGCGTCCCAATTCTGACCGGATATGGTTGCGTATCTATACATCCCACGCAGCCGAAAGGACGACCCACTTTAGCAAGGGTTTTACTGCCGGTCTGAAAAAGATCAAAGTTTAACGTATTGCTATATACCCTAGTTACCTTTAGGATGAATATAATTTGAAGAACATCTATCGCCGTAATGGAAAATGCTCAGACCGTAATATACTCTCCGAAACGATAAAACTGAAAAGATTCCATTTACAAAGAAAAGAAACTTATTGTATCCAAGCATGTTGGTTTCCATTTATCTCTATTGAACTTGAATTTAAAGATCGAAAAAACTTTAGAAAAAAATGAAAGTAAAAATATCTATAATAAAATTGTACAAATGCTAATATTGTTTTTTCCTTTATTGAATACTTCATTAAGGTTGCTCAATTAAAACGGATGGCATTTGCCATCGGAATGGATTTACAGTGAATGCTTACTATACATTTGCAACGGGACGTTAAGCAAACAAAAAAACTATCAATCATGATTGATGGGTTTTGCTCATTGTTGAAGGCTGAACGGTGACCTGTAGTTGTTACCTTCAATGTCATTTTGTCTCTTGTGAAGAGTTGTCTCATTGGCAATTATACCACTTCTTCTTATTTTTATATGTAAGAATGGCTAGAAATGTACTCTGAAAGCAATGATTTATTGCTTATTCAATATTACTTTTCGGTGTTTTTTCTAGCTAAACAAATAATCGATTATCTGTCAAAATTATAATCGGTTGAATAGCATAAGCAAACACAATGTATGAAAATAATTCTATTACAACACAACAGGACAATGACACAGGAATAAAAGAAATTTTATACGCTTACAGAAATGTAACAATTACAATACCTTTTATGCATTTTTAAAGTGCTGCTAAGAACGGGCATATTATCCCCACTCCGAGTCGACCAGTATTTGATCTTGCTTCTAAATGTCGTTTGCTTGGCATAGAAGTAGCAAGTAGCAAAGTCGTTTCTCTTAACTGACCGAAGAGCAACCTGGCGTCCTCCTGTATTATGCGAGACGAGCACGACACCACCAATGTAGTTGTATATGAAAGTAATCTGGACCTGAGTTCTTGACTGAAAATCCAAATAAATAGATCGAGGTATTTGCTTGATATCATTTGATTTTCTTATTAGTTCTTTCTGATCCCAAAAGTGACTGGGTATAGAAATAAGGTCATCTTCTGATCTTCTCCCGACAGTATAATTCTTTCCAAAGTGAGGCGTCGGTTTGGCTGTACTTTTGGATGTTTGAATTCGCAGCCACATCCGGTCAGAATGGGAACGTAGAATCCGATTCATCGTTTAAAGAGAGTGCCACACTCTTTGCAGTTTTAAGAACCCTTACAACAACTCTTTGAAGGGTCCGTAGGTGACCTGTTGGAAGGCTAAATTTCTTTCCATACCAAATAAACCCTCATTTTCTAGCGACATTCCAAATTTCTCGCGCTTCATTCCGGCGACTCAAATTACAGGACTTACCTATTGTATTTATTGTAAATTAGTTCTCATCCTGAACATTCATGAAATATTCGCCACTGGACGTAAATCAAACAATAATCAATATTAGTTTTCTTTTTAACTTCTCTGCTCTAGCTTCGTACATATGAGTAGTAATGGCATGTTCTTGTAACATATACAGCTATTAAAGAAATAAATAGTGGTCGGTCCGTTAGGATCGGTAGTTTTTTCAAGAAACATACTGATTTTATATAAAACTCCTTTAGCCTTATGATCTCATCGTTTGTCATGTTGAAGAAAGTTATGAAATTATTTATATTTTAACCTAATTGTATTGTTATTTTCCCCTTTTTCCTTTTTACCAGAACATGTTTTGTAAACCTTAATCAATTATAGTCAACAGGTTCCTTACGGCGAACGCGTCATACACTGAAGAGTATTACTTTGCAGGGAGTTATAAGCATGGAACCTGCAGTTGCTACATGTATGCAATATCCTAGAAGCACTTGTTTGAAAGAACATTTCAATAAACTAATTAAGTCATTGTTCCTGGAACAGGCTGTCTTGTTTGTAACAAATTATTGTAATAAATTAAATCTTAGGAATAATAGCTTGTTAGCGTTGACACTAATATGAAAACAAGTTGTCCATAGTGTATATCTGTCTGTGTGTCCAAAACATCCGTTAATTGACATTAATTGATCTATCAATGTTCGCTGATTTTATCTGTATATGCCCTGATAATCTATTATTAGTAATATTGATGCATCATCTTTTGTTCGAGAGAGTAATGGATGTCTTAGTAGGAGGCCTTTGTTTGTTTATAATTGTGATAAAATCATATCTATAGGCTCAATAGTTCTTCTATATAACTTCTGCCCTTTCTAACATTTCGTTTGAAAAGTCAATGTAGGATTTCATTTGCCGTCTTGTGGAATTCAGGACAAAATCATTAATAAAAAAAGTAAAATAACAATAATACCGAACACCAAGCAAAATTCAAATCGGAAAGTCCCTTATCAAATGGCAAAATCAAAAGCTCAAACGAATAGAAAACAACTCTCATATTCCTGACTTGGTACAGGCATTTCCTTATGTAGAAAATGGTGGATTAAACCTGGTTTTATAGCTAGCTAAACCTCTCACTTGTATGACAGTCGCATAAAATTCCATTATATTGACAACAATGTGCGAACAAAACAAACAGACATAATAGGTAAAAATGTAAAAATTGGGGTACAGCAGTCAACATTGTGTTATAATCTTAATCACTATAAAAACAAACAAGTATGTCAACAAAGAAAAACAAAATGGCATATAGACAAAGCACATAAGCAAAAATGAAAGACAAGAATACAAAAAATGACCACAGCACAACAAAACATTGGCGGGATGCATAAGTACTCAGCCACGCCAAAAGGATATTACCAAAAATGGACTAAACAGTAAAGGTTAATAATTTACAAAGACAAATAAAAGAACACTATAACACGTAATTAAGATGATAAACAGCGTCAGTCCCTAGAATCTAAACTTCAAGGACCCCCTCTTCAAGACCATCATGTATTATTTGTAAAGTTGTTACGGAATATTTATCAACTAGGTCTAAGTATCTTCCGATGAACTTTTTTAGAAAAAGGACGAGACGTTCTTTGACATAACCTTGGTTCATCAAATTTCCGCTCAGACACTGGTGATGTTTTATAAATTCTGGGTATAGCAGCTGCAAGCTCTTGAATACCGAATGAGTTTGGAACTGTACATCCCATATGCAGGTGAAGTTGGTATATTGCTACTTAGGTGGGGAAAATTGATAATTTCAAAATTAAAATCGTCTCATTTGTCACAGATTCTGGTACTAAGATGACCGCTTGTGTCAAATTCGAGGTATAAGTCTAAAAATGAGGCGGAGGAAGCCGTGTCTGTTGTTTCTTTAATTTCTAGTTCTGGAGGATATATTAATGGAACCCAATCAGAAAAGTTTGGATTGTTAATGGAAAGAACATCATCAATATATCTGAATGTGAAATTAAATAATCTGGCTCCTTTAATCTTCTTGTTTTGACAAGTGTCTGAAGGAACTCCGACTCATATGAAAATAAGATGAGGTCGGCAAGGAGAGACGCACAGTTCGTTCCCATAGGAATGCCGACAATTTGTTGAAAAAGTCTACCTCAAAATTCAACAAATACTTTGTCAATAAGAAACTACAGCATACTGATTGCTTTTTCCTCTGAGTGGTATGTTTTACCCTTTTGTTCACTATTAACAAAATATGCCGTATGGTATCCCAAAGTAATAAATTTATAGCGTATGCTACCATTTTTATATAAAAAGCATTGTGGATTATTTCTTTTAGACGATTTTTCAATTTCACATGGGGAATGGTGGTATACAGGGTTAAAAAATCAAAAGTTTTGATAGAATTAATTTCAGAGAAAGATCGAGATTTAAAATTATCCAGAAGTTCTTTAGGGTTTTTGAGAATCCACATATGGTTAATACCACTACGCGAGTAAACAGTTTCATAGTATATCTGAAGTCCCTCTTTCACTGCGGACAGAATTTGTGTCAATCTAATGGACAATTCCTTTGTAGAACATGCAGATGAGCCGGCAATGTACCGTTGTTTGTACGGAATTTTGTGAAGCTTAGGTATCCAATACAAACAAGGTAAGTCCTCAGATTTGCTGTTCAATGTAATGTTCATTGAAGCCATGAAGGACTTATGATTCGCCAAAATCTCATCCTTGTCAAATGATATGTTTTTGTATGTGGGATTACCTGAGTGCTCATTTGTTCCTAATTATTTTACAAGACACTCATAGTAGTACGATTTACATACAAAGACAATATTATTTGAAGCTTTGTCCGCAGGAACAACAACATTTTATCGTGAAGAGATGATAGACATTTCACAGCATCTTTGTCTCTGAAAACGAACTTTGGTCGATCATCCACACAGTTTTTCAACTTATAAATTCACTGCATTCCTTGCCTCCTATGTTGAATTTTGAAATTTCAATCTTATGTTGTCTTTTCAACTTAATTTCAATTTATATCTCAGCTATATCCTATGAAAACTTCATCCGAGCTTGATGAACTGACTCTTACAACAATCAACATAGACGCAAAAGAAAAAAATTCTTGGAACAATGCACGTGAAATTCCGTGAGGAACTTTGACTGTATGTACCACACAATTCAATATTCAAATCACATGGTCACGTGTTTGTCCTGATATGCATATAGCATTTGTCTCTGGACATTGAACACCAAACCACCCATACATCCATCCGAAATGATGGACAAAGTGCTCGTTGTATCTTTGAGTAAGTTATAATTGTGGACCTTTTTAATAAGCTAGTGGTTCACCATCGTTAAAGTAATCGTGTTACGGGAGTTTTTGAGATTACAAACTAACCCAGTAAACAGAAAAAATCTTAATCTACAATGGATATCTTCAAAAAAGAAATGTTAAGTATTCAAGATCTGGGATATATACTAGTTTGCGAATTTAAATGTACTAGATTTTTTGTTTTGTTTTTTGTTTTGTTTTATCTATACTACTAAAATAACGAGGGCTAATTTGTTAGCCGGCATGATGTAAAAACAACGAATCAAAGAATTCAACTTTATATATAACTAATATTTATAGGACAATGGTGTTGTTTAAAAATTACACCAATCCAGACCCTCTTATTTTCCACATAATTAATATTACCAATAATTAATAAGTTCCGGGTCGAATCCGATACCGATACCAATAGTATATGTCAAATGTAGTTTCCGGTTGTAGTTACCTGTTACCTTCTGTAAATCCCTCCTCTATCAGGAGAACCTGGAATTCTTTCAGTGGTTGTTTTATACCTATGTTACACTATTATAGTACACCATTAAACAAGATTGTTTTCTTCCACCTCAATACCAATATTATTTTTTGTTAATTAGTTAAAAAAAAATAGTTTATTGTATAGTAAGAAAATCAGGACGGGTTCAAACAGAAAGATTTTAAAAGCAAGAGACAACTGTGCACCTTACAATCAGCATGACTAATTAATCAGATGACAATACGATTACTAAAAATCCAGGCTAAAAATAAGGCGTAGGTACTTTAATTCAGTCACAGAGCCTCGATGTCGCGGGTGTGCTCTAGTTTGTATTAAAGTAAAACACATCTTATGTTAATTTCATTTGCCGCAAAAGATAAGTTGGCTGTCCTTCAGTAACATTGACATACTTTTCAAATTAATAACACAAACTGTAAGGGTATTTTTCTAACAAAAATAATAATTTGTATTTAAACAGTTTAATGCATTACGGTATGTGAATCGGCTACAATAAAAAGCATAAAAGAGAGGCCTAAAATACCAAAGGGACATTCAAACTCATAAGTAGAAAATAAACTGCAACACCATGGCAAAAAAAGGAGACCAAAAGACAAAAACGGTACACAAAACACATTATAGAAAACTAAAGACCGAGCAACACGAACCCCACCAAAAACCGGGGGTGATCTCGGGTGCTCCGGAAGGATAAGCAGATCCTGCTCCACTTGTGGCATCCGTCGTGTTGCTCATGTATAAGAAGAAGAAGAAGAAGAAGAAGAAGAAGAAGAAGATATTTTATTTCAATTATGGGCTAGAAGATATTTTATTTCCAATTATGGGCTAAAGGGCATAAACATTACAACATCAATAATTTTCATAATACAATACAAACAATATGTGGGATTACCTGAGTGCTCATTTGTTCCTAATTATTTTACAAGACACTCGTAGTAGTACGATTTACATACAAAGACAATATTATTTGAAGCTTTGTCCGCAGGAACAACAACATTTTATCGTGAAGAGATGATAGACATTTCACAGCATCTTTGTCTCTGAAAACGAACTTTGGTCGATCATCCACAGTTTTCAACTTATAAATTCACTGCATTCCTTGCCTCCTATGTTGAATTTTGAAATTTCAATCTTATGTTGTCTTTTCAACTTAATTTCAATTTATATCTCAGCTATATCCTATGAAAACTTCATCCGAGCTTGATGAACTGACTCTTACAAAATCAACATAGACGCAAAGAAAAAATTCTTGGAACAATGCACGTGAAATTCCGTGAGGAACTTTGACTGTATGTACCACACAATTCAATATTCAAATCACATGGTCACGTGTTTATCCTGATATGCATATAGCATTTGTCTCTGGACATTGAACACCATGATATATAAAAAGAATATATTAAGAAGAAGATATTTTATTTCAATTATGGGCCCCAAAGGGCATAAACATTACAACATCAATAATTTTCATAATACAATACAAACAATGATATATAAAAAGAATAATTTGTATTTAAACAGTTTAATGCATTACGGTATGTGAATCGGCTACAATAAAAAGCATAAAGAGAGGCCTAAAATACCAAAGGGACATTCAAACTCATAAGTAGAAAATAAACTGCAACACCATGGCAAAAAAAGGAGACCAAAAGACAAAAACGGTACACAAAACACATTATAGAAAACTAAAGACCGAGCAACACGAACCCCACCAAAAACCGGGGGTGATCTCGGGTGCTCCGGAAGGATAAGCAGATCCTGCTCCACTTGTGGCATCCGTCGTGTTGCTCATGTATAATTACAAACCCGATGATAAGTCTAATTCGGTAGGAAACATTCGGGGAAAAGAGGACGGGATTGTGGTTATAACAATTGGAACATATCCGTCATCATTCAGAACAGATATTCCATAACGGTCAACCAACTCTAAAATTCTATTTATAGTAATATTTCGTTATTTGGTTGACTATTATGAAATATATGTATCACAGATAACGTTGCATGATTGTGTCATTTGTCATAACAATATTCACCTTCTTTCTCGTAATCGAATGCGACCCATTGCCGAATGTTTGATTGTCGTGTCAACACCACGGTGCTCGATCATGAACAAATTATCCTTCCGGTTCACATGAGTTTTTGGTGGGTACGTTTTTCTTAATGAAGTTTTCTGTCAACTTTTGTTCCTATTTTCGTCTTTCATTTTTCATTTTGTTATGGTGTTATCTGTCTATCTTCGACTAATGGTTTTGTTCGGTCACTTTATATCCTCTTAATTATTAATTTTTAAACGATTTGAGCGAAAATTTAACAAGCTTATATAATCAGTGACCCTTTGAGAAAATAATAGATTTTCTATTTTCCTTGGTATCAGAGTACCAGTACCAGTAGAATATAGTGACCAAACGTCCAGAATGCACCAATGAGAATATAATGTTTATCGTTTGTAGTATTCTCATAAAAACGTTTGCATATTTGCATTATAGCTGAAATAAAATTGCAATCTCGAATAATGAGAACTATTTAAGTTCTTAAAGAATATGTAGATAAAGAATCTATAATATGTTGGGTTTTTTAAACTAATGCATTTTAATGCAAGTGTGGTTGATATAGATAACAAACAAGCAGCCCAAAAGAAAAAGAAAAATAGATATCCATATATGTATAGTACACAATAAGTTGGATCAATTTAACATATAGTAGCTAGCCAAAATGAAAGTAGAAGTTAAGCATGTCTATGACTCATCCTGTGTCAGCAGCAAATAGGAAAGTATTATGGTTTCCTAAAGGCAGCTGACACCAGAAACGATACCTATGGACCATAGGCATGTAAAATGTGTGTAAATGTCTCTTTCCTACCTGTATCAAAAGCAAACAAGGAAGCATCATAGGTAACTTGAATGCAGTTGATACCAGGGATGATGCCTCAAGGATATAAGAGAACATTTGAATAAATAATATATCTTAACAATTAATTCTCTTTTCTTTTAATCGGCTAGTATGTTTGTGATATTCAGATGAATATTATTATTTTCTATGTCCAAACAAATGTATATACACACATAGATTTCCTTTAACTAATCTTCACTAAGGAAGATGTTTGTATATAAAATTACATATTATTTTAAGTAAATCAACATTTTCTACACTAAATAACCAGATAATTTTGTTTTGACTGCTCATATGATTAAAATAAGAATTATATTTTGCAATACTAGCTAACATACAATTTCTATCATCCTCAAATTTGTTGCAATCAAATAGAAAATGAGCCTCATCTTCGACAGTATTGGAAGAACATTTATTACATATTCTGTTAATTCGGGAATACTCTGATATCTACCTAATTCTATTTGTAATCTATGAGAAGATACGCGTAATTTAGTAAAACTTCTTCGAAGTTCAAAATTCTTGATCAATGTTAGATATTTTCAAAACCAAAATTTGTTTTATATAAAAGGTAGGTTTTCAGTTTACTGTCTGAAAATTTATTTGTTTGTTTCTTCCAACAGCTTATAAACAATATTGATAGCTTGGTTTGTATATATTTCTTAAATTTGTACAAGGATTCACAAAATGGAGCATTTATGGCATTTGTATAGTCAATACCAAGTATTTTAAAATAACATTTATTGAACCATACCATGATGTTTTATTCATGTGATGTAGTGTCTTTGATTGTGTATATGCCTCTTTTAATAAAGGAAAATTATTACCTAAATTTTCTAATCTATACCAGTACAATAACATTCCTTTTATAATATTAAAATATATTGAAATCTTCCAAGTTCAGATAACACTGCAGCATTTGTTGTTTTCTTGTGTACCCCAAGTATAAATTTACAAAATTTTATATGAAGTTTCTCACAGGGTAAACCTGAATATAATTTTTCAAAAGATATATCTTCCTTCTTACATTTAGAGGAAAGAAAATTAAACATCCCCATATTTCGCTACCATATAATAAAATAGGTTTTACAGTGTGGTCAAAAACATGAATACTTGTTTTTACATTAGGATTAAGTGATAAAAGATCTTTCCTTAATTTGAAATAAGCTTTCAAAGATTTTTTGTATAGTTCATTTTGAGCATAACTGAATGAACCAGATGAGCTTAAATATAAACCTAGGTATTTGTATTTTGAAACACATTCCAGATTTATATTCTGAAATGTGAATATCTGTTTTACATGTATAATTACAAACCCGATGATAAGTCTAATTCGGTAGGAAACATTCGGGGAAAAGAGGACGGGATTGTGGTTATAACAATTGGAACATATCCGTCATCATCTGTGAACAGATATTCCATAACGGTCAACCAACTCTAAAATTCTATTTATAGTAATATTTCGTTATTTGGTTGACTATTATGAAATATATGTATCACAGATAACTTTGCATGATTGTGTCATTTGTCATAACAATATTCACCTTCTTTCTCGTAATCGAATGCGACCCATTGCCGAATGTTTGATTGTCGTGTGCAACACCACGGTGCTCGATCATGAACAAATTATCCTTCCGGTTCACATGAGTTTTTGGTGGGGTACGTTTTTCTTAATGAAGTTTTCTGTCAACTTTTGTTCGTATTTTCGTCTTTCATTTTTTCATTTTGTTATGGTGTTATCTGTCTATCTTCGACTAATGGTTTTTGTTCGGTCACTTTATATCCTCTTAATTATTAATTTTTAAACGATTTGAGCGAAAAATTTAACAAGCTTATATAATCAGTGACCCTTTGAGAAAATAATAGATTTTCTATTTTCCCTTGGTATCAGAGTACCAGTACCAGTAGAATATAGTGACCAAACGTCCAGAATGCACCAATGAGAATATAATGTTTATCGTTTGTAGTATTCTCATAAAAACGTTTGCATATTTGCATTATAGCTGAAATAAAATTGCAATCTCGAATTAAATTCTTGTTCTGTTGTTCTTTAATCAACTTGTTCTACGCACACATTTACGGTTACTTAATTTGATTAAAACCATTCATATTTAATTTGTAGGAATTAAGAAAACTCGTCCCCTGTTACCAACAAAACTAGTCTATTAACAGAAACCCTATATAAGTAATCAGAGTTTAACGAAATTGCTAACTTGTGCCAAGCAAATTGATTACTTATTAGATCCAACAGTTTAAATACAGATAACTACGTTTTATCGCCTTTTCAAAGATCATTATTTGAACTAAGATTGGAACAGTAAAGTGTTTTATTAACGGAAGACCCAATCGAGAGTGTACGCGGAAGCCTCGTGCGTGACCTATAATGAGTTGTAATCTGCAGTGAGTGGCCGCTAATCTGATCACTCCGCGAGATAATTCTCGAGAAGGTCTTCTTTAACAAACGTATTGGCTGATTGAAGCATTAAGATGTCTGATGAAGTCGTGTTTCATCAGGGTCAAGATACCTTTTTCAAAGAATCATTATTTTTCAAACAAATTTATATGCGAGATAATTCGGTAAAATGCAAAGTGCGTGTCAAATTACGAGGCATTGAGAAAATGATTGTAACATTGTAGTGGCTAAATTAATTTCACTTAATTCAATATGATCAAATAATAACTACGAAATTACAATTAAATGGTAATTTCGACAATAAAAGAATCTCTGTCTGCTCTGTGAACTCTTTTATAATTGTATCTTCATTTTTCAAATTTCTTTTCATTTCTTGAAGAGCAATTTTCATGTTTGAACAAAATCTGATGGGATGTACAAAAATTTCTGATTTTACAAGTCCAAAAACTTCTATTTTTTGTTTATTAATTTATATATCTGTGTCTTTGGTTACCTTTATACGAATACCTTTTTTTATGTTTGAAAAAACTCTGCAAGAATTTGTTATATTATAATGATTAAATTCGATTTCCAAATATTCTTTGTTTTATCAAATGATACAAATTAATATATGTCTGAGGTTACATAAAAACAAACAGTATGTCACAGGCAAAGTTTTCTTCCTTGTTTCGATGAGCTTTGAGCGGCAGTTTTTTTTAATTGTCTAATATTAAAACTACTATTTTAAATGAAAAAAAAATGAGAATATACGCATGACACGCTATGAAATTATATATATACTAATTACATACTGTATATGCAGATTGGTTTTTTTTTCTGTTGGCTATGCATTCACTACTTCTCTGGAATCGGGGCAGTTATGTAGTATAAACACCTGACTATTAAGACCATATGTTAAAATTAAGATTTAGTTATGTTATTTACATTGTTAGGTAGTATTTAGTTATGTTATTTACATTGTTAGGTAAGATTTAGTTATGTTATTTACATTGTTAGGTAGGATTTAGTTATGTTATTTACATTGTTAGGTAAGATTTAGTTATGTTATTTACATTGTTAGGTAAGATTTAGTTATGTTATTTGCATTGTTAGGTAAGATTTAGTTATGTTTTTACATTGTTAGGTAGGATTTAGTTATGTTATTTACATTGTTAGGTAAGATTTAGTTATGTTATTTACATTGTTAGGTAAGATTTAGTTATGTTATTTACATTGTTAGGTAGGATTTAGTTATGTTATTTACATTGTTAGGTAAGATTTAGTTATGTTATTTACATTGTTAGGTAAGATTTAGTTATGTTATATACATTGTTGGGTTGCTTTCACATTAACATTTGTATACCTCACATCGTAGGATATTTACAATTGATTGATTGATTGATTGAATGATTTACAGAAACCAGCGCATTCCACAAATGTTTCTTATTAAAAATGTTAATTTCTTTCCAAAGTTGTCTGTTTATTGGTTTGATTTTGCAATATCTCAATTTTTTTCAAATCAAAATTTAAAGAAACGAAACATTGCTCCATATTTTACATTAGTTTTGAAATTTAAGAACTTATCCAACTAAAATTGAGCAAATTGCAAAAGGCTATTCAATGTTTAATAGCCTGGAAATAGTTATTTTGCTAATTTATATCAAGAGCTACCTATAAAATGTCTAACTAGTGTTCATAGAGAATCTGATTTTATGAACTCCACTGTGAAAATTATGTAAAGGGAGATAACTCAATGATATGCAGTGCATTACTCATAACTTTCAAGTCATTTTTTTTTCAATGAACAGACAGTATGAGACGAACTCATTACCCTTTCCATGATGTGTATACTCAACATTTATTCAGATGACAAAATTTAATACTTGGAAGTATTTATTCAAGCTTTATTCAAGTGAAACACTTTTATGAAAATTTACAATTAATTGTTTTATGGAATTGACCGATACTTAATTCGAAGACCCGGTCTTTCGAAGATTTTAAACCTAAGACAAATAAAGATGTCGTTCCTTTTTAGAAATAAAGCAGCTTTCATGGAAAATGTAAATAGGAGGGTTTCTTTTCCACATATTTTGTCTTACGAAAGCATCGTAGAATTAGCAATCAAATAAAATTGGACTTAGCTTTATGTCTCTATTATTAAAGCACTATTTGGAGATAATCTATATATAGCTACCATCAGAGACATTCAGACTAATAGTAAAATCTTTAAGAAGTAATTAATACTGTTATACAACACAATTATACCCGTATATCTGTAATGCCGAGCGATGAACGAGTAGGACTAAAAACGATATCTGTAATGAGCGATGAACGAGTAGGACTGTAAACGTTGAACGGATCCCTTAATTAGATGACATCATTATCATATCTAAACTACAAAATGTTGGTGTTTATAACTAATCATTATACCGTTACAGGAAAATATAAATTACTTGACTGGTGGCATTTTCAGAATAATTAGAGCTTAATTATTGGATAAATTAACGAGAATAATGTTTGCGGCATTTCGTTCAGCGGGAGGTTCATAGCAATAGGGAGTGGGCGTGGTTATTAAGACACGCTACCAAGTAACTCACAGCACGGTCTAACCGTTGTCAGCAACGTCACCTGTCCTTAAAGAAATATCAAACAACAGTTTTCTTCTCATTAACAAAGCTGACTAATTGCCGTAAAAATTAATCACTCAGCTTGAAATACAGAAGTCAGGATACTGGCTTACAAATTTTGAAATCTTCATTAAGAACAGGAAAATATTTTACTTTTATGCTCAATTGGATTAATTTGACAGGGCCTAATTTAAATTCACAAAGAACTGTTATTAAATGGGAAGGATTTCCTTTATTAAACTTTCGTAGTTTGTCGAGAATTGTGTCATCTGCATGTTTTAAACCGTTTTAAATTTTATTTAATGTTTTCCAAATAAAACTTAAAAGTTTATTGTTACACTATATAAGCTATGTATTGAATACGTGCACATATTTATACCTCAGAGACACTTCTCTCTTTTTCTCTTTGCGATATGTATTTTATAATGTATTCAAATTGCGAAAGAAAAAACGATAATTAAATAAAATAACAGTACTTCATTAAGTAGGGTCGATGTTCCTGTATTTGTCTAGTTTCACTCGAAGGGATAATAATGGAAGGTTGTTTAAAACAACTAAAATTTAAATATTACAAAGCCTATATAATATACTTAGGTTCGTCACCATCTATTAAATGAATTTTAGCAATGATCGGGGAACTTTTAGAAAAATGTCACACGAGTGGAAAATATATCTTTTGGGAATCAATCAGTCTCTCCCACCAACCTTTTATTTTATTTTACATAACCAATCATTTCATCAAGTATTCTAATAATCTTTATTCTCATATACCATAAGAACCACATGCTATAGAATATGCCCAAAATTTGATTAATAAATTTCTCGAAAATTAAAATAATATTCATGTTTACACAATTTGTTTTAAAAGATAAATAACTATTTGCTTTCTTTTCTTTTCTCAATAAATATATTTTCTTTTCTATATTAATTTATGAAGTAAAAGACTTTATGAATTTTGCATATTATATATCAGAAACGGATATTTGTATTTGTTCATTTGGGTTTCCGTTTTCTAAATCTTAAGACTTTTCTTAATTAAAAAAAAGTGATTCGTACTATATATATGCATAACATGAAATTTAAACGAAAGAGCAAAAGAAAAATTTAAAGGATATTAGCATTATGGACACCGATAAAAACTACCGTGAACTGTCAATGCTTGATCTGCTATGTCACAGGGAATAATATATATGATCAGAACTAACTTTCAATATAACTGCGGATCTTTACTTTATTTTGTTAGTTGTTTGTGTATCGATCTGATGAGTAAACCCGTTTTCAACTGATTTTTACAATTTGTTCTTACGTTGTCCTGTTACACCCTGTTCCGAGTTGGTGAAGGGTTGACTATGAGTGCTTGAAATACTTAACCTCGCCACAGTGTGTATGTGTCTGTCCCAAGACAGGGCATGGTTGTCATTTGTTGCTGTCTATCATATTTGTTTTTCGTGAACTGTTTCGTATACAGTGTATATATACATAAATCAGGCCATTGGTTTTTCATTTATTTGATATTTTGTCATGTAGGGCCTTTATAAGCGACTACTATATATATATGAGTTCGAATCCCGGCGAGGAGAGAACAATTTTTCACTTCTGTTCTCGTACTATGAACAACAAATTTATTTATTTTGTAAAAAATATTTCCGTACTCCTACCAACAAATTATTATATTTAAATTTACCTGTGTGCGTTATTTTATTTAATACCATTTTGTCCAAGGCTATAGTTGTCTTTTTGACATTGCTTTACATCCCCCCTTTTTTATTTAATATTGTATTTATATTGTGTCATAAATCAAATTTATTCGTTCAGTGTATGTTTACTTGTTTTTGTTAATATGTCTTTTTTGATTGAGTTAAGCCATTTCAATTGATATTTTATAGTGTGTCTTTCAATGTTGTAATGTTACACTACTATTTCAGGTTAGGGTGAAGGTTGGCGCCTGTTAAAACGTTTAAACCCGCTGCATTTGTTTGCACCTGTCCTAAGTCAGGAACCTGTTATTCAGTGGTTGTCGTTTGTTGATGTGGTTCTTAAGTGTTTCACGTTTCTCGTTTTTTATATAGATTAGACCGTTGGTTTTCCTGTTTGAATTGTTTTACACTAGTCATTTTGGGGCCCTTTATAGCTTGCTGTTCGGTGTGAGCCAAGGCTCCGTGTTGACGGCCGTACTTTGACCTATAATTGTTTACTTTTTACAGATTGTGACTTGGATGGAGAGTTGTCTCACTGGCACTCATACCAAATCTTCTTATTTCTATATATAATTTTAGTTACATAGTGTGCTACATGTAGTGACCTTATACGATATATATGGGGTCAGTAAATTCCATATGGGGATTCGCTCGAATTTATTGACCCCATATATATCGTATTAGGTCACTAGCACACTGTATAACGAATTTATCTTACCGACTATCTTAACATGTGGTATTTAGACTAGTGGCCTATCAAAGTGATCAAGTCTTCAATACTTTGTATTGAGAACCTACTTCCACTGGTCTATATAAATCAAATGCCAACGATAGCAACTTGTAAGCTTTAAATGTGTTTTAGGAATTTACAATCGTTCATCATCAATTTCTTCGTCTGTTGAAACCTTTCAGATTTTTCCTCAACAAAACCCATTGAGCTATACAGGCTATTGACTTTGAACCAACAAAATCCATTGGGCTATACAGGCTATTGACTTTAAACCAACAAAACCCATTGGGCTATACAGGTTATTGACTTTGAACCCATTGGGCTATACAGGCTATTGACTTTAAACTAACAAAAAGTAAAATCACAAAACTACTGAACTCCGAGGAAAATTCAAAAAAGGAAAGTCCCTAATCAAATGGCAAAGTCAATAGCTCAAACACATCAAACGAATGGATAACAACTGTCATATTCCTGACTTGGTACAGGCATTTTCTTAACATAAGAAAATGGTGGATTGAACCTTGTTTTAAAGCTAGCTAAACCTCTCACTTGTATGACCTTCGTATCAAATTCCATTGGAAAAATTAAGCTTACAATTGGTGCAATTTTTGGGTCATGCGGTGGCAATATACAATTCACATTGTTCCTTTTGGATACGTTTTATAAGTTGCTCCAAACTTCTCAAGACCAGACGAAGAAACGGAGAAAACAACTGTATACCTAAAAGGTAAAAGGACCAAGATAAAACAAAAATAGAATCAAGAAAAAGTGTGTATTTAATATGTTTAAGTGGCTCCAACAAGTATCATAAATGTAGTGTAAGTATAAATAGTTTATGGTTTGTTTGAGATTTGAACATCGGTATACTGTTGCCTTTATTTACCCTCGTGGAAAATTTGGAAAACATTTATTTGTAAACTGTTAGTTGTTTTCGTACATGATATTGTTAAATCATCAACATTCACAAAAAAGAGAACCCTTAAATGCACAAGTTATGAAATTAATATTGAATGTCAATCCTAATCCGATCAGTGCCTATAAGTATTGTAAATACAATGTATATACTGAGCGGATTAAACTGTAGGAGACATATAATAGCTTAGCATCATGTAGTGGTGTTGACCATGTGATGTTCGATTGACATTCTTTATCGGGGGCTACAGTCTTTCTCCCGTCTATTCACCAATCAACTGCAACTACATTTTAAGTTCCGGTGTTTCAACTTTTAAAATAACCACTGTTGTTTGGTTAACTGATCCCCTTTTTTCTGAACATTTTTTTGTTTATTGTGTTCTTAATTTTTTTTTTTTTTTAATGAGTCATATGAAACGAGTTTCTTGTAATTAAAATGTTATCGAAATTATTGAACCAATGCATGCATATGTACTAAATTAAGTCCTGTATGCACGTTTTTTACATTTATTACGAATTTATAGCGTATCATCGACAAATAACATTTCATTCAGTGATTGTTGATCGCCGTCGGAAAGCTTATTAACTTTCGATTTTTTGCCGAAGTTTAACGGATCGTGACATTGATAAATAATCAACGTGGAGCACGTAAAAAATAAGTGAATTGATAGAGCCGTGATATTTTTTTCAATTTTTCAATTAAACTTTTCCTTATCAGTTGTTAAATGATTTGGTGTATTTAATTTGTTCTTTGAGAATCAGTTATTACTATCTACCTTCCAGAACACGTTTGTTTACATTCTTTCATCACGGTTTATCCCTCGCACTTGCACTGTGCGGTGGCCGAAATTATAACGAGAGGTCTCGTAGTAAAGTTCACTGCATACGGAAAAATATAGAATTAGTGTACCGGAAGACAATAATTCAATAGCAGTACATTTATAAAGATTTTGATAATATGAAGGATTTTCTTTCACAAGAAAGTTCACGTACACTTGTTTTACAGTAAAACTTAACCATTCAAGTATATACAACATATTCAACATATTTTTAAATTGAAGATTCATATGACTTTAAGAAATAATTTTCTTCCAGGAAAATTAGAATAGAGGGACATCAAATATAAACAACTGTTACTTTAACAGCGTATGGATAAGAGCAACAATACATTAAGTTAAAGTGGAAATAGTTTAGAATATGATAGACTATTAACTAAAACTATAGGCTCTTAAGAGCCTGTGTCGCTCACCTGCATCTTCAACAATGGCCACTTTTCAGTAAAAATCATCATTAAAGAGGAATAACTCCATTAAGAGTTAACTGACAATTTCAGTGACATATTTGTAGATCTTATCCTGCTGATATTTTTTAATTTTTAAAGTTTCTATTAATCTATTGTAGTGCAAAAAATGCGTAAAAATGTTAAAAATTATCTTTTAAGGGCAATAACTGAAATAACGAGTCGACTGAAGATTTCTGACATTATGGCTTATGTGTAGATCTTACCTTGTTGCTCATTAGTGCTATTTAAAGTTTCTATCCATCTATTACAGTTTTCAAGATAATAGGCAATAAACTGTTAACACAGAGATATGTCTCGCCTATTTGTTATTTTGATAATGCAAATGTTGAAATTAAAATAGCAATACTTTAACATGTAAGTCATGCAAATATTTAAAGCCAATGAACCAGGACTGAAGGTACAGGGCTAAGTAATCTCCATGGAAATGAGATGTGCCAATGCTAATACAACTGCAAACCAATTACCATTGACTTTTCATAAGTCGTTCCCTTTAAACAAACATAAACACAAACATTAACTTGTAAACTATGTAAAAGTTTCAAAGTCAATGAATCATGAAGAGGGAGTGGGGTTATATAATCTCCGTGGAAATGAAACTTGCAAATGTATTACCAAATGTCAATGATTTAACATTAGTGGTACATCATAAACTGACCTAATCACAAACTAATACATGTAAACTGAGCAAAAGTTTCAAAGTCAATAGACCGTGACTGAAGGGTAAGGACCAAATATACTCTATGGAAATGAGATGTGCTAATGCTTATACAACTGCATACCAATTATCATTGACCTACCACTACCAGTTTCCCTTAAACTGACATAATCACAAAACTAAGCAAAAATTTCAAGGTCAATAGACCATGACAGAGGGGGCGTGGCCAAATAATCTCCATGGAAATGAGATATGCCAATGCTTATACAACTGCATACCAATTATCATTGACCTACCACTAGTGGTTCCCCAGAAACTGACCTAATCACAAACTAATACATGAAAACTAAGCAAAAATTTCAAAGTCAATAGACCATGACAGAGGGGGCGTGGCCAAATAATCTCCATGGAATGGAGATATGCCAATGCTTATACAACTGCATACCAAATATCATTGACCTACCACTAGTGGTTCCCCAGAAACTGACCTAATCACAAACTAATACATGTAAACTAAGCAAAGTTTCAAGTCAATAGACCATGACTGAGGGGGCGGGGCCAAATAATCTCCATGGTAATGAGATGTGCCAATGCTTATACAACTGCATGCCAAATATCACTGACCTACCACTAGTGGTTCACCATAAACTAGACTTAATCACTAAACTAAACGCCGACGCCGGAAA
This sequence comes from Mytilus coruscus, assembly GCA_017311375.1. Taxonomy (NCBI): domain Eukaryota; kingdom Metazoa; phylum Mollusca; class Bivalvia; order Mytilida; family Mytilidae; genus Mytilus; species Mytilus coruscus. The sequence continues at coordinate 1,445,302 of CM029599.1, read as the reverse complement.
CAGCATACCTATGTCTCGCTTTTTGACTCCGTCAAGGCGAGACAAAAAGGGATTAAATTGGTAAAAATCGTCATTAAAGGGCAATAACTCTAGTAAGGAGTCGACTGAAGATTACGACTATGTGACGTATATGTAGATCCTGTTGTGCTGATCAATTTTGCTTATTTTTAGATTCCATAACGCCAAAATTTGGTAAACATTGTCATTAAAGGGCAATAACTCCAATAAGGAGTCGTCTGACGATTTTGGTAATGTTTGACTTATTTGTAGATCTTGTCTTGCTGATCATGTTTGCTCTTTAAAGTTTCTGTCTATCTATTATAATTTTCGAGATAATAGGCAAAAAAAATTTAAAATATGGAAAAAAAATTAATTTAAGGTCAATAACTCCTATAAGAAGTCGTCTGAATGTTTTGACTTAAATGAACAATAAGTAGAGCTTAACATTCTGAACATTTTTGCCGCCTTTCAGATTTTCTCTATTCATAGCGGTTTTTGAAATAATAGGCAAAACTTGCATTTTACTCTTATGTTCAATTTTTAGCCATGTCGGCCATCTAGGTTGACAGGTAGGATCATCGCACGCATTTTTAAAACTAGATACCCTAATTATGATTGAGGCCAAGTCTGGTTAAATTTGGCTCAGTAGGTTCAGAGAAGATTTTCGTAAAAGTTAACGAACGACGACGACAACGGACGACAGACGCTTAATGATGAGAAAAGCTAACTTGGCCTTTCGGCCAGAGGACCTAAAAACTAATTAAAACACACAAAAAGTATTTAGAAAAAAGGGGGCCTAATTCCCAAAGCGCCTGTGATTACTCTGAACTAAAATTGCCTCTGACACACTGGAACATACAATATATTTACAGTTGATGGATGGTATCACAGATTTTAAGAAAATCTGGGATACAGATTTTTCAAATTCTTGAATGTTATCGATTACATTTAATGGTTTTATATCTGTAATATTGCTAGTTAAAGCAATATTTTCAAAACATAACCATAAGACTTTGCGGTATGGGTTTTACTCATTGTTGAAGGCCGTACGGTGACCTATAGTTGTTAATTAATTTCTGTGTCATTTGGTCTCTTGTGGAGAGTTGTCTCATTGGCAATCATACCACATCTTCTTATTTTTATATCTACTGATTTTTCTAATAAAATTATATGTTCTTGTAAAAATAAATCCATTTAGTGGATAGAAAATAATCATAGGGTAACCCAATTCATTTTTCATGTATTAATTATTTAATTGCTGTGAAAAAATGAACGTTTTTCGGCTTGACGTCGTATAAATGAAATTCAACGCTTACTTGGACATTTTAACAGAATTTTGACCAAGAACTTCATTTTACTTATGTATAATCAGGAATCAAATAGATGGCACATTTGATTTTTTTACATCATAAAAACGTAAATGTATCCTGCAAAAAGAAATTTTTAAGATATATGTGATAATGAAGGAATGGGGATCTTTGTATTCTGAGCACGTGATTTCTCTACCAGAATCTATGTCCAGTTTATACAAATATACACTCTATTTAAAGAATCGTCGCGTCATCATATTGAAGCAAAAAAAAAAAAACCAGTCAACTGGTATGTCATTTTTGTTATTCAACATATAAAATTTGTATGAACAATATTAAAAATATATATGACATCGCTTATGTACTGTTCCTTGCATTTAAGCTTCCTTTCCAAGTCTCGCTTTTCGACTTTGGGCGGTGGATTTCGAACGCCCATTAAAGCGAAGATTTCTTAATTGCTCTGTTTCAGAAAGATTGATAAAATAATAGTAATAAAAAAATAGACATGCACGTGCTGCATAATAGAAGTTTGCATTTATAAAATATTGGATATTGAACTAAGCAATGACATTTCTATAGACATTTTTATTGAGAAGAAATAAGGAGACGAACAGTAATATATAATTAGTCTATATATATGTACCGGGGATAGCGAAAGGGGCGTTTAGTTTAAATTATGTGACAAAATTAAGTTATGAATAATTATTGTTAATTTAAAAGCTTCTTAGGAAAAAGTGTAAATAACAGTATTATTAAGAAGTTTATTTTGTTTTGTTTTTTTAAACCAAAAATATACAATTTATGGAGTTAATCAGAGGCGGATCCAGAAGTTTTAAAAAGGGGTGTCGTAATCCCTAAAACTGAACATATACTATGTAAACCGCCGAGCAGAACGAAGCGAACAAAATTTTGGACGATGCTATGCCAAAAAATGATATTTTATTCCGATCAGAGGGAGGGGGCGTACATGCCATCTACACCCCCTGACTCCGCCTATGTGAATTGATATAGATAAAATGACATATACTAGTATCATCAACCCTATATCATATATTCGGGTAAATAAGATTGGTTCCTTTTTAAAACAGTCAATAGAATTGATGACAGAGGACTCTTGAAATATCAACTTAAAATAATGTTTTGATATTGTGTTTGTTTATGTTGTCGCTTGATTTATATAGTATTATCACAATACAGCTTTGAATTTAAATTCAAAAAGAATATGACATGTTAGTTATCCTATACTATGAGGTTCATCTATTATGGACGCAGAAAGGCAGCTTTAAATAAACATTTTAATATCATAGTTATACATACTTATCTATATTCACACTTTTACAGTTATATGAGATAATTATCTTTTTTGATACTATATACGTTGGCTGGGATGGGGACGATGCTCTCGTATTTTGAAAATGCGATGCTATCTGCACGTTGATAAACCCAGTTACAACTTTTTAGGGAAGCCCTTCATGACAAGTTAATCTGTGTTCCCAAATTTCTTCCTTCTGTTGAAGTCTAATTTACCCGACCTAATTGACATCGATTAATTCTTTTAAGTTGTGTTTGTCTTGAATTTATTCATGAAATATGTGCCACTGGACGTTAGATAGACAAGACAAAACAATTCGTCTTTACGAATTTAACTTTATTGCCTCTATTCATGTCATTTAAGATTTACAAATATTTCTTTGAAATGTTTCCTATTTATTATTGATACAAATACTTTCTTCGACCTAAAACTTATATAGCAATAATTTAGAAAATGGGCATTGTATACAAATGACTTTTATGAAAAAGGGGGGTGTAGTGTCAAGTAAATTATGAAACTTGAATGAAAAAGGATATCACGGCATATATGAGTAAAATACTTTTCTTTTTCTGTAGTATACAATTTTATTACAAAGAAGCATATTTTATTTCTTGCAGGTGACTCGTTTAACTGTTTTTGCAAGCTTCATAGTTTCATTGATAATTTTTTTACCTATTGTATTGTCTCCAAGAAGAAAAAAAAAACTATGCACACCGTTAACGTTGTTCAATGAAAATAAATGAACTTGGTTTGTTTACTATTAAAAAAAGAAGTTAAGTTACTTTGTTTCATCTTAAAAAATGATCACAGATTTCTTTTAGCAAAGTAACCCATATAGGAATCTATATGTCCATGATATTTTAATATCACTTATTGTAATATAGTAATATAGACATTAACTAATGGTTTGACATAATAAAACATATTTCCTTTATATCATTTATTTAGTTTTTTAAGGTTATTAGAACCCCGTAAATTTCGGTACGGGTAACATTAAAGTCTGTTGGTCTATAATCGACACTGTGGCTGCTTTAAACGCAAGAGTGTGTACAATATATACAAATTTATTCACAAGTGGACAGCTTGAGAGCTAGAGGAAGACTGCCCAAGCAACAGTTCACAAACATACATTAATTCAAAGTGTATTTGAAATAAAGAAACATTATATTTAAGAATATAGAAACATTTAAAACAAGAAATATTAAATTTAAAACTAAAACGAGAAACATTCAATCTTAAACGAGAGTTCATATATAGCACTTTTCGAATTATAGTAAAAGTTCCTAACGTCACTTTTCTTCCGGTTATATTATCTTAAGATAAAACTTTTTATGTTATTTTTTTAAATTATTCTATCGTAAATCATTTTCAAGATAATGTCCTCTCATTAAAAATATAGTAAGTTTCCTGATTTTTCTGGAAAAAAGCCTCAAACATTAAAACTGAGGTTTTACAAATGTGAGTGGTACTTTCGGTCGTTTTATACACCATCTGTAGCTTATAATGACTTGTAAAGGCAAGATCAAAGTCAGAAATGTTTCTCGCCCTGTACCATGAACTTTATTGTAAGAACTCTTAAAATCTTAAATGGCGAAAGATGTTTTCTTAACAAGCAGTCTGACGTTATGCTAAATTAGTTAGTTAAGAAGTAATCAACAAATTGTTTTTCTTGCTGCCACAGTTTAAAGCCTAAACTCCCCGGGAAGACGAAGTTAAGTGGACTTGATTTTCTATTCTTCTGAGCATCACGTTCGTCCATTTTATTCTGTTAGAACAAAAATTGAAAATATGGTAAAATTACAAATTGATAAAAAAATCTATTCAAAGCTACTCAAAGTCTAGTATCGCGGGCTCGCTGAACGCCGCGAGACATCTCATTATTGCGGGAAGTCAATTTCAGCGTATCAGCTAATCCATTCCGATATTGTATTGGCCCATTACAAAAGATTGACAGCTATTTGTATTGATATTCAATTAGAATGGGCGTTAAATAGTTATATGCATAAAGATATAAGCTAATAAATTAATGTTTTCAGAATCTGTTTATTATAGATTTCTAAAATACTGCAAATGGATTAATTGTTTTATTATTGTAATTTGAGAGAACGGAGACTCAACTGCTTATTTGTTCCGTTTTTTTTTTCTAACTTTTTCTTGTACAAAAAGCGAGAGAAAAAAAAAGAGTTTTAGAAGCATATATAAATATATTTAATTGATAATATATAAACTTTAAGGAAAATGATGAATTTTGCCCATCATCCAAGTTATGCAGCCGCGCTCGGGATGACAGCCGCTAGTACTTTAGGATTCTCCGCAAATTTTGCTTCACATAATCTACACACTGCCGAAAATACAGACAGAACATTTTCACATTCTAGAAATTCATTCGCTATTCAGGAGCTTTTAGGACTTCGAAGTGAGGATGAAGAAAAAACAAGGACAACTCACAGTGATGCTTTGATTTCTCCTTCTGCATATTTGGCCACCTCCCTGGCACCGTTAGGGAGCCCGGGGCTTAAGGAATCCGCTGCTAGCTTGCCTTATTCCAGTTGGCGTTCAACTTTTATAAATGCTCTAAACAATTCCGCTCAGACTGTATTCGGCATAGGAGCGGGTCAAGGCTTACCAAAAGGCGATATAAAATCAAGTAAGTGAAAATATTAATATTTTGCTGTTCACAAATGAGCAAAAACAATTTCAAAATTGCAATGTGCATGCAAAATCAAAATATGTAGACTGTAAAATTTTATTTTAAAATATTTCTGTTTCTTCTTAAACTAAAATTTTACTGTAAAAACAAAAATAAAAAGTAAATAAAAAGTAAGAAAACGACAGTTTTAAGTAGTTCGGTTTTGTTTAAAACGTTTTTTCAAGTGCATAAATGTATTGTATTTGTCGCCATACTTTTCAGCATATCATTTGTAGTTTTATCAATAGTTTTAGGGTTTACAATGTTGTATATTCAAATATGATATTCAAATTTTAAAAATCGTGTTTGTATATCTTTCTTTTCTTTTGTTGTTTTATATATAAATACACTACAGGTAATATAATTTATATATAAATACACTGCAGGTAATATAATTTATATATAAATACACTGCAGGTAATATAATTTATATATAAATACACTGCAGGTAATATAATTTGATAATTTTGTAAATGATAAAGAACCGATTGAAAAATTAATAATTATTTAATAACAATTTTAGTTTTACAAATAAAATTTCCCGTTAATACGCAAAAAAAATTAAAAGCTAATTTTGTATGATCTTTTTTATGATTTTGATCTTATTAGCGGCATTCAAAACGTAATACATTTCAAGGGAAGAAACAGATTTCTGTATATTTCAACCAAATTTTCGCCGACTGTCTTTTGGATAATGCTAACGGTTTCTGCAATAATAGGCTTAACAATTGACACATCGCTGCCTGTGTTTACTGGGGTACATCCTTATAACAAATAAACATTCATTAGCCAAACGAAGATTAATTGTAACGATGGCAATTTTCTAAAAGCCTGTTGTCCGTGATAAGATCACACTGGATGCCAACCTTAACCTGGAGCCATTTTGATGGTACCAGTTTGAGCGATCTATATTTCTGATAATATACATATAAAATACGTTTAATTAAATTATCAACAGTTTTTCATTTTGTATTAATGATATCATAAAAAAAATTGAACTAATTCAAAAGCAGTCGTAATGTTTATACCTGCAAAAAGATAATTTTTAGAATGCAATCCCTGCAGGGCTTCAAAGTGTATTCAGGTATTAAATATCTTCATATTACTCATTATCAAATATTAATTTGCTAATTTAACTTTTTATTATCGCTAGTTATTCCATTTGGCTGATTGACAAAAGATGTAGCAATAAAATTATTATTCATATTTCTCGGATATTACGGTTACCTGTTCAATTAATTTAAACAGGTAAGCACGTGCTGGATCTACGGGATTCACCGGTGTTTGTCCTCGAGTGTCACATTATATACACTTCAAACGCGCAAAGGACTAGATTGTTTTCTACTCGCGGGTAAAGACAGGAAGTGTTTCTTTCAAAATTATTATCTTGCACGTGAAAAGATAACATTTAATTTCGTAGATGACAAAGTTGAGGTTTTTCCTACGGGAATAATCGAGAATTTACTAACAATGTTTTCTGATTCAGAAGAAAAAAACTTTTTAAACTTTCGAAGTCAATCATATTGTATAACGTCTAATAGGAAATTGTTTTAAATATTAATCTTAATTATTATAATATCCGCAATTTCATTTGTTTTCGCTTCGATAAATATGTTACTTAGAATTTTGAAGACCCAATACTTATAAAAGTTTTAATTTCAATGCTTGCTCATTATACATAAGCTGTTCCTTTAGCAAAAAAAAAAAAAATAGAGAAAAAATAAGAATTAGCAAATATGTTTTTCAAAATAATCATTTGTGGTGTGAATTCCGTGAATCTATATTTCTAGGGCTCATCAAATTATTTCATGAAAATAAAACCTATAATTTATAATTTATAATTATGATTGCAGACAGGTTTAAAACAATTGGTAATGTTATCATGTTAACAAAATTTATTAAGTCTTACTATGATTTAAAATATAAAATATCATATATACTAATCCAGAAAGAATTGAAAGTTAAAAAGGAACAAAGTGTTCAAACTTAAATTATAAATTGTACATTAAAGAAAAAGCACTCTATATCTGTACTTTGATTTGGTGGTGTTACATCCTACAAAATCTATCCAAATTATTTTTTGCAAAGCATTCCGCTGAAGCCGGTGCTAGGGGCCGTCTTAAACTTGCAGTGAGGTGAGAGTTTTTGGTCCGTGTTGAATGCCTCACTGTGACTTTGAGATGAAGAACAGCAATAAAAGTACTGTTTCTTTGCTTTTTGTGTGGTTTTTGCTGTGCATATACTGTTTTTTCGTCATGGATGGATATCCCATATCCTTTGTTTTCTATTTTTCTACAAAAAGAACTATTACTGTACATACCAGAAACAAATTCCTTGTAAGTGATAGAAACTATACAGTGTGTTCTTGTGATGAAACTGGTCGTAATCAAACGATACAAATATACACAAATGGAGTAAAATATCATACAATACATAAGCTTGTATAAAGCATAGCTCTGGTTCCTTGTCCTTGTTTGTATCAGGTTTTGGACTTTCAAAAAATAATTTTGCCTCGAGCATCATTGAAGAGACATTAGATGTCGAAATGCGCATCTGGTGCAGTAAAATTGTTACCGTAAATATTTTGTACAGATTATGTGCATGGTGGTCGTTTTTGAAAATTAAATTGATACTTTCTAGGACAAGGAATACAATACAAATATATTCAAAGCTCAATCTCTCAATTTGGCGCGTTTTTAACTACTTTTACGGAACACAAAATGAGTCAATTTTTTTTAGATTTAGAACATAGTATTGGTGATAAAGGAAGTGTTGATAGTCTAGATGGAACGACTGTTGGAGGGAAGAAAAAGAAGAAGAAGCGACGTCATAGGTCTGTAGTTTTATAATTTTGTCAATATAAAACAATTTCTAAAATTCTGTGCCAATATCATAAATTTTCAGTCAGGCAATCGTTTTGTATTTTCATCGGGTGCTGAAATTGATTGCTGCTCTCCATTTGATGAAATTATGGCGTCGGTTTTATTTGCTGTCAGTCGATTTTGCCTATGTAACGGAACCAAATCAGTTGACCGTGCCTGAAGACGTCTTTAAAAAAGAATCGCGATTGTTTATTTTCAAAAAAAAAATATCTGGAGTGTGGATAATTTACTTTCTGCCACTAGGTTGTTCAAATATTCACTGAGTGTCAAATTATGATACCAATGTAAATCCGTGATACATTTGTACTAGTAGTCAGTTCCACATTCCAATCGGGACCGTCACGTATACACGCTCTAAATTATATATAGAGCCTACTATATGCATGGGATTCAGTCTTGGCAGATATTTAAATTGATATCTATAGCTAGAGTTTTTGGAATATTTTTTTTTATTTTTAATACAATATGGCAGGTAATAAATTATATGTTATTTCCAGGAATACTGAGTACATGTTGTCCTATGAAATTTGATGATACTTTTTTAGGAATATGGAATATCGAGTTCTCCCTTTAAATAGCTCAATATAGAACCAGATGCTTACAGAATTCAGCTCTGTAAGATCCATACCTTTTTGAAAGTATTGGAATTTTCCCTAACTTTATAAACGAGGTTTTATCATTGTTCTCTTTTCATCGTTTCATGACAATTTCTAATTAGTTAAAATTGAGAAGATAATAATTTGTTAAGGTAATTTTGTAGAATCAATAAATACGGCTAGTTTAAAATACAATTTAATAAATATTGTGTTCATCCCTTTAGCTCTATTACACAAAACCATCGCGTGTCTCTGATTATGCCATGAAAACTTGTGAAATATAAAACCAGAATTTTCGTCCTGTTTTAATAACCTAATTATTGTCAAGTCAGTTGTATATTGTTGTTTTGTGGATTTGACGTGCGATATGATAATGACAACAATAATTGAAGTATACCCAGGGAGGCATTCGTTTGCATTTTACACATTGCTAATATAATACAGAAGCATTAACAGATTAGCACTGTAAATGCTACAATTGTTCCCGGTCCACTACAAACAATGGGATGACATTTTTTCTAATTGTTGCGATGTCTGCCTGATTCGTTTATCAATTTCGATTGGAAAATTGTCTAATTTTAGCTAATTTTCTAAGTAACCTTTATCAATTGGTATAATTTGAAACTGTTAATCTATCCGCAATAGCAGAGTAAAATACATCATTCACGTATCATACAAAGACTTACATGAAAATACTCTTTCTGTTATAAATAGCTTCACAGGATGCTGATTTAATTAGTTAGGATTAACTTTTTTGTATATCATTTGTATTTAAAGCATGCACCATCAAACTTGTATTTTGTTAAATTTATTGAACTATAAGGTTATTTTTCACGATTCACAGTTTTGTTTTCGGCTTATACTTTTATAGTTATTATAAACAGATATAATCTCGCGGAATTTCTATGTTTGCGATTATCATATATTTTTTTATGTACATCAGTAGCAAAATCATAATTTTAGAAATAATGAGCGATTTTTGATTTTGGTCGCGAAATTGATTACATAATAATAAATGGTTCGGGAATGAAAGTATTTTTGATTTATCGCTGTTCAATGTTTGCTATCATTGATCGATTTTTGATTTCAAGAATAACTGATAAATAATAAATTATTGAAATGCACATATAACCAGTGTCCGATGTCTTATTCACGCATGAATGGAAGTGGCACTTACAAAAAAAGGTGAAATACCACTTTTGATCAGTTATGTTGAAATGATATGAATGCTCCGACATAATCATACACAGTTTTGACAATACAATTGGGCGTTAAGACAAATTAGGCACCCTTTTTTCTTTATATATATATTTCAGCTGTTGTTGAAAATGGAATACATATCAATTGTCCTTCAATGATTCTTCGTTAGCATCACCCTTTCTTTCTTAAACTTATAATCTAAAAGTGTTTGCTCTTGGTTTTCGTATTTTCTCTCTATGTATATCTCATGGGACGCGAGCAACACGACGGGTTTCATCGGTGGAGCAGGAATTGCTTACCCTTCCGAATCCCCCTGAGTTTTTTAGTGTGGTTTGTGTTGCACTATCTTTAAGATGTTGTCTGTGTAGTTTTTCGCATACTGTGGTTTGTCTGTTCGTCTTTTATCTTCAACTTATAATTTTGACAGCCTCGTTTGTATCTATTTCCCTTTTTAAAACAGGCTGAGTTTTTTATAACTGCACTTTATTCAAATGATTTATCAAGAATGTAAATATTGACATAAACATCACCTTATTGTCTTTTCATGCGAGAAAGAACTTAACATTTTCATGCGAGAAAGAAATTAACATTTTTATGCGAGAAAGAAATTAACATTTTCACGCGAGAAAGAAATTAAAATAAAAGAGTTGTCTTTCTTGTTTTAACGTATTGCAGTGCATTCCATACAAACGATATTTGCTGTCAAGAAAGTATTTTAGGGAAATTAAAATTGAATTTCTATTCTTCTTGGTTTTCTAGACAGTTATCAAAAAGAATATATGTGTAGCAATCGCTAATGCATGCTTCTTTAAAGCCCGATTCGAACTCAAAATTGCATAAGATTGTGTCAAGGTAGTTAGAAATCTCATTTTCGTATTGTATCAATAGCTATATCCGGAGTTGCCAAGATAAAATATCTGAAACTGTTGTGTGAGGACTTTTTATGTTGTTAGATTGTTGTTCCAGTGACAATTTTCTCCTTTAATTCATGTATTTTCGTCTCTCAAAAATTATTAACAGATTAAATTGTTAATCCAATAACTAATAAAGTTATGATAAATTTGAGGTCATGTCTTCGACGTCAAAACACAATTATAACTAATGCTTATGTTTAATTTCAAATGATAAATCATTATTTACGTTCTATCAGTAAAATTGTAACATTAATTTGTTTTATTTTACAGAACAATTTTTACAAGTTATCAACTTGAAGAACTTGAAAAGGCGTTCAAAGAGGCTCACTACCCGGATGTATACGCACGTGAGGTTCTAGCACTCAAAACAAGTCTCCCTGAGGACAGAATTCAGGTTTGTGTAAATTGTTTTGCCTTCATAAATGCTTTTTCTAGGTATGTCTACATACAAGTTTGTCTTTATCTTCATGAAAATAATATATAAAACTATATAAAACGACTCAAAAAATGAGTCTGGCAAAACTAGAACAGATCATTTTTTAATCCTAGTATGAAGAAGGAATGTACAAATTCATTCACGCATAGTAACAGGTAGATGGTACTCTTCTGTTTTTGATATATATTATTTACCATGATTAACTAAAAGTACCGACGTAACACAAGACAGTAGTTAAGGAACATATTCGTAAGTGCAGTCTCCGTGTCAAAATATTTCTGACAACGATGATATTGTCAGAAGGCTGTAGTACAGTAATACAGTGGTTGCCGTTGGTTCATTTCTGTCATATTTGTTTTTCTTAAATTGTTTTGTTATAAAAAAGGCCTATAGTTTTTTCTCTGAATTGTTTCACGTTTTCATGTTGGGGCCTTTTATAGCCCATTATGGGTTTTTTCCCGTTGTTGAATGCCGTACGTTGGCCTATCTGGTGGAAAGTTGTCTCGTTTGGAATCATACCACATCTCCTCGTGTTTATATATAATGTGTATTAAAAAATTGCTTATGAAATATCGCATCGCAAAAATATATATATGTATAGTATTGCATGAAAACTGAACATATTGTAAATGGCGGATTTTTGTTTAAGGCTATTGTTGTTTTTCTGAAATTGTTTTACATTTCACAGCGGTATAATACTGTTACTTTAATTATTCATCCCTTATTTTATTGATTTTGTATTTGCATTGTATCATAGATCAAATTTATTCGTTCAGTGTATGGTCACTTGTGTTAATGTCTTTTGATTGAGTTAAGCCATTTCAATTGATATTGTATAGTGTGTCTTTCTATGTTGTGATGTTACACTATTGTTTCAGATAAGGGTGAAGGTTTGGTACCATTAAAACGTTTAAACCCGCTGCAATTGTTTGCACCTGTTCTTAGTCAGGAATCTGATGTTCAGTAGTTGTCGTTTGTTGATGTGGTTCATAAGTGTTTCTCGTTTCTCGTTCTTTATATAGATTAGACCGTTGGTTTTCCCGTTTGATAGGTTTTACACTAGTAATTTTGGGGCCCTTTATAGCTTGCTGTTCGGTGTGAGCCAAGGGTCCGTGTTGAAGACCGTACTTTGACCTATAATGGTTTACTTTTATTAATTGTGACTTGGATGGAGAGTTGTTTCATTAGCACTCATACCACATCTTCTTATATCTATGAAAATGCAAAGTGAGCTGGACATTAAAGATGATGACGATGATGATGGATGGCTGCTTAACGTCCAGTGGCAAATTAATATGCATATTCAGGACAAGAACATGTTAATCTAATATGATTATTAACCCTGTTTTGTACTAGATCGACAAGCTAAGCCGGACTTCTAACGTGCTAGTTCACAAGAAGACATGTCACCTTACCCGGACACATTATTCTGACTCCGAGCCGACCAGTCTTTACTCTTACTCCTAAATGCTGCGTGCTTAGCGGAGAAGCAGCAAATACCAATTTTAAAAGTCTTTGGTTTGACCCGTCCGGGGTTCGAACCCACGACCTTTCGCACTCGAGGCGAACATGCTACCACGAGACCACCAAGTCGGTTAACTGGACAGTGAAGGTTTGGTACCATTAAAACGTTTAAACCCGCTGCATTTGTTTGCACCTGTCCTAAGTCAGGAATCTGATGTTCAGTAGTTGTCGTTTGTTGATGTGGTTCATAAGTGTTTCTCGTTTCTCGTTTTTATATAGATTAGACCGTTGGTTTTCCCGTTTGAATGGTTTTACACTAGTAATTTTTGGGGCCCTTTATAGCTTACTGTTCGGTGTGAGCCTAGGCTCCGTGTTGAAGACCGTACTTTGACCTATAATGGTTTACATTTATAAATTTTGACTTGGATGGAGAGTTGTCTCATTGGCACTCATACCACATCTTCTTATATCTATTAAAGCATATCAACATCAACATAATTTCCAATATTAGAGTAGTACCACTGGTAAATCGAGCAGAAGTGAATATTTTATCGTGCTGCAGAGTGTGAACACACATCACGTCATCGTTGAAGACCTTTCAGGACAAATGAAGTTTCGGCCACAACAAAAAAAAACAACTTTCAGTTGATTGTGATATATATTTCCAAGTGAGATATTCCTAAATTTCAAATGCCGGGCATTTTGAAATTTAAAATATATATAGCTGAAGTGGATAAATATCATCAATAATTGGATAAAGTGGTATATAATCTGCACGATGATTTAAGGGAAAACTTCGTGTATAATATTCCGAATAGATTTGGCTAGAATTATAGACGACAATCTATCAAACGTGTGGTCATAAAATATATCCAACTGACCAAACCAATTTTAAATGCACGAATATTTGAAGAAAGAATTGAAGAAGAAAAATACCGACTCTTTTAAAACATATCCGGGTATTTCGTAATATTGTCGTGCACAAAATAAATACATATTAACCAATATATCTTCCTAACATTATCATAATTTGTATTTGAATAACATATGGAATTATATAAAAAGTTATGCCATGTTATAAATTTGGGAAAAATAATGAATAATAACTTAAATAAACTGAATAAAGCAATTTGGATTCTTTTTTCGGTGATGTATCTAGTTTCTAATATATCTGTAAAACATGCATATATTCTCCATCCATTTATTAGCTTTTATCTGTCATTGAACAAGAAAACTCATCGACAACATGGACATTTCATTTACAACTGCGTCCAATAACATTGTACAGGATAATTAATAGTCGTTCAAACAGAATAAAGAATATCACGTTAGAACTATTATCTTTTCTAAGGTCGAAATAAAGACCCCGGGAGACGAATTTGTCAAATTGTATTTTGCTAAGCAGAATATTTGAAACCCAACGAGTGCAATGATGTCTAGAATTTTCAATTTATCTAATAGATTAGCTGTATTCTCCAATGAATCTTTTAACAATTATGTGATTTCAATTAATAGATTTGTTATAGCACTCCAATCTCATCTGTCGTGACCATATTCAATTAAAAGCTAATTGCAGCGATCACCACGCGGCAAGGTAGCCATATTGCTTTTCATTGGTGTTAGATCCGGTTTGGAAATTGGAAACAATGTATCGTATTTATTAACTGGTATAGTTACAATGTTATAGTTGTCTTCCGAATGTTAGGTCGATCATTGTCCGGGTTTTAGATTTTATCTTAATAGTTCAAACCGGTCTCGTACTCTGCATTAAAACACAATGAGAATCGCGTACATTAACATCTCGCTGTTACGGTTGTGTTCAGCATAGCGTGACCATTTCCTTGTTACACCCTATTAGGTTTTGTTCAGTTCGAACAGTTTATGCCATTTTCTATATTGCTAACTTTAGTGATTTAATTAGTTTAGTTTGTCGCATTTCAACTGGAAATTTTGACGTAATAAATTGTAACAGAATATGGTGACCTATCTATACTATTGTAAAATTGCCCGTTGGTATATTAAGAAACAAATTTAAAACTGAGGCTCAAAATCCCACAGAAAAATTTTATGAATTATATGTTCATTTTGTCATTTAGCTCTTAAGGTTTCTACGTATATAGACATTTCTGGCTTTCAAATTTTCTGGTTTCAGCGCACGAAATTTATAAAGTTTTTTTTTTTTTCATTTTAAAGGACAACACCGTGTTTTATGCAAAATTGAAATACACGCTTTTTAATTACAAAACTTATCTTAATCTAATATTAAGTTATACTGCATGTTATGGGACACATTTAGACGCATTTTTAATTCAATTTGAGTAGAGGGCATTGAACATCTAGATTTACGAAAAAAGTTACAAATCTTTTTGACCTTCCGGTTTAAACCTACATGATATATTAGTGGACACATTCAGGCACCTTTTCATTAAAGTTTAAAAGAATTTTTGAAATATGAAATATTTTGAAAATGCTGTGGATACAAAAAACAAATGCAAAGACATGTTGCATTTCTGTTTTTTTTTTTTTTTGCTTCATTCATGAATTAAAATATTAATTTAGTTCTGACAATATTACATGTGGACAACAATAAAATAGTTAATAGGTTCCGTTTGGTCATATCGCCTTAACCTTCAAATGTTCATGTTTGAGCGTACCTGCAAAAGGTAAATCAGGAAAAGCGCTTCGGGCACACACAATTTATTAAGTATTATTTTCATTTTGTTCATAAATCTAGTTTATCTTCGCGTTCCATGTTAGGAGCTTCTTCAGTGGTTGTCATTCGTCGTAGTTAGATGCTGTTGTCATATTTGGAATTTTTTGTTGATGGCGGAAATTTGATAGTCTCTTTTTAATATTTATAGCTGTTTTAGGCTCTAGTCAATGTATAGCTTGGCCTTTGTTCAGATAATTGGATATCTAATGTTAAAGACTGTATTCTTTTGGATATTTGCTGTCTCGTTGGAGTATATACCACGTGTCATATCACCTTTATTTTTTATATATAGTCTGAGGTTCCTTATTATAAAATTTTTCAGTTTAAAAAATAATGCCAATTTAGATGTAACATTTTTTAATAATTTTTACACTCTAATTATGAGGTTTATAAGTCAATGAGACAGTTACCCAACAATAAAAAAATCTAAAGACAACCAAATAGTTTTTAATTGAAAAGATTATGATTTCAACATTTCCTGGTGTACAGGGTTTTTCAGTAAAATGCGAATTCAAAAATCAAATTCAGACTAATCAACATCCCTATACCATGAAAAAATACAACATAAAAATAAACTTATAGTTATCTGATTGGCAATCATACCACATCTTGTTATTTTTATAATTATTTCTATGATCGGATGTATGTTAATGCATACGAATACATTATCAGTAAACCTTTATTATTGAAATGAATTAAAGTTTGAAATACTTCGGTTGCCAATTTTGGATTTTATGTACTTGTTTCATCAGATATTTCAAATCTGCCTTCTATGGAGTGTAAGATCTGATAAATACCACCTACTGAAGCTGACAACACCGTTAGACACGTTCTACCGCGAACAAGCACGTGTTTGCACATCAATTAATAGCTTTCCAATTGGAAAACGGGATATTAGCGATGTAATGCATTTTCCTCTAATTATATTGTCAATGCATCATTGTATTTCAGATAAATTCTTTCTTCTCACGAATCCGGTCAACTGCCTTAAATCAGATAGAATCATTTTGTTATTTTATTGAATATTAACAAAGGAACTATATTTTCTGTATGGATTAGACCGGCACTGCGGATATTTAAACCTCTTTTACGATAATAAGCCAACCAGCGGAAAATTATAACTAAATTAATGTGAACTGTAGCTAACAAATGAGATAATTCAACGAATTTTAATGCATAAAGATATGTTAGATTAGTATAAAGGTTTTAGCGGGCGGGATTAAAAAAATGGTTATTCTTTATTTTTAAATTGATTGATATGTTTTTTATAATGATTCTCATTTTAGTTAATTAATATTTTAAATAATAAATATATGAAATTGAAATATTTTATGCAACCCCTATGTCTATTTTTTTCAAAAGAAGAACAAAGAATTTTCTAAATACATCACACATCCATGTTGACAACAAACAATTACAATTATTCATCTTGAGAGTGCATTTTAGCACTACCGTATTTGTCTTATTTTTTTAAAATTGAGAATGAAGCGGGAATATGTCAAAGAGACAACAACCCGACCAAAGAGCAGATAACAGCCGAAGGCCACCAATGGGTCTTCAACGTTTATAATTATGTTTAATTACATATATATTTTTAAACTGTACTTGTATATAATTACGTTGCATGTATGTTTCATCAGAATCCACAATTTTGATTGGCTGACAACAATCGAGAGGCACTTCAATATCATATTTTATTTTCGTATAATTATATTACATGTATGTGTCAATATTATACGTTATTTTGATTGGCTAACAGCAATCTCGCGTCATTCTGAAATTAACCTTCCTTTCAAAACACAATGAAATGTAATATTCATGATGACACGAGCTTCCACAATAAAGTGCACAGGTAAATAAAAAAAAAAAAGAAAAAAAACTTGATAGAAATGATGTTTTCATGATCCTAGCATAAAAAAATGTAATTATAAGTATTGAATGCTTCTTTTAGTAATTTTATAGGGTTGTAAAATCGTTCACCGTGCGCACATTTTTAGAGTGAAGCGCATCCGCGCTTCATACAAAATGTACTTCGGTCAACGCTTTTACACCCCAATAAGTTTACAAAAAGAAGCATTCAATTCTTAAATAAAAACAACAGCTATGACTGCATGTGCTATCTGTGACAAACTAAAAATAATGCATTGAAAAAACAAACGGAAAGCTAGATATAACTCTTAATCTCATGGTTGTAAAATAAAAATGTAATTATAAGAGTTGAACCCTTTTTTTTTTAAATTATTCTATAGGGTTGTAAAAACGTTGATTTTGCGCACATTTTTGATATCAAGCGCTTCCGATACTTTTTTGCATGATTTAAGGAACATTCTCTTGTAATGTTTGCAACTGTACATGATGCAATCACCAGTCACTTAGTATTTTACTTGTCTATGGCACCGGTTTTATGAAACTATAAAAAAAATATACAAAACAACAATATTATTTATCACTGTAATCACTGAAATTTGAAGTGGTCTATTTTTTATTGTACATATGAATTAAACACTATTTTTATAGCATTAATGACCATGAATTGACAATTTTATATGGCTATTAACAAATGCATTGATGAGTTGCTCTTTCATATATTCCGATTTTTATATATCAATCATATTTTCACTGCATTGCAAACACTTGTCGTTTCTCAACAGATTTTAAACGTCCAATGGCACATACTACATGTTTATTCAGGCTACCTTTTGAATATGTCCTGTTTTGCATTTCTACTAGACATGATGTTGTGAGGTAAACACTTATCGTTTGTTCTTGATGGATTCTAAACTTTCAGTGCCTAATAATACATGCAGTTATATTCCGGACACCTCTGAATATGTCCTGTTTTGCATTTTCACTGGACGTAATGAAGCAAACACTTGTCGTTTCTTGACGGATTCCAGTGACGGATCCAAAGGGGGGAGGTTCCGGGGGTTGGAACCCCCCTTTTTTTTGACGATCAATGCATTTGAATGGGGACATATAGTTGGAACCCCCCCTTTTATCCTGGGTTGGGGACCCCCCTTTTTAAAATGGCTGGATCCGCCCCTGGATTCTAAACGTCCAGCGGCAAATAGTACATGTACATTTCGAACATCTATTGCACATGCCCAGATTGGAACTATACAGCCATGCTCTAGAGGATTCGGCTGTATAATCTTAACCATATCACGCACCAGTTAGGTTATATATATATTACGCCCTTGTATTCCCTTTTCATTTTGATTAGAATGGGTTTTATATTTACCTTGAAATAAATGTGAACTATTTTATTTTCAATTTAGGTTTGGTTTCAAAATAGAAGAGCTAAATGGAGAAAAACAGAGAAAACTTGGGGAAGAAGTAGTATCATGGCAGAGTATGGGCTGTATGGAGCCATGGTTAGGCATTCACTTCCGCTTCCGGAAACCATTATTAAAAGTGCTGAACGTGGAGTGATGGATTCATGTGCACCATGGTTATTAAGTGAGTTTATTTCAAAAGGTTTTTTTAACTTGCATTTGTCTGTGTATATTTACACTTTGAATTCAATTAAATAAAACAAAATTCAATAATACCATTTCAGTCAAAAGATTGCGAAATGATCAGTCATATTAAGTGCATTAATTGATACCATTGAACATTTACAGTATAGTCACTAGACCATAACTTTGAATGAAGATCCTTTTCACTGTGTATAAGATAACAAGTACCTAAATGGGCGTTATTTTGGAATTTTATAAAAATCTAGACAAACAAAAATTGAAAATATATGTGTTATGTTTATACTAGAAATAGTTATACATCCAGTGCACTGAATAGAAATACACATGTACATGTATATAAAATATATATCTGTTACTTGATTAAAATGTTGATTGAAGAAATAATTGTTTTATGTCCTTTCTTTAAAACAAATTGTCATGCGAATTTTCTATAAAGTTATATGTTATAGCCGTTGAAGTTTCGACCTTATCAATATTCAATTTAATGTAAAGTTGAGGTCGAGAAATTTGTATTTTAGTTCAATATGTTATTCGTAAAAAACTGTGTAAAATAAGTCGAAGAAGCCAATGCAAGCATAAAGTCATGACTTCGATACTACGCGCATAGTTTTATTATTTATTCAGCAAAAAAAGAAGTCAATTACCCAAATAAATTTTGTATCAATGAAACAGGTGCATGATAAATTATCATTTTATAGATAATTCGTATGACATATTTCCTATAGAAATTTGGGTTAAAATTGCATTTATTTATCTCTTGTTTTATATTTTTATACGTGCAATCTACTTGACTACTTCCCTAACAAATATAACTACTGACAAATCTACGTCAAATATGAATTTTTATGGAATATACCCACAATTCCACAAGTTTTATAAAAATTCCAAAAATATCATATTAATGTGTCTTGAGACCTTAATTTTAATATTTCAGAATAGTGTAATATATTTATAAAATGATGATATATAGATAAGTATACTTGTGAAAGCAAACAATAAAAGTGATGTTTCGTTTTGCCTTTTGTGCAAAAAAGAACAACACACAAACAGAACAATCTACACGATAATTGTTAATGATGTTGTACTAACAATCTCTATCAAAATTGATCATAACATTCATATTTAAAAAAAATATATGCTGTTACTGCCAATGAGACAAACACCCATCAATGAACCATGTTCAATTTGAACTTTAAACTTTAAACTTACGTGTCCGATTTTAGTGCATGTATGCTCTCTTACAGAACCTTTTTAGGTACTCTTGGAACCAAATGTGTTGTAGCCAAATAAAACAATGAGGCCATGGTAGATCTGTAGGTCAAATAATATCTTGCGGCATCTAATGGTGTGGGCAAGCTCAATAAGGCAACTATAAGCAATTTAACACAATTACACATATTATAAACTTAGTCTTACCTACAATGAAGCGAAGACATGTCACCTATGTGTATATAATGTAACTAAAGTACTCTGAATACTTACATTCAGATTTGTCCTCAGGTATGCACAAAAAGTCCATTGAAGCAGCCAAGACCTTCAAAGACGTTGATGAACAATCATCGGATGATGGCAAGAGTACTAAAGACAAAGACGAAATGCGTTCGGAAAGTATCGCTACGTTACGAGCCAAAGCTTTTGAACATAGTGCCAAAATTAACTGTGATCAATCGGAACACGAGGACACAAAATCTGTTAATGAACATGAACACTATGGAACATACCAAAGCAGATTTGAGGAACCTGGGAAGGATTCTTTAGGTGAAAGTTCACAGGACGAGATTGATGTTGAATAAATATTTGTCATTCATTTATTTTTAAATTTCGTTTTAATGTGTTTTTTTTTTTTTTTTTATTATTCTCATTATATCTATATTATAAATATTATTGTTTGATTATATTGCTATATATATATATATATATATATATATATGACCATTAAATATCATTTTAAAGATTAATTTTGTTTGTTTTTAACATTGATGTCACAAGCAAATGAATACTCGTTTTTCAACAGTCAATATATTTATTTTTTAACTCGTTATGTTTAATAGTCCGTGCAGGGGGATTCAAGGGGTGAACATTTGTGTTTAAGTACATTTTCTGAACTCTGATTTATGTCCACACCCCTTATTATTGAGTTGTCTACTCAGTTCCTCTCCTCCTTTTTATCGCGGATTCGCTATTTCAATGGTACCATAAGGCATGCTATGGACTAATTATAATTTTCCTATCTTTGCTTTTATGTGTTACATGATTGTGTTTCCCAACGTTTGAAATTGGTTGCAACAACGTAAATTATTTTGCAATCCGTAAATTATTTTGTCAATCGAACAAAAAGTACATCTATAAAACCATTAACATCGGTTAAAAAACATTGTGATATTAAGTTACTGGCCCTAATATACTTCCAAGGCTGCTTATAGTTCTCAATTTTTATCATTTACAACAATTGTTGGATTAGAATTTTAAAGAGCCTGTTATATTCACTTGGATTCTTGCAATACTGTTAAAATAATATCCATATATCTATAACAATAACAGGGTTACGCACCAAGAAAAATCTATAATGTTGGAGGAAGTCAAGTCATTAATGCATTACAAATGAAAATGGAAGACAAAAAATAACAACAAGGAAAGGATATACAGAAAAATAAAAAGTCGAAAACTTATATCAAATTGAAAAAGAGCAGAACAAAAAATTAAAAAACTAAAAGACAGCCAATGTGTTTGTATATGTTTTTAATTTTGTGAACCATTATCAGACTAACGCTTAGTATACATCATCGTAAACCAGAACAAGGCAAAGTTACCAAACGTATTTATCACTGATACAAATGCACATGGTTTAGTTTCAATAAGTGGTACAAGAAAAAGGACAAGCATAAACTGATTGTCGAAAAAACACATAAACGTAGAGCATCAGCAATATATGACCTCTAAAAAAATTTGAGTAGTCATTAGGTAATGCGGAAGGGTAAATATATTCTGCAATACTAGGTGTTGAGTCTTTACTTTCTACAAATGCTGCATTGCATATCAATCTCGCTGTATCTATAATTAATTATATCTAAAGGACTACTTAGCAGATCATATGCTTGTGACATACAATTGAACAGCAGTGTGTATCATGGGATCACAAACTTGTGACATACAGCTG
This sequence comes from Mytilus coruscus, assembly GCA_017311375.1. Classification (NCBI taxonomy): domain Eukaryota; kingdom Metazoa; phylum Mollusca; class Bivalvia; order Mytilida; family Mytilidae; genus Mytilus; species Mytilus coruscus. The sequence goes on along the minus strand of CM029599.1, from coordinate 1,423,150 downwards.
AACAGCAGTGTTTATCATGAGATTATACTCACATTGGACTAACCTAACACGATAGTAATGTCAACTCAGTGGAATAAATGAAAACGACATAAGTCAATTCTAAATTTACAAAAATGTTGTTATACTGCAGCGGTTTGGTCATCATCGATAGCTTCTCAAACTGAGATGAGAAAATTCGAGAAGCATTTACACGGAACCGATGTCACATGGTGTCTGCCCAGAACACATCAAATCACACGAGATGTGACCAAACATCAAATGAGGCTTCCGAAACGTGAAAGTTCCTACAATAGTAGTAACATCAGAGGGTCTGCGCATCCATTTTTTTATCCTGTTAATATCTATTGTTCGACCACATGAAACAGTAATAGAATAATTTTAATTGGCTTTATAGTTCCGTGTATGAATATCAGCCCGAAACATATTACGCTATTGTAAATGTTGTCATTTACATTGCATTATGAATAAATTAATACCATCTGTATATCATTTTTTTTAATAAAATAAAAAATATTAAATAGATCAAAAGAAACGTGTGACTACCAATGTCAAAAACTAATTGACGTTAAACGATAAAACCCGTTAAACAATATTGGATATACCATCAGCGAGTTTTTTTTTTTTTTAAATATTAATACATGTTACATGTAGGTATTCATTAAGGTAACAGCATTCAAAACCACAACAAAAGACGTCGAGAGAGCAGTATACAGCCTTCACGGCAATGTTTTCGTCGAGAGGGCAGTATACAGCCTTCACCAATGTTTTCGTCGAGAGGGCAGTATACAGCCTTCACGGCAATGTTTTCGTCGAGAGGGCAGTATACAGCCTTCACCAATGTTTTTGTCGAGAGGGCAGAATACAGCCTTCACCAATGTTTTTTGTCGAGAGGGCAGTATACAGCCTTCACCAATGTTTTTGTAATGTGTATAAAAGCTCTGAATCGATGCTTTTTTTTTTTAGAAATGTAGTAAATTAGAGACTATTAAAGATATGTTAAAACACAATTTTCCCTTTTAATCTTTATCAATTGAATGAACTATTCTAGTAAGATAGCTTTTTTTATTTTGGTGTTATTTCGGCAATTACTCTAAGGGAGCTACCATTTGATTCTTATTGGGGGGCTAGGATAAAATTTGAAAAAATAGGCAGGACAGGAGTTTTGAGTAAAAAAAAAGGCAGGATGAGCAACTTGGCAAAAAAAAAGGCAGGATGACAATGTATGTAAAAAAGGCAGGACAGAGATTACAACTAAAAAAAAAATGCAGGACAAAATTTTTCGTCCTAGCCCCCCATAAAAATCAAATGGTAGCTCCCTAACCAGAGACATATATGTCTCTGCTCTAACCAATCCAAATCTGTTTACGTCTATTTTAAAAGAAATTTATAGTCGGAAGCCAGTCAAAAGAACTGCAAATATGATTGGTTAAGATAGTGAAAGTAAGCTGTATTGTCAAGTTTCTTCTGTCTACTTTATTATATTATATTGTTTTCTTTAATTAGTAACGAACAAAGAAGTAAGAAACATCATACCAGAAAATGTTTTAGAGTTACTTCCCCTAGATTGTAGAAATTCTAAGATGGTAAAATGAGTTGTCCCCCTTTCAACACAACCTGACGCAAATTACTATTGACCGCCGATTTAAATAAATTTAAACAGAAAACGAAAACAATTGGCCGTATTCATTCGTTACTGACAAAATTAGTAATTTGAGTGCGCAGAAAACAATTGTATCTAGACTGTTTTTTGAGTGATTAATAGCCTTATTCGTAGCCACTGTCACCGGACAATTTAATGAAAAAACCTACCAACAAAAGCCTTTAAGGGAGCTACCATTTGATTTTTATGGGGAGGCTAGGATGAAAAATTTTGTCCTGCTTTTTTTTTTTAGTTGTAATCTCTGTCCTGCCTTATTATTTTTTACTCTTTTTTACTAGTTTATCCTGAATTTTTTTACACAAATTGTCATCCTGCCTTTTTTTTACCAAGTTGCTCATCCTGCCTTTTTTTTTTTACTCAAAACTCCTGTCCTGCCTATTTTTTTCAAATTTCATCCTAGCCCCCCCCCCCTAAAAATCAAATGGTAGCTCCCTAACTTACCACTGAGCTCAATGTTAACAAACATCGTTCGCAAAATCAGCCAATTTTGCAGGTTTTGATTCAAATTAATTTTGATGAGCTTTACAAGATGGCATACCTTCATTTATATACTTTTAAAGGAACCCGTTCAGTGAACGTTCAAGCGACTGAAGATGTTAATTTGTTTGTGTTTTTTCCGTATACCATTGTATATTGGTTTATGATAATAAGATGTATTGTACACCTGGGATAATGTTGTGGACCTGGCTATTCCTGATACTTTTTGTTGAAATAATTATCTTATTTTAAGTATATCAGTCTTAAACAATATCCATGTTCTTGGTAATCGATTAACTAGTGATCGTAAGAATTATATTGAAATAAAAATAAGTAAAATTAATTACTCTATAGATCTTATTAATTGTCCTCTAAAATAGCCTAATTTGTTAAAATAATGTAGCCCTGACCACTGAAATTCAATTACTGCAATTTAGGCCGTGCGTTTTTTAATTCGTTTTACGTTCAAATTTTTAAAACAAACCATCCAGCCATATAGAAAAACATACACCCTAATAAAAACGCCCCCATAGTATACTTAACATGCATGCATGTACAGAAAACACCCCCATAGTATACTTAACATGCATGCATGTACATAAAACACACCCCCAGTATACGTAACATGCATACATGTACAGAAAACACACCCACAGTACACTTAACATGCATATATGTACAGAAAACACCCCATAGTATACTTAACATGCATGCATGTACATAAAACACACCCCCAGTATACTTAACATGCATACATGTACAGAAAACACACCCACAGTATACTTAACATGCATACATGTACAGAAAACACCCTCTTAGTATACTTAACATGCATGCATGTACAGAAAACACACCCACAGTATACTTAGCATGCATACATGTACAGAAAATGATACATAAATTAACAAAGGACTACTAGTAGTTATACTGACATGCATGTAATCGATTAGATGGACATACATTTATATCATAAGAGCTATATATATATAATTTTATGCATATTTACTACTGCTCATTTATGGTAAGTAAAATCAAATATACAACAAGCAAACATTTTGACAATTGTTAGTTTTATGAAAGAGCTTTGTTTTTTTACTCAGACCATATGAAACACAAACATAGAAAACCCAATGTTTTTTTACTCAGACCATATGAAACACAAACATAGAAAACCCAATGTTTTTTTACTCAGACCATATGAAACACAAACATAGAAAACCCAATTTTTTTTTACTCAGACCATATGAAACACAAACATAGAAAACCCAACTTTTGCCTTTCTGTGTGTAACAATGTTTCAATTTAAACATCTCTTTGATTTCAAATAAAATTGAAGAAAACTTTAAGATGCTGACTGGTCTTTAATTATCATTATCATTAACTCAGTCGCCTTTTAACACACTCCCTAATTATCAAAAACTACAGCACGGTGCAAGTTCATAAAAACTGACGTCCAAACAAAATCTCCCTTACAACGTGCACAAATATTTGTTGTTAATAAGTGATTTAGATATTGATGCAGAATAAGGGATAATCAAGCAGATAAAAGGGTGTGGCTGAACTGACTAGGGGTGTGTGTCATAACTACAGATCTAATATAGTGTAAATATTTAATTGGCACAAACAACTTTCCCACACTGCTGTTATTTTTATTGAACAATTTTTAATCCATTTGGAAATTTTATATATCTCGTTTTTGAAGTTTGATATTTTGACATTAGATCGGCGACTTTCTCGATTTTGTTTTCGTAAAAATTACTAAAAACATTTCATGAAACAATTTTTTTTCCTAGTGAATATAGAATCTCAAACTGGGATTTGTGTTTAAATGGTTTATTCTTTAATTTGTTATATTTCGATTCTTTTAAATACGCTAGCGTGAATGCAGATCTTTTTATATATATATGATTGCCAATGCGACAACTATCCATCACAGTCTAAATGACGTGGGTGGCAGCAACTAAAGGTCACCGTATGGCCTTCAACAATGAGCAAAACCGATACCGAATAGTCAGCCATAAAAGGCCCGACATGAAAAATGTGTGTGACCCAAACGGCCTTTATATAATGAAAATCAATAAACAAAACAAAAAGGAATATGATAGACAGCAACCCATAAACAACCACGGAGACCCCTGACTTTGGACATTCACACACATAATATAGCGGGGTAAACAACCCTCCCTCTATTTTTATAAAAATGATTGCCAGTGAGACAACTATCCACCAAAGTTCAAATAAAGTGACGTTGTATATATGTTTCAATTACATTTTATTCACATCTTTTATAAAGTCGGAACGATTTAGAGCTTGATATATTGTACACTTGTCTATATTGATGAAGTCTTATGGTGTTGCCTCTCTCTCTCTCTCTCTCTCTCTCTCTCTCTCTCTCTCTCTCTCTCTCTCTCTCTCTCTCTCTCTCTCTCTCTCTCTCTCTCTCTCTCTCTCTCTCTCTCTCTCGATTTAAAGCTTGACATATTGTACAGACACTTGTCTATATTGATGAAGTCTGTATGGTGTTGCCCTCAAGATGTATTTTGGTTACTGTTGTGACATATGTTGACATAGTAGTATAGAATATGGTCATCCCTGGACCTTTCCTGTCCAGTAGTGAAGCCCTTGCTATAGTTGGAGCGTCCATTTTGCAGTGCGGGGTGTATAAATGCCACTTCAGGTCGGAATTGGGACGTTAAATTCGATACTTCATATAGGGGAAGTGCAACATGATCTGAACATTAAAGAACCATGACAACAACTCATTAAGGGGTCCGTAGATGAATTCTTATTAGGAAAATTATTGCACCTATCCTCATTTTCCAGTGGCAGTCCAAACTTCAATCCCTTAATCATTTTGGTCAAACTTCCCTGCATAGTTTATATCATTGTACAAATTGCTAATGTGTTTTCGTCTTGAATATGCAAGAAATATTTACCGCTGAAATTTTAAGTGAGCAACAATCAATAACAAAATGTGAATGTGTCCATTTATTGTAGTGTTTTGTGGACTAATTTATTGTAGTGTTTTGTGGACTATTGATGTGAATGTGTCCATTTATTGTAGTGTTTTGTGGACTATTGATGTGAATGTGTCTATTTATTGTAGTGTTTTGTGGACTATTGATGTGAATGTGTCTATTTATTGTAGTGTTTTGTGGACTATTGTTTTACTTTTAGTCCTTTTGGACTATTGATGTGATTGTAGTGTTTTGTAGACTATTGTAGTTTTTGTGGACTTTGATGTGAGTCCTTTTTATTGTAGTGTTTTGTGGACTATTGTTTTACTTTTGTCCTTTTTGTAGTGTTGTAGTGTTTTGTGGACTATTGTTTTACTTTTAGTCCTTTTATTGTAGTGTTTTGTGGACTATTGTTTTACTTTTAGTCCTTTTATTGTAGTGTTTTGTGGACTATTGTTTTACTTTTAGTCCTTTTTTTGTAGTGTTTTGTAGACTATTGTTTTACTTTTAGTCCTTTTATTGTAGTGTTTTGTGGACTATTGTTTTACTTTTAGTCCTTTTATTGTAGTGTTTTGTGGACTATTGTTTTACTTTTAGTCCTTTTATTGTAGTGTTTTGTGGACTATTGTTTTACTTTTAGTCCTTTTTATTGTAGTGTTTTGTGGACTATTGTTTTACTTTTAGTCCTTTTATTGTAGTGTTTTGTGGACTATTGTTTTACTTTTAGTCCTTTTATTGTAGTGTTTTGTGGACTATTGTTTTACTTTTAGTCCTTTTATTGTAGTGTTTTGTGGACTATTGTTTTACTTTTAGTCCTTTTATTGTAGTGTTTTGTGGACTATTGATGTGAATGTGTCCATTTATTGTAGTGTTTTGTGGACTATTGTTTTACTTTTAGTCCTTTTATTGTAGTGTTTTGTGGACTATTGATGTGAATGTGTCTATTTATTGTAGTGTTTTGTGGACTATTGTTTTACTTTTAGTCCTTTTTATTGTAGTGTTTTGTGGACTATTGTTTTACTTTTAGTCCTTTTTATTGTAGTGTTTTGTGGACTATTGTTTTACTTTTAGTCCTTTTATTGTAGTGTTTTGTGGACTATTGATGTGAATGTGTCCATTTATTGTAGTGTTTTGTAGACTATTGTTTTACTTTTAGTCCTTTTTATTGTAGTGTTTTGTGGACTATTGATGTGAATGTGTCTATTTATTGTAGTGTTTTGTGGACTATTGTTTTACTTTTAGTCCTTTTTATTGTAGTGTTTTGTGGACTATTGTTTTACTTTTAGTCCTTTTATTGTAGTGTTTTGTGGACTATTGTTTTACTTTTAGTCCTTTTTATTGTAGTGTTTTGTGGACTATTGTTTTACTTTTAGTCCTTTTTATTGTAGTGTTTTGTGGACTATTGTTTTACTTTTAGTCCTTTTTATTGTAGTGTTTTGTGGACTATTGTTTTACTTTTAGTCCTTTTATTGTAGTGTTTTGTGGACTATTGATGTGAATGTGTCCATTTATTGTAGTGTTTTGTAGACTATTGTTTTACTTTTAGTCCTTTTATTGTAGTGTTTTGTGGACTATTGATGTGAATGTGTCTATTTATTGTAGTGTTTTGTGGACTATTGTTTTACTTTTAGTCCTTTTATTGTAGTGTTTTGTGGACTATTGTTTTACTTTTAGTCCTTTTATTGTAGTGTTTTGTGGACTATTGTTTTACTTTTAGTCCTTTTTATTGTAGTGTTTTGTGGACTATTGATGTGAATGTGTCCATTTATTGTAGTGTTTTGTAGACTATTGTTTTACTTTTAGTCCTTTTATTGTAGTGTTTTGTGGACTATTGATGTGAATGTGTCGATTTATTGTAGTGTTTTGTAGACTATTGTTTTACTTTTAGTCCTTTTTATTGTAGTGTTTTGTGGACTATTGTTTTACTTTTAGTCCTTTTTATTGTAGTGTTTTGTGGACTATTGTTTTACTTTTAGTCCTTTTTATTGTAGTGTTTTGTGGACTATTGTTTTACTTTTAGTCCTTTTTATTGTAGTGTTTTGTGGACTATTGTTTTACTTTTAGTCCTTTTTATTGTAGTGTTTTGTGGACTATTGATGTGAATGTGTCCATTTATTGTAGTGTTTTGTAGACTATTGTTTTACTTTTAGTCCTTTTTATTGTAGTGTTTTGTGGACTATTGATGTGAATGTGTCTATTTATTGTAGTGTTTTGTGGACTATTGTTTTACTTTTAGTCCTTTTTATTGTAGTGTTTTGTGGACTATTGTTTTACTTTTAGTCCTTTTTATTGTAGTGTTTTGTGGACTATTGTTTTACTTTTAGTCCTTTTTATTGTAGTGTTTTGTGGACTATTGTTTTACTTTTAGTCCTTTTATTGTAGTGTTTTGTGGACTATTGTTTTACTTTTAGTCCTTTTTATTGTAGTGTTTTGTGGACTATTGATGTGAATGTGTCTATTTATTGTAGTGTTTTGTGGACTATTGTTTTACTTTTAGTCCTTTTTATTGTAGTGTTTTGTGGACTATTGTTTTACTTTTAGTCCTTTTTATTGTAGTGTTTTGTAGACTATTGTTTTACTTTTAGTCCTTTTTATTGTAGTGTTTTGTGGACTATTGTTTTACTTTTAGTCCTTTTTTCCTTGGTGGTTGTGTTGACTATCTTCCTCGACTTCAGGTTTTGAATGCCTTTTGATATCTTCATACTGTAAACAGGGAAATTTTCGCGGCAGTTTTATTTGCGCTAATTTCGCGAAAACAGTTGCTACGAGAAAATCAAAATACGGGGTAATATTTCATGGGAACTCGATTCAAAGGACCAAGACCGTACAAAAATAAATACCACCATGAAATCGCGAATTTAAGGCGGTGCGAATTTAGATTCAGTCGGCAAATCGCGAAAATATCCAGGTTTACAGTACTAGCTCATTGTAGCTGGTCTTTTGTATTTACTAGTAAATCTAGTTCACTGTGTTGAAAGAACTATTCGAAAAAAAAATTGATTCGTTTTTTCATCCGAGAGAGATTAACTCGTTTTCCACCCGAGAGATAAGTAGCATAGCCCAGTGACCCAACAGTGTAAACTATATTTGTAATACAACACCATGAAGTAATAATTAACCATAATATAAATTAGCATTTTCCAAAAAGATGTGTATACAAAAGTATTTCCAAAATCTGACATAGTATAACATGACGATCGGTAAATATTAGAAAACTGTTCTGGAAAAGAAAGCAATATTTGTTTTATAAAAGATTGTTTATTACATTTCCTTAGTACGGAACGTGATTTCGATATGTACAGCGGAAACATTTGTGTTTTTTTTTTTGGTACATAATTTATAATGACTGCCGTCCCTTAATTTCTGGTTTTCTCCTCCGTCGCACTTCTTATTCAAACTCTTAGATCAACCACTGTAAGTAATACTTGCAAAATGTCTTTTTTCTGAAAACTGTTTGTAGAACATTAGTGTGAAAACACTTTAATAAGGAGATGCATGCAGCTTCTTATACTGGTACATTATACTTAATACTCACTTGTTGTTACCTTGACATGTGTCTCATTTTTATTCAAGAAAACAATCTGGATCACGATGTGCATGTGGGTCAAATCAGATTGTAATCGTGGCAAAGTGTATACTTGGGAGAGAGAAGCGAGACAAGTTCGAAAAAAAAACTGTGATAATTTAGAAAAATCTAACACATTTTTTGTGCCCATCCATTAAACGTTTGTTTCATTATTCTCAGTGTAATTTAGTGAAATTTTTCTTAAAAGTAAAATAACAAAAATACCGAACTCCAAGGGAAATTCAAAACGAAAAGTCCTTTATGAAATGGCAAAATCAAAAGCTCATATATACACATTAAACGAATGGAAAACAACGGGTATTTCCTTATGTAAAAATGGTGGATTAAACCTGGTTTTATAGCTAGCTAAACCTCTCACTTGCATGACAGTCGCATATAATTCAATTATATAGACAACAATGTGTGAGCTAACTTATTGTTTAAATAATCATTTCATTAGTTGTAATTGTATAGTTGCTCAAAAGCGAGCTGTCAGAAAAACGTTCATCAATATTTATTTCCTGACATAAATAAAATGAGCTGTGATATTGTTGCCAATGAGGCATTATCCAACATAGTCCAAATGAAGTGGATATTAGCATTTCATCGTACGACCTTCAACAATGAGCAAACCCCATACCGTATAGTTAGCTATAAAAGGCCCCAACATAACAAAATGTAAAACAACCAAAATGTAAAAGAACCATAGTTTGTTCTTATGATGTGCCGTTACACCACTGTCCAAAGTTAGGGGAGGGTTGACGCCTTCAAACCTTTAATCCCGCCACATTCTTTATGTGTCTGTCCCAAGTAAGGAGCCTGTAGTTCAGTGGTTGTCGTTGATTCATGTCTGTCATATTTGTTTTTCGCAAATTTGTTTTGTTATAAATTAGGCCATTAATTTTCTCAATTGAATAGTTTCATATTTTTCATGTTGGTTTTTTTTTTCTCATAGTTGAAGGCCGTACGGTTGCCTATGATTGCTTACATCAACTTCTTTGAACTTTGGTGGATAGTTGTCTCATTGCCAATCATACCACATCTCCTTAATTTTATAAAGTATTGACTTATGACAAAACCAAATATAACAGACAGCAACCAGCGACAGCCACTGAATTATAGGCTCTTGACTTGGACCACACATAATGTAGTGGGGTTAAACATGATTGGGCGCTCAACCCTTCCGTAAACTGGGACAATGGTATAACAGTATACCATTTTCTTTTTTATTGTAATTTCAAAGAAGCTCGACAAACAATAAAAAACATGGGATATTTTTAATTGACATTATTCCATTCTTATCTTATTTTGAATGATATATATTTTTATTGTTGGGTATCAGCATTTGTAATAGAAATGTTGAATAATAATTAAAAACAAAGAGACCTTCTTAGTTAAAGCCAAAAGCATACACAAAAACCTATGAATTTTTAATGGCCGCTCTACAGGGTAAATAAGGATAATCCCGAACAAAAATGTGTGTAAATAAGTAATACTTCTGTCGGTGTGTATAAGTGGGATTTATTTTGGAAAAGATATAAAAGTCGATTTCAATTTGATTGTGTTATTTTTTTCTCCCATTGTTGGCCGGGTTGCACAACCGGCTTATGGTATGATTATGTCTGGCGGTATAACTTGTAGACTGGGAAAAGTGGGTACCTATTTTGCGTAATCAACTCACCCTACAGTGTTATTGAAACTTCACAGACATTGCATGTTGCACACCTTTGAAGATGTGTACATTATTGTATTAAAATATAACAGACTTGGGAACTTAGTCATTTTACAATACATTTTATATTTCCATATATATTTAAATATTCACAATGAACTATTCTCAATTGTTTTTATATTTTTCTATATTCATTTGTTTATAACATATTTGCCTTTAATAATGTAATCAATATTCGACCGGAAAGGACAGGAAATACAGAAACTTGTATTTCAATTTATAAATAAATAACAAAATGTCTAAATAAAATAATTATTTTCCTTTAAAATAGTAGAGAAACCTTGTTGATTAAATCGTTTTTAAAATCTCAGAGAGTAATCGTTTGATTGGTAGGGAAGTCGTAAAAAAGGGGGGGGGATACAAATATTTTACGTGGCGCATCCAATTGTTTTCTTCTTCATTAACATATAGCCGATACTGCCTGATCCATTTTTTTCAACATTTCTTCTTTACTTCATCCCTCTTTAAAAATAAATCGATCCTCCTTAAAGTTACTGTTATATTAAATACAAACATAACAAAACCTAAATGTGTTTAATGTCTTTGATTATAAGAGATTATTATAAATATAAGATGAAGCAAAACAAAACATGATCAGAATTCTTTTGGAGGTGAAATCTGTATTACCGGATAATCTCCAAGGTAAATTTATATAACGTATATACACCTTGTAATATTACTTATACTATCAATAGGATTCCGAATGGGGCTGTGGTGTGTCACGTGACACAAAACTACACGCACCTGATAAAACCAAAAGAAAACGATCAGTGATTTTCTAGCTTTCACCATGCAACTTAAGCCACAGCGAGGACTTCAGGACGGAGCAAGAGCTCGAACCTCGTTGCCGAAGTTCATGACGAATCCTTAAGCTCCAGTTTGAGCGGAATTCTTTGTAAGATGTCTTTATCAATACATCTTAAGGGTGATAACTAACAGAATATACATCCTTTGGTCTCTGGTGGATCGTTGTCTCCACAAGTCCTTATATTTATATAACTATCGTTGTCTCATTGGCGATCATACCACAAGTCCTTATATTTATATAACCGACAATGAAACAAAAAACTATCCGTCTTAATTTGCCCAAGAGTCTAAATGCAAGGGCAGATCCAGCCATTTTTAAAAGGGGGGCCAACCATGTGTCCCCATTCAAAAGCATTGATCGTCAAGAAAAAGGGGGTTCAACCCCCGGACACCCCCACCCCCTTGACCCGCCACTGAATTGTTAAATAGAGTAACAATACAAACAAGTAAGGGTACACTCGAGATATTTGTTAATTGATTTAAGTCATCGATTACTTTCGGCGCATGCCCGGTAAGCTTGATAAATGAAGTCACATATATGCAGCAAAAATTACAATTTTTGATTTCATAACTTGAATAGTTTTTGAGTACTTTATGATAAAAATATAGAATCTGATAAAAATTCTTACATAAACTTAATGTCCTCAATTAATTTGAAATTCACATGTTGTAAAACTTTACATCAATGAGGTAAACACAGCATCATTATTTATTTTTGTCTTATCGAGTAACCAAAAACTTTGTGTGTTTGTAACTTGCTTAATAACTAGTGTCAAATTGCCCAGACTGTTAGTTAAAATAACAAATTTGAGTGATGGCTACCACTGGACTACATGGGGTAATATAGTTCAAACCGGTTTATCATACTACATCTAATATACATTTTCTGTTCGTTAAAACCGTTGCTTGTTGTGTGTTGAAAAGATAGCCTCAAAAAGTTACATATACGACATCCGATGTGCGTTTTTATTTATGATGATCCTTTGTATTGCGTTCAGACTCTCAAAGAAAATCAATGGCAAAATATTCATGCAGAAAGTATCGTTTGTTAAAAACTGAAGCCGAAAAAATGCAAAAATGGCCTATTTGCCACACTACGTTAAGAGGTTGTATAAATTTCCTCTGAACGATTTAGGCAAATTTATTATCATTAATTGTGTAACAGTCTTTTAAATTTATAATTGGTCATTTACATTATTTCTTATAATCAAAAAAGGAATATAACCAATACCCCCTTTATATCAGGGGCCGTGTCAACGAAGCTATCTTAGGACACGTCTTAGTCCTAAGTCAGGTTAACGAAAGTCTCCTATATATATAAATAAGATACGATATGTCCTAAATTTGTACCTAAAGTTAGGATATATACATAAGTATCTTAGGATGGTCTTAGGATGGTACTAAAAGTTACGATGTGCTAAGCCGAAATAAAAACAAAAAGTATGGTCTCTTTTCTTACTAAGGCTGATTCAATACATGTAATGAAATCGAGTGGCCTTAAGGACAAAGCTAGTTTATATAGCTTAAATTGCACGATGGTAGCCTCTAAAAAAAGGTTTTGTGACAATTTAGTTTAGTTGTATGAAATTTATATATATCATTTTTAATAGCATATAATAGTGTATCTATTAGTTTTACCTTTTAATTTTATTTTGCTTTATTTTTTTTTTTCTCATAAAAGATGCAACCTCCTGCCCTTTACATATATACAGAAATACATTAAAATATATTTCATTTAATTCTCTATATATTTTTATTAATAAAATGAATGTGATAGGACGGTCCATCGTAGTTAAGACCGGCCTAATATATATAGCTTTGTTTTACATCTTAAGACATGTCTCAGACGCGTCTTAAGACCATCCTAAATAATGCCCTTAGACATATTTTAGGACATATCCTAGGATACTTTCACTGATATGGCCACAGGGGCTGTTAATCGAAGCTGTCCTAGGATCTGTCCTAAGACCTATCTTAGGAATAAATTAGGATAATGTTAGACCGACTTACGACTTACATGTGTAAGATTAAAATGTCTAAAATTATTATTAGTTTTATATAAAGATAATGAACAATATTCATCTAATAATTGTACATTTAAACCTTATGAAACAAAAAACAAAACCACAAAAAAGTAACAACGTTTTATATAAGATTGAACACATTATTTGTAAATAGTGACAACTAATAAAATATCGGTAACCATCATTATACACTTTTGAGTGAGTTTAATTTGAAGTGTCATGGTTTTATACTTAAATGAGTTCAAAGGCAAATCTCGTGCATCTTTCATATAAATATCTACACATAAATTATTTCATTGTGGATCACATGCGCTTGTGGAACGGACCCCCTTTTTCTGAATCTTTTTTTTTTTTTTTTAATTAAATATTCTTTAATATTTTAACCTATGTTCATGTTCAGTTATTTTATGTGAAAAAAAAATAGAAAAAGGGGATCCATTCCCTAAGCACTTGCTGTGTTACGGACGTGATAATCTATACTTGCGTATAATACTAATGTCAAAGGCACAGATGATCCAGCCATTTTGAAAAGGGGGATTCCAACCACCGAAACACCATGAAACGTTCACATAATTTCAAATGTTAATAAAATCGAAAAAAGAAAGTGAAAAAGGGGGGTCTAACCCTAGGAACCCCTCCCCCTGATACCGCCAATGTTTCACCCAAATGGTTCATTGAATTATTACAGTCCCTAAGAGATCTATTTTTACAAAAAAATATTAATACTGCTCCCTGAATAAACATCTACAGGCGGCAGTCGTATTTGTTTACAAATTTACCATCATAAAATATATTCTAAAGTTAGGATCATTCTAAAACCATCTTAAGACACCTAAATAGGTGTCCTAAAGTTAGGACGATTCCTATGACTTTTCCTAAGTTACGACATGTTTGATAAACCCATTTATGACAAAGATACGTCCTAAGATGATCTAAGGACATGTCCTAGTCCTAAGAGCGCTTCGATAAACAGGCCCCAGAAGTATAGGTATTTATTTTCTCTCAGATACAAGTTCATTATGGATGTCCTTCGATGCAAACTTATATGTAAAATTTGCCGTACTGTTTTAAAATTGTCCTCAACTATACATTTTTATTGTATGGCTAGATGTAAAATAGTTTAAATGTTTTATTTAGATACTAGATTCTTTGATATTCAAATTCCACTAAGTTTCACCCGCTTTCGGTTTTGATCATGTGAGTGAATTAAATTCTGGTAATTTAACTCTAGAACTTTGTTCTTCTTCGGACTCACTTACTCTTGCTACGTAATTTCTTACTATTTTCAATAATTACATTAAGGATATGCGATTCAAAGTACAGCTCGATTTATTTCCACTTCTTTATATTCACTTGAAATAGGTTTATTTAATTTCGAATAAAAAAGTCGTTGCTCGCTCCAAAAAATAATAATTGAATAAGAATTGATAAAAATATTGCAGCGTAATTGTAACTGCTCTGCAAATATTTAAAATTCAGGGAGAGAGAGAGAGAGAGAGAGAGAGAGAGAGAGAGAGAGAGAGAGAGAGAGAGAGAGAGAGAGAGAGAGAGAGAGAGAGAGTGCCTCCGGTGGGAATGGGAACCTTAAATTCGATGTCTTTTATTGGGCGAGGGCCATACTGTCTGCACGTTAGAGAAATATTTAAACGTATGGGTCTGTATGTGTCCTGTTGTAAGACCGCATATCCGCCTCGTCATACATACCTCTTTTTCTTGTGGTAGTCTAAAATTTCTGGCAGTCCAAATTTCCCACCCTTCATCGCGTTCGACCAACAATGCAGAACCTATACTGTATTAATTGTTAATATGTTTGCGTTCTTGCGGTCGACCTACAATGCAGAACCTATACTGTATTAATTGTTAATATGTTTGCGTTCTTGCGGTCGACCTACAATGCAGAACCTATACTGTATTAATTGTTAATATGTTTGCGTTCTTGCGTTCGACCTACAATGCAGATCCTATACTGTATTAATTGTTAATATGTTCTACCTACAATGCAGAACCTATACTGTATTAATTGTTAATATGTTCGACCTACAATGCAGATCCTATACTGTATTAATTGTTAATATGTTCGACCTACAATGCAGAACCTATACTGTATTAATTGTTAATATGTTCGACCTACAATGCAGATCCTATACTGTATTAATTGTTAATATGTCTGTGTTCCTGATATGTAAAGATATTATAAGATCTGGTATGATTGCCAATGGGATAACTCTTCAACTATATGTCACAGTACGGCCTTCAACAATAAGCAAAGCCCATAGCAGAGCCGTTTATAGCTTGCTATGAGGTATCATACCACATAGCAAGCTATAAACGGCCATGCATGATTTTTACTTGGAGCTAAGCAAGCAAAAATCAATCTCAATCAATTTTCTCGTTTCATGTATACCACTTTTGACTGTTTCATGTGTTGCAAGTATTATTTGCCGTGAACTTTAAACAGGTCTATTAACCAATCAATGAAGCAGACCAACATTCTTTAACATACATGTAAGCAAGACTAAAGATAGAGGTTAATAGAAAATCTATAGCAATTTTTTAAATCAATGAATTCGCTATATTAATATGTCACTCTGCATCTATTTTCTATATATAACGTAACAGATTTTCCGTTTTGTCTCCATTTTGGGTTTTATACGTAGCAGATTTTCCTTTTTTTTTCAAAAAATAATAATTTATGCAGCAGGAGTTATTTTTTCTAAAGTAGTAGGATTTTCCGTTTTGTCTCGATTTTTTTTTACGGTGCAGATTTTTTTGTTTTCTCCATGTTTGTTTTTAATTTTTTTTACGTGGCAGTATTTTTTTTTTTTCAATATTTCTTATATTTAGTAGGATTTTGCGTTTTGTCTCTTTGCGTATGTGACTATATAATCTTTCCTTTGTCGGAAAAATACTAATCTTGATCTCGTCCTCAAATAAATAATAAATATGAGGTGTAAAACAAAAATACCGTAATCTATCAGGTTTGAGATAAGGGCAGGTAAATCGAACTAATTCTCAGGTAATACTGAAGGTAAATATTGACAAATTAGATGTAACAATGTGATGATTAAAACAAAGAGAATGTCTGAGCAATGCTTATAACATGTTTCATTCCGACTGTCAAATTTTGATTCGTGCATTAAAGTGACAAATATTCTAATCGTCAAGGTCTTGTACCAGCCTTAATTGGCAGTGTAAAGTCTTAAGAACCCTAAATGTATCCAGTATATGAACAAGCTTGCACCATTTTGCATATTTTATACTGAAATGTTTGACATTTTTGTCAAACGTCCCAAGTTTGTTATTTGCTATATAGCTACGTCCATGTTTTGCCATGCATGAAGAAAAAAACCAAAAACAAATCTGATAAATACATAAGAAGGAGATGCATGTATGAAGTAACGCAGTTTATTGTCATTCCAATGTAAATGTGGAAAATTTTGCATTGATAAAATTCCTTCAAATGTTTCAATAGTACAAAGTCCACAGTTGTTTTATCTTGGAAAACATAAAATAAGATCTGTATATACAAGTATACAAAGAGTAAGAAGGAATTTTGTCAAGTTTTATTCCTTTCCAATGTGTATACAAAGAGTAAGAAGGAATTTTGTCAAGTTTCATTCATTTCCAATGTAACCTTCCCGATATTTAACAGTGGTAAATTCGACAACCTTCCCGATATTTAACAGTGGTAAATTCGACAACCTTCCCAATATTTAACAGTGGTAAATTCCATATTATGGAAACTTTAAATGTCATTGTGAGCAAAGAAAAAGGAAGCATGCACAGCATTGTTTCGTTGATGATGTTACATCACTCACAGAATAGAATTATACCAAAATCGATATTTTGCAGTGAGGGAAAAAAATCAGTCAGATAAAAATGACAGGATTCCTACATAGTTTATAAAGCGAAAGTCATCTATTTTTACTGATAGGTGCTTAACGTCACCCGGAACATAGTTATGATATGATATGAATATGCAAGACCGTATAGTTAGTATCAATACCCACTGCTTACTGTGGATATATGTATAGACAGGCGAAGCCTAATTTTTAAAATGCTATAGCTCATTTTATATTATGTCTATACCAGATATTATATAATGAATCTGCATGTGGATACAATTTTCCTGCTTTTCGTCATAATCGCGTACTTAGCGGAAAAGCAACAAATATGAGTTTCTTTGACGAAGCCAATGCAATCACGCCACCTCGAGACCACAGATGCAGTTTGTATGAATAATCAGATTTTTCCAGAATCTCCCGATTAAGCTATAGTATACATCAGTTTTCAGAAGTAAATCTTTTTAAATCGATAGAAACGAAATAAAAAAATAATAAGGGGTCTTAAATGTATAATTCCTATAGAGATTTGTTTCAATTGTCCAAATGATTGTCGGGCACATGATGACCAAACGAAAGTTTCCAGTTATGTCAATTGCTCATACTGGATCTTTTGGTCAGGTATACTAAAAGAACAGACCGGACCTAATAACAAGAAAGGTTCGTGGCAAACATAAGAACAAGTAATGCGAATGGAAGAGAGCACAAAATGAACTGGATCAAACAGTCAAAATGAATAGCAGATAGTACATTTAAAGAGTCATTATCATTCAGGCGTTGAGTCAACCATACGTGATAAGGTATGGTCAACCATACGTGATAAGGTATGGTCAACCATACGTGATAAGGTATGGTCAACCATACGTGATAAGGTATGGTCAACCATACGTGATAAGGTATGGACAGTAAGCTAAATAATTTGATTTGACGAAAGTATTAATTGCAAGTTTTAATTTTATCAGTTTCTGTCAATCTTTGACAATATTTATTTATGTTTATCTCATAAGACATAAGAAAAGCTTTTAAAAAAACTTTGTCCTAACAACTTTCGATAAAAACTTTGTCCTAACAACTTTCGATAGAAATAAATATTGAACTGCAGCATTGTTATTTACCATTTTAACTTTTTCCGAGTTCCACATGGGAAAAAATTAGGCAATTAAACGAATGATATATATATATATAGATTCATAATTTATATAACTATATCTAAAAAGTACTTCAAAGTCAAACACTAGCCATATAGACATTCAATGCACGAATTCAACCAAAGTATTGGATTTCTTTCATTGTGTTATCTAACCTGAAACCTCCTTTTCAATATATCAGGTTGACGTGGGCATATAGAGTGTATTTGTCCCAATTATTGTACAAGAATGCATGATATCAGAAGATTTATAAGTTATATAAATACATACATAATGTATATCCAAAACCAATGCATTACTCAACATTGAACTTCTCATAGAGCTATTCATATATGAATGTCTAATTCATAGTCATACAATATTTTTGTATTGCTGTATGAAAATAAGGAGATGTGGTATATACCGTATGATTGCCAATGAGACTATTCACCAGTCTAGTTTAAATTAAGTGGATATAAGCATATAAAGGTCACCGTATGGCCTTCAATAATGAGAAAAACCCATACCGTATAGTCGGCTATAAAATGCCCCGACATGAAAAATGGGAAATAATTTAAACTAGAAAACCAACGACCTAAACGTTTTGATATACAAGTTCATATTTTTTTATATGATTCATGAGGAAGGTGTGATAAATTTTTGAATTAAAATCTATGGAGGTGCGATGAAAATAAGACAGACTGACTAACTTAGAAGAACAAACCAAACTATTGTTATCCCTGCTGGATATTTGTCCCCTTTTTCTGTATTGTTAATTCTCTACGTTCAGAATTTTCTGCAAATTTAAAATTATATTTACATCACTTCGTTTTTAATATAATCACTACCTTGCAGTTAATATGATGAAGTAAAATTTCAAAATATTGCTTTTTTCGAAAATTTACAAATATCATTTTAAAATGTAATGACTTTAAAAAAGTTATATCAAAGTAAATGTTTTGTGTTTTATTAGTTTTAATTCTTTTGATCCGACTGAATTTGAACTTCTTCATCTATATATAGAAGTAAAAATAATAAAAACGTGTATTATGATAAGATTATAAAACATATATTATTCCAAATTTGAAAATGTTTTTCTATATTTCATTGCACATTACAATCATACAATTTTGTTTTCCCTGTAAATCTTGAAGATGGCTTATACTTGAACATGTCCGCATGAAACTATGGCTGTTTTCTTTCTTATTCTTTTCTAGCTTATATATATAGACTATACGGTTTGGGATCTGCTCATTGTTGAAGGCCGTACGGTGACCTATAGTTGCTCACACGTCATTTGGGCTCTGGTAGACAGTTGTCTCATAGACAATCATACCACGTTTTCTTATTTTAAATAGAATACAAATAGCTAATTCATCATGTTATTAAAAAAACACTATGGTTAAGATAAGGTGTAAGCAAGAAAACTGTAAAATTTCACATGAAAAGTTTGTTTTGTTCGAACTTTCCTTTTTGACATTTTGTGGTGGACGGTTTGAAGTGTTACCCAATTCATTATATCACTTGGTTCGTCTCTCCCACTAGGACATCCTTCAAAGTGGCAATTATATTTAAAACATTTGTCCATTTAATAAAAGCTAATTGTACTAAAAATCTGAAATACACATTTTTAAACTTATATCAAATCATTATTTATACAAGCAATTGACAGAAATTGAATATAAAGGTTGTTGCATTAAATGTGTAAAAAGTACGGAAAGCAAGGCGCCCCTTTGAGAAGGTTCGTGTTTATTTCATCGCCAGTTAATCTGTTAAACCTGTCGAATTTCACAAGTGATTGACAAATACAAGATATTTGTGTAAATAAATGGGAGGAGATAGTCATGAAAAACAAAAAGGTAATTAGGATGTGAATGACCACGTGACTTTCACGGTGATGGGGTGGATACTTTCTTGACAGGTAATAATATCTGTAATATGCAAATATTCATGTTGGAGACCCATTGGTCTATGTGCATCATAATGCTGGGATATAATTAGCGAAGTTAAATATAATTGTAACAGTTCTAAATTGGCCTGCTAAGGACCGACAAATTTACTGATTTCCTCTACAATTAGCATAAGTGATTAATTACCACCATTTACAAACTGTATTTGGACTATGAATACACAGCAATCTATGAGCTTCCAGACCCCATACAATAATGGAACACTTTACAGTCCACCACAACACAGACAGTCTTTTGCAATCCATGAAATTCTCGGACTGCCAAATTGTCGACAGAACCAGAGCCCAGACTTTCTAGATGCACAGGGATACACTAACATATCGTATGTACCAGGACTAACACCGACCTCTCCATACCAAACAGGCAATGTTGGATTTGAAACACAACCACAAGGTTTTTACAGAGACCAGACTGTTCCACAGGGTACAAGTAGTTCTTTTTGTCCATGGAGACTGGATACGGGGACAGTTACAGCCCAAACATATTCTACAGGTACCCCACGGTACACAGACAACATGGGGTACGGAGTCAAGGCACCGGCCTTGGACGAAGGTGAGTTTACATTCCTTCTATACTTTTGGGAGTTTAGATCTACTGGCATTATGAAGTTTTAAGATTGTTAGTAATGTGTGGAAAACTGAAATGTGGAGTGAATCTGATTTTTAAGAAAATCTAATGTTTTACTTTAAACATAGAAAAAATCTAATTCTGTACTTCTTATGTAGGTGTTTCCGTTTAAGTAGTCAGAAGTATATATGTTTTTCTGATATTGTTTAAATAACGATTATTCATGGAATTTTATGACAGAAAAATAAAACTTTTACTATTTGTCCTCAGGCGAGTAACCAATTCTGGTTTAGTTGTTTGGAATTATATTTCATTTGAATAATTTTTTTTTGCATTTCGATCTTTTACAAAATCAAAAATAGATTACAAAATGAAATAATACTGAAACCCGAATTTTTAGATGTCCTTTTGTCCGTAGGTCGGATATATACATGCATGTATCAAAGTTGGTCAAATAAAGGACAAATAAACAAATTTAAATTATACATTAATATTAAAAGCTGTCAGACTTCAGGTTATTTTTAATCTATCATATTAGCCCATCCAGTTAGTCCAGCTGTATGCATTCATATTCAAACATTTCTTGGTGAGGTTTTTTAGTTTCAATTTAATGTAATATGGACATGACTATTTCTCATCCGTCTCTTCTTACATGTACTACTATGTATTATTTCTCATCCGTCTCTTCTTACATGTACTAACTTTTCCATGGCGTCAACAAACATTTTGACTGGCATCTTGTTATGAAAATATATCTTAATCATTTGCTCCAGAATAATAATTCTTAATAATCTTATTTGCATTTTGAATGACAATTTATTTTTGTGTCAATTTTTTCCTTTGCTTGAATTAAGGAAAATAAATCTAATGATTTTGCGTAAATAACAAGATAAGCGGCATGTTTTAGATTTCATACGTATCTTTATAAATAATACGAATGTATATGCATTAGCAAAACTAAAGGGGTTGTTTCCTATCGTTGGAGGTTTCGAGTATTATGCTGGAACTTCTCTTCCCAGTGCTCATCTTGCACATAGAACACAGAGAGCCCGTTTGATATGATATTTACAGCAAATGTATATTTTAAAACATGTTATATACACTATAACTTCTTTAATGCAGTTACGTCGAATACCATTTTTAAATTGTTTTGATTAAATTAATATTAAATTAAAATAAAAATCAAAGTTACTAAACATATATGACAGTAAACTTGTAAAAATGGATGTCTGTAGGTATTTCGTAAGTAAATGAAAAAAACAAGTGTTTATAATTATGCTGAAATAAAGCCTTTATTATTTCTCCCTTGGAATGTTCTTCTATATTTCTTCACATCTTCTGTGGTAGCCTGGCATCCTGACCCAGTCTTAGGTCTTATACTTTGTCGATAACTGTCAAGCAGTGAGCCAGGATCCCAGGCTACTTCTGACGATGCCACTGCTGGTGGACAATTTGTCCCCGATGACATCCGCCACGTATGCAATTACGAAGGTCGGCTGGAATACCGCTATTTGAATGTCCCCTTGATACATCTTCTTCCCTTTTTTTAATGTTTACATGTTTTGTTGTTTTTTTCTGACTTACAAAACACGGTCATGTCCTTGATTTGTCAAAAGTTAAAATGTTCCTGATGTTTCCTTACGTCCGGTCATGATATTTTTAAAACTTTGAAGTTCTTATTTTCATTTTTGTTCCCCATCTGCATGTGCTGAATATGATCTTATTATTATACCAACCTCCCGGATTTGATTTTCAGTAAATATATACAGTTTTAATGGCCGCATAAAAGTAAAAATAATTTTAGTCATTAATAAAAGTAAGTAACTGAACTTTTCCAGTTATAACAAATACAAGAATAGCAAAACCTTGAAATCATACAATTTCAAATAACATGCAATAATATACAAATGTAAAGCATCGCAAAATCTTGAAACAAAGAAGGTAATGTGGAAAAAATGGAAAATAATGTTAGCTTGTTCAATGCTATTATCAGACGAATAAAATATGTGAAAAAAATCTACCGTTATGCTAGACCTAAAAGGTATTCTTTTCTGGTTTTTTTTTCGGTTTGAAACGAATAACTGCGGGTTGCTTTCTAAACGACTAGCGGCAAATATTTCATGTATATATTACTATATGGATATGCATGTTTAGAATAATGAATGAAAGACGAAATGTATTACACGAAGAAATGAATTTGGAATTGATTCATCCACCGTCTGATTGAGATTCTAACCAACTTTCAGAAAATTTTATCTTCTATATATGATACATGTAAATAGAAAGTAATATTAACAAAAGTTTTTTAACAGGCTTATTTTAACAGATAATTATCTTTATATTTATACATGTTATTAATTTTGTTTTGAAATAACTAAGTTAGAATTAAATAACACAGTTTTCCCTGTCTAATCATAAAAAAATCACAGTTTTGCATTCAAATACATGATAATATAAACAGAAAACGCATGACTTATATCCCATATGTTAAACATTTATAATTGGAAAATTGAATATGATATTTTAAGATTTAGTTGTAATTATTACAATAAGTGTTTTTATTTTGTTTTTGGTTTTTGATATTCTGTTTTTTCTTCTTTTCCCCTTTCTCCGCATTTCATTTAAAGAAAACAAATTATTTATTGAAATTAAATTATCTCACCTGATATTTATAAGATTTTTCGTATATTTTATTTTCATACGTTGTTTCTATCGGGAACAGTTACAAGCAGATATCAGTATTTTCATTGCTTTTAGAGTCAATATTTAGCCAATTATCGCATTATTCTAAATCCATTGAAGAATTATTTGTTGGTTTAGGAGGGATTACAACCCTAACATCAACTAATACAATTTGTTTTTATTTCCTGTAATGCGGAAGAGATTAAGTTATTCATACCTGTAAGAATAATCGAGTTTTATTAATGAAATATTTGGCGTATTAGTAAAAACTTTATTGAAATTATGCAAATATACATTTTTGACCTTTGGTTTTTTTCTTCGCCGGATCAAGTTTATGTGTAAATTTAAACTAAATTTTACGACTGGAGGTTGGAAATACTGGGGCGATTCTTTATATAAACAAGGAGATATCGTATGATTGCCAATGACACAAATTTTAACTAGAGACCAAAGGACGAAAATGTAAACAGCTATAGGTCATTGTGTTCATAAAAAGTATAAGATTATCAATAACATTCAACTTTTCAACGGAAACTTCCGTTTGTGTTTTGTGTGTGATACTGAATTTCTTGTAAAGGTTTATATGTTGCCCTCTATATGTCTAGTTTTGTCGTTGGGTTGCTGTAGTCTCCTTTTACTCGTATGAAAATAATTATGCGGTAAAATAAAACATAAAATTAATTTCTATATATTTTAAAATGATACATTTCATAAATGCTTAATTAGTCGTTATTTATGATTGATTTAACTTCTAAATAAGAAAGTTCTGAGAAAATGATGTATTCCTTGACTTAGGAAG
Source organism: Mytilus coruscus (assembly GCA_017311375.1). Lineage (NCBI taxonomy): Eukaryota > Metazoa > Mollusca > Bivalvia > Mytilida > Mytilidae > Mytilus > Mytilus coruscus. The sequence goes on along the minus strand of CM029599.1, from coordinate 1,398,941 downwards.
TACAATTGTGGAAAACGTGTTATAATTCACACGTTATAACAATTTATTAAACAAACTAATTTGACGGTTTGTCTATTAGATTAAAACCGGCGAATTTCGCCCAGTTAGCCTTCCAATTATACGAGCAGATATTGTCATTAAACAAGTCGGTAACGACACGGTTGCCATTTGCTTATTGACAGGAGTACAAAGATGGCCAATTGAGCAGAGATGATGTTTTGTGCGAGTACCGCGGGAAGTCGTGGTCTAGTGCGATCTTTTGTACCGGAGGTGATATCATACCGTGAACACGGACAAAATGACAATACAATTAACACTATAACCTGATGACATCTTCACGTTGGACGTATAAACACCGACCATTTATTACGCGGCACTTGATCGGTCCTTCAGCTAATTCATGATGGGAACAAACGTCCTGGTAACCTGTTATGTTAATGCACTGGTGTTCACATCAATGCTGCATTTTAATTAAAAGGAAAAAAACTGGTCAAGTAGTTTGTAAAATTCGTAATATTTGCTTTTTTCGGATCAATTGCTGACATTTTCAAGGGGGTCAAGATCGTTAAAACGTTAAACATATTATTGTTATTATCGTAGGTAGTTTAAAATGAAATTTAAAATAACTTCTTTATTGTAATTACAATAGCAGAAGGAAAGGTATTTTATTATATATTCCTATAAGTAATTTTCTTATGAAACCCATGGTGTTCTTTTTTCTTCTTTTTTTATTTTTTGTTTGTTTCATTTGTTTACTTCTTTGTTTGTTTGTTTGTTTGGTTTTTTATATTTAACAGATAAACGTCGTTTAATATACGCAGGTCTTTGTAATGAGTAATATCTGGGTATTTCCACCATTCAAGATTATGGGTTAACATTGTTATTTTCTTTTACTGATCGTGAAATAAATATATATCTTTGAATACGTTCGAAGATGCTACCTTATTCACAGGGGCTCGGGATTTCTCGACAAAATTGTTTATTTTATCCAGTGCTTCAATTGGTTGAAGACACATATCATTATAAAACCTTATGTTTAACCTTGGATGATAATTTCATTTTTTAAATATAAAGCAGACTTTTTCAGTTAAATATGACTTTTGATAGATTACGCAGATAAAAATTGCACATCTATATTCAACCACATATGATCATATACATTGTACTTCGTTGTTGACGGCTGCGAGTATTTCATGTAAAGATTTGATAAACATAAATTTCTGTTTAATATGAATACATAAATTTCAATTGTTATCTTATTTCAATCAATATGAAAGACGATTAAAACTGTCACTTATACTTAACAATTTTAAGATGTTTCTTTGTCTCATGCTTTCAACAACATGTAGAAGCTGATAAAATGTTAGGAACTTGCAGATATTTTTTTAAGCGATATTTCGGCAGGTGAATTTGCTCAGGTTTAGGATTGAAACCTAATTTTCCTCACAAATGACAGTTATAGTATTTTCCGATTTTTTAATAAAAATAAAAATTATGAAAAATTGACTCATCTAAACGGGTTCAATAGCACCTGGAATTCCTTATCAGGTTAAAACACAGAAAATCCATTTCTGATAGTCCGGGTGTTAGGAAGGAAAATTGGTTGTTAGTAACATCATTGTTGGACCAAAATGAGCAAGATCGTGTTAACAGTTGTAATCATGATGATTTGAATTTATAAGATTTGTCTAATCGCAATTTTCCACAATAAGCGTTCTCGCTCTATGGTTTTGCCCCTGCTTTTACGTACAATGATAATATACTCCCCTCTCATAAAGCTGTTTCAAACTCATTGTTTATGAATATTTTTCAAAAACAAACGGAAAAAATAAAATAGAATTCAAATCTTTAATAGTCAACTTACTGTATTTAACAATGTATTTTCAGTCGTGTTTTATACAGCATAATTTATAATGTTAAAACTAGACGGCATGCATTTCCAATCGTGTTGTGAATGATAGATATTGAAAGTTCCTTTCGACCCACTCTTACCGATTTCCATTTATCTTTCTACTACATGTAATACAACATGTAAAATGAAATACCAATGTCAACGTCCCGCTAATTAAATTTAACTTTTAACGTATCTAGCCGTATACCAACATCGTACAGCGTTCGGAATGTTAAATCCACAAGACTTACGTCCGTTCTACCGGCTCTCGAGTTTTGTGTATTCAGATATTACCATTTATTTAAACAATCGTGTCTTAGTCACATTAAAGTATACTTAAGTGGTTAACTGGTACCACAGATTATCTCAAGTTTTTGACACAATCGGTTTGGCAGCCATGACACTGGGCGCCATGTTCTATGTCTTCGTCAGTGCCTTTTCCTGTCGTATAAATCGTACTTGTTTGTTTTTCTTTTATCGTAATCAATATAATGAAGAGCTATTTAAAATACCACTTAATTTTTACTTAAGTGAAAGCAAAAAGTACGTTTGTTTTCTTTTTAAATTCAATATCAAGGTTACACTTGACCCCGACATATTGTAGGCCCTATATGAATAAAATGGCTTGTAATACATTTGCATGTAAATTGATGTGGTCATTTGTCAGTCAGAAGTACTTCCGGTAAAATGTGGGGGTGTAAACAAACTATCCTTTTATTATTGACAAGCATTTAAGATCTGTAGACTAGTTCAAAGAACTTTTTCTATGAATTGACCTTTGGCTTTTGAGGATATCGGTGTCGGTCAACCTTAGTGAAAGCGATTCCCTAAAGGACAAACATGTCGTGCATACCACCTAAATGTGTATTTATTAAACTGCTCGCTGATTCCCATTTTACATCTCAACATATTTATTTTCATAACTGCATAGTTAAGTATTATATGACAAGTATCGCACAAAAAAGCAAACAAAAAAAAATCCAGACATTTTTGTTAATACACGTCATTTTTAAAACATTGCAACAAATTACCAACTGTAATAGATGTTACATTCTTTGAGTTTTGCCCAAGATGGTCTCATCCGGAAACCCTGGAGCCGGAAACCCTCGATCCTCCACGGAGGATATTTTATATATATATATATATATATATGTGTGTTATTTTGTTTGTATTTTCAGGTTTACAACGACCAGAATGTGCTCATCTCGAGAAAACAGAACAACAAATAAATAAAAAGCAGAAAAAGCGACGAAGACACAGGTATAATATTCAAAAAAATACAGGGTTTTTATGAATGGCTTGCTCTCTCACTGACGCATACCCAAGCTTGCTTTTCATTCATATTGCATCATTTAATAGGATCTTGTATAAGGCAGTTGAAAAAGAAGGAGGGTATTTCTATATTTAAAAAAAAAAAAATTTAATGCCATTTTTTCCCTTTTCTCTAATGTCCTACACCTTTTTATCATTCAAATCAAACATTCAACATACAAGGATAGTAGTCACGGGCCGTAAGCCATCATTTTATACCAAAATTACCCAAATATTTTACATATTTTTAAAGTTGCAGCAATGCGTACGAACATTTTTTTTTTTGAAATATGTACTACTTTCGTATATATGTTCTTCCGGGTCAGACCCTAATTAGTGTTTCTATATCATTACACGGCTTGATGGGTAAATTTTCGCTGGTTAATTTGCGAAATGTTTTTTTAATACACGCCATTTTTAAAACATTTTTTATTTTGCACTGAAGAGGAATACGTAGCCATCTCGATACAACTTTTTTATAAAATGGAGGATAGTTGCAATTATTTTATCATGAAAAACTAAGCATTTTTCCATATAGCACATATTTTGTAAAAGACCTTGAACAGTTTGTAAGACGCCTCAACAAAAAATCTAAATGGTTCTGGCGTTCAAATGGCAAAATTGTCGTTCTACATACAATTATACAATATCTTATATTTTTATTTTTTAAAAGATGAATTTTCTTTAACGATCTAATTGGAAAAACTAATTTCGTCATATCATCAAATTGATATACAATGCTTTATTATATTTCAAATTAAGCAAAACCGGAGAATAATTCAAAATTTAATAAGCGATGCATGTGCGTTGTATATTATGTTACAACCCTAGCAGTAATGTGATTGACTAGATGTCATGACCATGAAATAAACAACCTAATCATTTTCGCTCCAGCTCAGTCAATTAGTTCTTCCAGAATGCTAAATGTCCAAATTTGCTTCTTTATTAACGTTATAAGATCGACCAGTCTTCAGTAATTAAGGATAGTTACTGAAAATAAAAGGAAGGAGTAGTTATTTCATTTTCCAATTTAATCATTTCTGCCAATAATGTTTGAACTGAACAAATAATTGCTTGTTATGTTTCTATCTTCATTACCTTTTCTTAAACAGAAAGAAATGACAAACTGAATCTGGATATGAATTCAACATAAGTTACAAAACAAGACAGGAGACGTTCAGAAACCGACATCCATTAATCATAAAGCTATTTGAAATTCACAAATGAGAAAAAAAATCAGGATCGTTTCAAATATAGTTTCCTTTCCTTTAGCCAAATTATTTCTATTAAAAAATGTTAAACATGGATATAAAAAGCTAATGTATGCAATTACGACTTCTTGTTTTACAATGTATCTTGATAAATATTGTATTTTATTCCGTACATGGATATGTATCTTTTAGGGACACGCTTGTGTAAGAGAGAGGCGAGAGATACCAAAGGGGCATTCAAACTCATAAGTCGAAAATAAACTGACAACGATATGGCTAAAAAAGAAAAAAATACAAACAGACAAACTATATAGTACACACAACACAACATAGAAAACTAAAAACTGAGCAACACGAACCCCACCAAAAACTGGGGGTGATCTTAGGTGCTCAGGAAGGGTAAGCAAACCCTGCTCTACATGTGGCACCCGTCGGGTTGTTCATATTAGTACAAACCCGGTAATAAGTCTAAATCGGTAGGTCACCGTGTAAGAAATTTAATGCGCACAGAGCTAAAAGTACTATAGAGCGTTATATATATATAGTGTAACAAACTACTCCGCGCTTAAAGCTAAGATCATTGAAATATACTATATACATATAAGTTCCAAACAATTGTGACTACATACTTTCCAATTTTGATTAAAATATGGAATAAAACAATTTCTGTCTCATGATTATAATATTACATAATTAGACAAGTTGAACCCAGATAAGGTCAGACCAATTAAAACTACCAGCAGAACTTTAAAAAAGTCGAAAGGCGTGTTTTTGATCCCCTTTTTTTTCCAGAATAATTAGTTACATGAAACTAGTGTTTTAAGTTTAATTTTTGTTGAGACACTTTTGCTTGTACAATTTATTTGCTCTTTATATTAAATAAAAAATCTGTCTGTCTTTATTAAAATCATACCTACGCCACAACAGCATTATATGCTTATGTTTAGTACAATCGTGAAAAAAAAAATTCATGTCGGCTAAAAAATGAATTGCTTCACAGTATTGGTGTTGCATTATTTTCTTTTTTATATCTAAAAAGAACAATGCTTTAATAATTTCTATTGTTACCTTTGCAGAACAATCTTTACGGGTTATCAAATAGAAGAACTAGAAAAGACTTTTAAAGAATCTCACTATCCGGATTTATATGCCAGGGAAGTTCTAGCTCTAAAAATAGATCTTCCAGAGGACAGAATACAGGTTAGAACATCAACGACAACCATTGAACTTTTTATACGGATAGTGTTATATCATCTCGTAAGGGTGAACAAAAATATATTGACTGCACTTTTCACTATTGTACTTCAACAAAAAAGGCCCTGGATTCAACTTGTCCAAAAACATACAGATGGTAATCGTTTCAAGCAACAATATGCTTGTCTGAATGATTAAACGAATAGATAGACCAAAATAACAAGTACGTTTGATTAGGTTTTTCGTGTCTGGTTTTTTTTTTTTTTTTGTAACTTGGTACTTTTGGTTCTAAACTTTTTTTCGAATAAAACAAAATAATGAAAATGCATACATATAAACCTTGCCTATTTTTTGAAGTAATGAAATTCTAAAACCCATTATTTTTATCTGGACGTAAATAATCAGACTTTTTTGTTCCATGTTTTCTTCGTAACCCGATTAAAATTCTTTAAAAAATGTAATGTACGAAGCGAACTGAAAATTCTCTCTTAAAGTTAGAGAGGAAATTGTAGAGTTGTTATTTTTGCACCATGCTGTGTCTTGTGTTTACATTGCATTTATTTAATCAAAATTGTTCGTACAATATTGAAGATAGTGGCACGTGCATGCATGTCACAAGCGATAAGGAACGGAAACTAACATGCCAAAATATGCTAGCTAGTTTGGAAAATAAACACCGAACATCAATATACTATTTTATCGTTGACCCCTAATGTGACCTTTATTTGTACATTTTATAATTATTTGTGTTTCTATCGAAACTGATAACAAAACAGCATATTTTGCATCTTTTTGTAAAAATGTATTTCTTTTTTTTTCATTTTCACGGCCAATCTAAAAAAGTAAAACCTTTATCTAATTATAATGGATAAATATGTTTTCTAGTGTAAAATGTGTATCTTAAGTAAGATAAAGTAGTACTAATTAAAATCACTAGCTTTTAGGTATACCTTAATTGTGTCTATATAATGAGTGAATGCAACAGCACTTACGTGAATATAAGTTTTTTCTTCAAATTTCTATTCCACATTCCTTGAAATATATCTTATAAAATTGATGCCTGATCTTGTTCCTTATTTCAGATATTTTGCCAAATTTTTTCACTTTTTCTAATCTTGTAATTTGAAATAGACATCGGTCTCCAAATTTTGCAATTGTAACCTAAATATTTTTTCCAAATTTTGAAGTAAACAAACTTAAACTTAACTTGTTCGTGTTATTCAAGTTCCCATTTTCGGTCAAGAAAATTCTAACATGCAATATCTTTTTGTCCACCTTTCGATGATCCTTATTTACTTCCGAGTCTGATCTGTACGCAGTTCCACACAAGTGTATAAATGTAAAAATTAAATATTTGATACTAAATTTGAAATATGTTAAGTCACTTGTCATTGTATTATAATGTTTTGATAGGTTTGGTTTCAAAACAAGAGAGCGAAATGGAGAAAAACAGAGAAGAGATGGGGAAAGAGCAGCATTATGGCGGAATATGGTCTCTATGGTGCTATGGTTAGACACGCCCTTCCGCTTCCGGAATCAATCATTAATACTGCTGATAAAGGAATCGAGAAATCGAGTGCACCATGGTTGTTAGGTAATGATGGTTTTATTTTTCGGTCATTATGAAGATGCAAAGCATTTATTTAGTTAATAACAGATACAATTAAGTCTGTCTCATATCTTGGCGTACGTTTAGAAATTGACGATGATGGTCGGTTAAAAACAAAACTTTACGACAAAAGAGATGATTTCAGCTTCCTAATTGTGAACTTTTCATTTCTATGTAGCAACATTCCAGCAGCGCCTGCATACGGAGTATATGTCTCCCAGTTGATACAATATTCCAGGGCTTGTATTTCCTGTCATGATTTCCTTGATAGAGGGTTGCTGCTCACAAGGAAGCTATTAAACCAAGAGTTCCAAGTGGTGAAGTTGAAATCGTCCCTTCGTAATTTTACGAACGCCATCACGAGTTAGTTAACCGTTATGGAATATCCGTTTTTCAGATGACAACGGATATGTTCCAATTGTCGTAACTACAATCCCGTCCCTTTTTCCCCGAATGTGACCTTCCGAATTAGACTTATCACCTGGTTTGTACTAACATGAGCAACACAGCGGGTTCCACATGTGGAACAGGATCTGCTTACTCTTCCGGAGCACCTGAGATCACCCCAGTTTTTTGGTGGGGTTCTTCAATCTTGTTGCTCACTCTTTGGTTTTCTATGTTGTGTTTTGTATACTGCATGCCTTTTTCATTTTTAGCCATAGCGTTGTCAGTTTATTTTCGACTTATGAGTTTGAATGTCCCTTTGGTATCCTTCGCCTCTGTTTTAATACATGTAGTTATATTTTGAAAGCATTTTAACGAATCTTCTCTTTAATTTTACTATCTTTTCCCGCCAGCATTATTCATTGTCAATATGTATTTTTCCCCCGTTGTACAATTATTATTCAATTTATATGTGTAGATAATGTCCAATACATTATATGAAAATGAAAATTGTAAATCAACTCAATAAAGTACACTTAAGAAAAATCTAATTTACAGAGATGAAAACTGTTTTTAAATAGCAGCTTTCTTCTTGTTTTAGGAATGCACAAGAAATCGTTAGAAGCTTCGAAGAAAATACGGGAAGAAGAAGAAGATTGCGTTGATAACACGGACAATAAAAATACTGACTTCCGGTCTGAGAGTATAGCCCAACTTAGAGCGAAAGCCCAGGAGCATAATGCTAGATTACTACAGGCCTTGAACAAGACTGATCAGGATAAACAGTCGGATGAGGAATGTAGTGATAATTCATTTGATGGATCATTTTTTTCTGACACAGTTGAATCTTCTGATCTTCTTAGATCGTAATTATTTGACATATGATCTTCTCCGTCCATTCAGCATTTATTGCATAATTATTAATTTATAGAGTAAAGTGACGTAGCGTAACCGTTGAAATAATCCTTTATTTTCCATTTATGTGTATAACGACACTGGGACTTATTTTCAGGATACAATCTTGCCATACAAAAAAAAAACAATATCGAATTCATACCCGCTCTCATCACATAGGATGCGAACCGCCATTTTGAAATTTTACCCTCATCTCTTCTTTGACTTGATCGACAGTTTATTCATATATCCACATATTACGTTTATTTCATTGATTTAGCAGTGATAGTCCTGTATGAACAACTCACTAACTTATTATTTATACCATACATTATTTCTATCAAAATATTATCTTTGGTCTCCTAAACTGACAAAGTAGCAGGAAAGACAACGAACGGCTTTTGCAAAAAGGACGGTTACTTATGAATATATTAATAAATTGTCAATGAGAAAAACTTTGAAGCGATAATCAAAACGAAAGTTTAAATCCATTGAGACGAAGAAAGTACACATCGTTGGTAGGGACATATTGGAGACACACCCCGTGTAAAGCTTGCTAATTCAGGGTTGGTTTTTTCCCCGGATCTATGCTTTTCTTGACAACTATGGTTTTTCATGTACAATTCGTGTCAAAAATCAGTCCGAAAATCAAAGTCACTGGAAAATACCCTGCTATCATTTCTATTTTATATTACATTTATGTTTTATTTATTATTTAGTATTGCCTTATGGATGTTATGATTGTAATATCTTTGCTACAGTGGTTATTGGTCTGGGTAGACTAATGTGATCAGGTTGGGGTTTTTGTTGTGCAATAGTGCAAGAATAACATATAAAAATATAATACTGTACTAAAAAACACTGTATTTTCACACCCTATTACCGATTATCACTACGGCATATTCAGTATGATCTTTGTTCCCGATTATCACTACGATAGATCCAGTATGATCTTTGTTCCCGATTTCCATTAAAACAATTGTTTATGGTATTGTTTACAGTCTCCTGTTCCGGACGCCATTGCAATACAATGAATTAATCGTGTACTGCAGATTTTTATGTATTACCTACTGTAGCTGCAGTTATACCGATAGCCGATAATAGGGCGTGGTATCTAGACACCTGTAATGAAAAAGAGGGGAAACTGTTTATCCTATGTTTATTTCACCAGTAGAGCAATTTTCAAAGAGTCCTTGAATCTTCTCTTAAATTTATTGTATCACTGCTGTGTGAAAACTGTATCCTCACTGCCTTATGTGTGGACTATGATCTTCTGAAAGACTAAAATGTAAGATCATTAAATTAAACTATTATGTTTAAGGAATACTCATAACTGCAATTTTAATAGATTTCTTTTACCAATTTGAATATTTATTTAAGAAATTAATAGGAAGGACATCTCAAACAAAGCTTTAAATTCGACCAATAGTATTCCACTGCTATTCACATTTTAGTTGTATGTGTCTTACAATGCAAAATTCACAAATCATTTCAAATATTTTATCAAAATTTTCTTCAGCATAAAGGTTTGTCTAACATAACAGAGTTTTGGAATGAAATAACCAGATATACGTACAGCAGTTAATTATGAAGACCTGGCAGGAATTAATTTGAACACAATTTAAAAAACAATTTAAAAAAAAATTAGCCTTTTTCTTTAAATATGTCTGGTCATAGCAGATAACAATCATATAAAATGCATTACAAAAGGAGGGAAAACACTTGAAATTACATTAGTATCTATACCAACTTAAGGGCAAATATCTGTTGAAATTACATTAGTATCTATACCAACTATATCTGTTGAAATTACATTAGTATCTATACCAACTTAAGGACAAATATCTGGCAAATATCTGTTGAAATTACATTAGTATCTATACCAACTTAAGGACAAATATCTGTTGAAATTACATTAGTATCTATACCAACTTAAGGACAAATATCTGTTGAAATTACATTAGTATCTATACCAACTTAAGGGCAAATTAAATTACATTAGTATCTATACCAACTTAAGGGCAAATATCTGTTGAAATTACATTAGTATCTATACCAACTTAAGGGCAAATATCTGTTGAAATTACATTAGTATCTATACCAACTTAAGGGCAAATATCTGTTGAAATTACATTAGTATCTATACCAACTTAAGGGCAAATATCTGTTGAAATTACATTAGTATCTATACCAACTTAAGGACAAATATCTGTTGAAATTACATTAGTATCTATACCAACTTAAGGGCAAATATCTGTTGAAATTACATTAGTATCTATACCAACTTAAGGGCAAATATCTGTTGAAATTACATTAGTATCTATACCAACTTAAGGGCAAATATCTGTTGAAATTACATTAGTATCTATACCAACTTAAGGGCAAATATCTGTTGAAATTACATTAGTATCTATACCAACTTAAGGACAAATATCTGTTGAAATTACATTAGTATCTATACCAACTTAAGGACAAATATCTGTTGAAATTACATTAGTATCTATACCAATTTCAGAACAAATATCTTTCTTATAAAATCATTTAGTTTTTTCATACACTGATTTCATATTTATCATTCGTACCAGTAACTTAATGTGATGAAACCATAAAATCTCTAGGTTATATTTTACATATAGTATGTATCACCATTATAATGGACCCTGAATGAGGTTTTTTAGAAATAGCATAATACTTTGATTTCCACCAGAGCTCATCGACTTTGATATTATGACTATGAGTGAAAATGATACATTAGTAAATAGCCACACCCCTCTGACCCGTCGATTGTTTACATTCCATTTTAAACTTCAGTCAATGGCATTATTCATAATTATTATGTCATTACGTAGCATTATTTCATCTGAACTTGTTAATAAATGTTTTGAAGAAGTTAGTGCAATATGCCAGTATCTTGCTGAATACTGTAACTAGAAATAAAAATGAAAACAAATAATGTTCTTGATTTCTTCAAACAGGTACAACAAGTTTAAAAATATAACTGAAAGTTAATTGTTCGACTAATAGTTCTCTTGTCCTTTCGTCTGACACAATAATATTCAACAAGATTCTATATAGTTTTCGTAATGACGTTTTTTGAGTTAGAGTTATTTCCCTTGGTAGGCAAGTTGGAGGGCAAAATTAAAACACATGGTACCAGCAAGTCTGATAAGAGATCCTTAAGAGATTTTAGATTGTAGTGAGTAATGACTTAAACAAATAAGGTATGTTCGAAAAACAAATGTTTCTATTGGCTAGCGACCAGTAAAGTATGTTGAATTGGGTCGATTAATGAAGGAATTGCAAAGCTCCAACATTGCGACAAATGGAAATAACTCTAAGACTTACTCAAAATTACGTTAATCGAATATTCAATAGGAAAACTCCTTCTTAAATTACGTCAATCGAAAACTCTTACTTAAATTACGTCAATCGTTAACTATTTATAATCGATAGTATTGATTGACAGACTTTAGCTTTAGAATAATACAACTTCTGCGAATTGATTGAAACCAAAAACCCAACCACTATCAACATATGAACTATTGATTAAAAGTATAACCACCAAGCTAGTTCTGTATTCTAATAGTAAAATTGTAATGGTATTTATGCAAGTTACTAGTTACTACACCTGAAGTTGGTATTGTTTACATTTATATCCAATGAAGTTCTGTTTCTATTTGCCACACCCTTGATCAACATAACAGAAGGGGATACATCTGATTCTGTGGCGACTGAAGTATCTTTTAGTTTGTTAAACGCCTATGCTGAGTCAGATACGCATTATACATGTAGTTATGTGCATTTATGGTTGTATAACATATGTAATTTTACTGCAATTAAACAACAAATGAGCTAGGATCATCCCTACTGCCTGCAAAACAAATGTTTTAGGATAATGTTCACTTCATGCGAAAGTCTCAATAGTGAAAGCCTGGTATTTTCAATCACTTTATTTAATGAGGTAGAAGTTATACTATTCTTGGGTATGTTCAATTCTAATGAAATGGTAAAAAAAGAAAGAATAAATCAATATCCATAAGAAAAACAGACACCATGGCAAAAAATGAAAAACTTCGAACATACAAGCAGGTCTACAATACACTGCCCAGAACAGTACATATTGATCAAAATCCTAGCTGAACTCTGGAGCTTCAGAATGATAAAAGATGGAACACAAGTTGTCACAACAAATTTGGCAATTGGTGATTAGACTGGAGGTTCCGAAGAACATTTTGCTTTAAATTACTTGCAAATATATGTCTGTCTTTTTAGGCTCTTTTCTTTTGGTGTTGTTTGTACCTTTTCAACTTGCATTTTCCGATTGTCTCTTCCTATGTTCTTTATTTCTCTGCATCACGAAGACCCATTAAAATATAAGATACAAAATGTGAATATATAATCTAGACATGTATTGATACTTATGTACGAAAGACTTATCAAGTTATAAAAACAATTGCAATGTTATCAAGTTGCAAAAACAATTGTAATTTTATCAGGTTGCAAAAACAATTGCAATTCTATCAAGTTGCAATATAAATAGTTTGTAAACTATTTGGAAAGAATGTCCAGCACAGCAGATAACCAGATAGTAACAGCCATTGCACCTGGATCAGGATTTTTTAACCTGTCCTGACTGACATAACTAGAACGTCCTGCCCTGGCCTTCATTGTCGCTGTACTCTTAGCACCTTCTTCACATTTCTGCAACATCAAGAAAATATTACGACACTATGAACGAAAAGAACATCTTATTTTATACATTAAATGACAAATTCAGAATATAAGATATAATATAACGAATGAATTTTAACCAAAGAAGGAGAAATGACAGTTACATTAAAGGGGTCAGCATTTCCTATAATGCTTGAGTGTTGAAGTGAGTAGTTACTAACATGTTTATAATAATATCTCATGATTTCATGTCAAATACACAAGAGATCATTGCATAACCAGTTAAATTCTGGACTAAGTTCCTTGTATCTTCACCTATAGTCGAGCTCATTTAAGCAAAATAGATTGCAATTAGCAATGCCTGAGGTTAACTGCTAATAAATGTTTTACAAAATATGGTAATTGTTAATATATTTATTGTTTAAATAAAGGAAGGTTATGAATGACCGTATTGTGCAATTCAATTACTCAGTGCGCACATTCGAAAATATAAACAGCTACAGTGTGACCCAAAGCCTTTTGTAAAATCCTTATATAATCATACTTTGTTCCTCCCCCCCCCCCCCCTTGAGTCTTTTCAATTGTATCAATTTGTATATCTCTTCCAATACAGACTTTTGCCCTAAAGTGACGTTAAATAAGCATCAATCAAGCAATTGGTCTGGTCAAACATAAAGTTCTTTGTGTATTCAATGAACTTTTAAGAATTTTGTAAAATAACTTTGAACTAATTTTACCAGGTTGACATTTTTAAACTGCAACTATTTTACCATACCTGTACGGCTGATTTAAATGACTCTATTGGTGACTTTTTGGCTTTTAGGCAAGATGATAATTCTTCGCTAGCAGGATACAATGCATCCAACTGAAACAAACGTGTTTTCTATTAGAATTCTTATTTTTTATAGTAGAAAAGTCGGGCTATCTTGACCATGTGTCTGCCGTCTTTGTTTGTCCGTATATGTTTTAAAATAGTCACGGTGGTGGTCTGTTGTGTACTCTTTTTTAGTAATCCCTGTTATTATGTTAATGCATTATCAACAAATATAACATTTAAAGTAAAAAACAAAGAAATTAAAAGAAAACAAACTTCTTATTATAACGGAAACGTTCAAAATAATAAAGTAATGGTGAAAGAAATTTCAAACATCAATAAGCTATTGAAAATAAAGGCAGAATTGACTAACATATCAAAAATGTACACAGCATATTATCTTATATGTGGTTAAAGTTTAACTTGCTGATTGATGTTGTCCATCATTATTTTTACCTATCAGCATGATCAGTCCTGTATTTACTTGGGGTTATAAATCAGGATTAAAATTGGTTGATTTTTAAAGATGTATTCAATATAGCACCACTCATTTAAAATTGGTACCGCTAATGTTATTAATCATGGGGAAAGGCTGTCTTAATTTTGAAATAAAAATCTTAGACTAATAAAAATCATTCTAAAATACTGACTCTTATCTGAATTTTATCATATCCTTGCAGTAATACAAATCTATTAATATTTGTTTCAAAGATCTGAGGAAATCATCAATGGTATGCACAGTTAAAATATATACACACTAGAAGTTTGCTTGTAATACTATTGTTTTATGCAGTGTTGTGTACTGTTGCTTGTCTTTTCGTCGTTTTCGTTTTGTCATGACATTGTCGGTTTGTTTTAAACATGAGTATAATAAATGCCCCTTTGGTATCTTTTGACTCTCTTTTGGTACTTTCCATAGATATTTGAGAAGACATTGCTTATTACCTCACATGGAAGAAAACTAAATTGCAAATTATTTCCCAACCGATTTTCATTAAAATTAAACGAAATGCACGAAAACACAATTTGTTTTCCGCGGGTTTAATAACAACTACTGGTATGGCTACATTGTCCAATATATCTAATGGTAGAGGCAAATAGAAATAAAGTTGAACTGTTAGCTATAAAAGAAAGGCGACAGATACCAAAGGAACATTTAAACTAAGTGGAAATTAAACTGACAACGCCATGGCTAAAAAACGAATAAGACCAATAAACAAACAATAGTACACAAAACTGAAGCAAGAGCAACACGAACCCTACCAAAAACTGGGTCGATCTCAGGTGCTCCGGAAGAGTAAGCAGATCCTGCTCCACATGTGGCACCCGTCGTGTTGCTCATCTTAGTACAAACCCGGTAATAATTCTAATTCGGTAGGTCACATTCGGGGGAAAAGGGACGGGATTGTAGTTACGACATTTGGAACATATCCGCTATCATATATTCCATAACGGTCAACCAACTCGTGATGGCGTCCGAAAAATTTACGAAGTGATGATTTCAACTTCACCACTTTGAACTCTTGGTTTAATAGCTTCTTTGTGAGCAGCAACCCTCTATCAAGGAAATCATGATAGGAAATACAAGCCCTGGAATATCGTATCAACTGGGAGATATATACTCCGTATGCAGGCGCTGCTGAAATGTTGCTACATAGAAACGGAAAGTTCACAATTGGGAAGCTGAAATCATCTCTTTTGTCGTAAAGTTTTATTTTCAACCGACCCTACTTGTCAATTTCTAGATGTAAGTCAAGATATGAGGCAGACTTAACTGTATCTGTTGTGTCCTTTATCTCAAGTTCGATGGGATAGATGCGTTCAACATAGTCACCAAATTTTGATTTATTTAGTGAGAGAACATCATCTATATAGCGGAAAGTAAAGTAAAAGGATACTGCTAACTTCTTTTCTTTCTTCCTGTATAGCTCAATAATGATATTCCCTCTTTAAGAATACGATGAACAGGACGTTGAAACGTGATGGGTATGAACACACCCACGTTCATTTTGATCTATAAAGAGGTTAAACTCCTAACTATCCTACTGTCTGTCGATACATTTATTTTTGGCATTGCACTAGTCATGTCTTCTTTGACTGTTCATGACGTTAAAATACTAAATCCCTGGGAAGTGTTTTAGTTGATTTTAGTCTCTGATGCATGATTTTTTATTATTAATTGTTTTGGCTTTTAACTAGCTGTCAGTAACTGCGAGTACTCTCAAATCGTACTTTCTTGTTTATTTGACCTGTTGATACTAATTGTAATGCTTTTTTTGTTATTTAATGTTATTCAGGGTTATATCTGGTCTATATACCAGCTTTGATAAGTGTTTGGTACTAATATAAATTTCCACTTCGTACTATGAACATCAAAATTATTTATTTTGTTAAAATATTTCCTTTCTCTATTGTAACTGTATACGTATACCTAACAACAAAATTATTTTATTTACCTGTGTTTAAAGTTATTACAAATGGCTGATATTTTGTTCGAGCATATTGTTTTTCTTAAATTGTTTAACATTTCATACCGATATAACATGTTACTTTTATTATTCTTCCCTTAGTTTATTTATTTTGAATTTGCATTGTATCATAGGTTAAATTTATTTGTTCAGTGTATGTTCAATGGTGTTAATATGTCCTTTGATTGAGTTAAGCTATTTCAGTTGATATTTTATAGTGTGTTTTCTATGTTGTGATGTTACACTATTGTTTCAGAAAAAGGGTGAAGGTTTGGTACCATTAAAACGTTTAAACCCGCTGCATTTGTTTGCACCTGTCCTAAGTCAGGAATCTGATGTTCAGTAGTTGTCGTTTGTTGATGTGGTTCATAAGTGTTTCTCGTTTCTCGTTTTTATATAGATTAGACCGTTGGTTTTCCCGTTTGAATGGTTTTACACTAGTAATTTTTGGGGCCCTTTATAGCTTACTGTTCGGTGTGAGCCTAGGCTCCGTGTTGAAGACCGTACTTTGACCTATAGTGGTTTACATTTATAAATTTTGACTTGGATGGAGAGTTGTCTCATTGGCACTCATACCACATCTTCTTATATCTATGAAAACGCAATACACGACAAAGCATATACCACATATAAAAATATGAAGATGTTGTATGATTGTCAATAAGACAACTCTCCATAAGAGACCAAATGACTTAGAAGTTAGGTCACCGAACAATAACAGAGCAAATTAATCCTATAGCGCATAGCAAGCTATAAAAGGCCCCAATATGACAAATGTAAAATAATTCAAACGAGAAACGATAAAGCATGTTCACCTGAAGCTTTATACCAAACTTAAGGGAGTTCTGATTCGTGGTTACTGAGATAATAGCAACAAGCAATTCATACTTGGCAGTTATGTGTAAGAATGCTTAAGTAATCCATGAAGGGAATGTAGATGAGCGATAAGTGTGAAAACACATCACACCATATAGCATGCTCACCGGAAGTGTGTTCTTAAATTTCAGGAGGCTCTAATGTGTAGTTCCTATGAAAACTTGACGAACGTTTCATGGGAGGAGGGACGGACGAGTGTTAACTAGTATATCCCGTCTCCTTTGGAGAGAGTTTGAAAATATAGAGTGTTCTAAGGACACTCTTAAGCAATTCAATTTGTTGGTTACAATGACCGTAGTTATGTTACACATTCTGAAGCAATACTCTTAACACCGTGGCAGGGAAACACATTTTCGATTGTATCACACTTACCATTGTTCTATCACCAGGATCAGCACCGCCATACCTACAATGTATTAGTAAATTAATGATTTACAGATTAAAGCATTGGAGTAACATTTCTGGTAACGTTTCATAATTTTACATCTCTCAAGTCATATGACAAGTTGAAGAAAGATAACTCATACTTTCATATGAATTGTTTTTCTCCGTTTAATGCTACTTGTGACAGGTAGACAACCATTAGGTGAATAAACAATAATCTAAAGGAAAGAATAAGAATAAAATCTTCATTAATATCATTCCTGAAAAAATGCATGAAATTTCAAATTTGATAGCCGATATCACAAAATTAGGAAATAAATGTCAATTTGTTCTTTGTTAATATTTTAAAAGAAATTATTATATTTTTTTCATGTAATGAAGATTTGCTGTATATGCATAAGTACATTTTTGGAGGAAAAGGGTCTCTTGGGGCACAAAACCTATTAATAATATTTATATTTAATAATATGATAACATCTTACATTTCCATTAGTATTGTGAATGTGCTTAATGTGCCTATATCTTATACACAAACTATGTCTTACTTTCGTATGGTTGTTACACCTGCAGCCAACGCACTGCTCCACGCTGAAGGAGATATTTCCTTCTGTAGTTCACCGGCTACAGTTGTGAAGAATAAGCTGTATAACTGCAAAATATAGTATCAGAAAAATGTAAAATATCTGTTATATTCAAAGCATATGAAATCAAACTCATTAAAGATACCAGGCTCATAATTTTGAAAGTTAGACGACATTTCGTGACTTCGTCTTTATAGGTATATCTTTTTAAATATGGTATCAGTAGTGTATTTGATTTCAATCCCATTGCATAATTACCACCTAAATTACCCTAAATAAGTTTGAATTCAATACAATATATATTTTGAAATTTAATATTATAGTATGTTATGTACATTGAAATTGGTTCCAAATATTTATATTACTACCATTTGGATATCATTTGCCAAGAAGTCTCAGAGCTTTGGTATAATCTTGATTAGATAAAACATTGTAACTTTAAGGTTTTAGTTTACCAATTAGATATTTTAATGTGTGTAAGTCCATCATGAGAAGTTACCTTAGACAGTTATGCTTTTTTGTTTAAGGTCTATATCAAATGAAATAAACACTTTGCGTGTCTGAATGGCTTTTCTTAATTTACCTGCATCAGGAAAGATTAACATTTGTAGCCAGGGATGCGCAAGTAAGCTGAAACGTAAGGAGCTTTATGACCAAAAGGGACCAAAACAAAATAGCAAAATGTATCTAAGGTCAATTGTGCCTGAGGAAGTTAGAACCTTAATTTATAAACGGAATTTTAAACTAGAATAGGCTATAATGACGTCAGTATCAAAGCACTGAATACTGATCTGCTGTTACCCTCAGGATAGAACAGGCTATAATGACGTCAGTATCAAAGCACTGAATACTGATCTGATGTTACCCTCAGGATAGAACAGGCTATAATGACGTCAGTATCAAAGCACTGAATACTGATCTGCTGTTACCCTCAGGACTAACAGTCCATAAGATTATGTTATATTTTCTATAAACTTACCCCGCCAGATGAACCTCCCATTGACACCTCTGCAATATTCCCCAGTCTCTTGGCCAGTTCTGCAGGATTTCCAACAGGCAATGGATTGTCTTTGCTTTTTAGTTCTGATAAAATGTCTGTAAAGATGAGTATTTTCTGTTTAATGTCTCAGACTAATATTCTTTCTGATGAATTAGCATAATATAATTACGGTACTTTGACCAATACAGACAACCTCACCAGTATCTTCTGTGAATGACTGAGATTGATATTCTTTCAGATAAACTGGCATTATGTACGTTACCATTTATCTGTTTATTTTGGATTTTATCTACCTTTCGTACGACAAATACGAAGACATTTTAATTCTCCATAAAAATAACGTAGCTGTTTTTACTCATACAGTATTTTCAGGTCCATTACATCAACATCTTTGAAAACCCTAGCCATGAAAGCAGTTACCAATTGTTTTTCTAAAGAAGAAAAAAACCTGTTTCATAGGACATTCACAATCCTGACCAATCTATATGCATCTTCAATAATAATTGTGATAATTTGTCTCTTAAAACTTAATTATTTTTTTTCTTTTTGTCCCTGAATTACCACAAAATGATTGATCCATGAGTATTTTCAATCATAATGCCAATTTTATGTATGTTTTACAGTTTATATTAGGAGTCACTAGAAAAACCCGCGCGAGCGCGGCTTGAAGACTACTTGAAATGTTTATGGTGATACACAGCTTGGGTTCGTGTTTCTCAAACTGTTTTTATGCACTGATGCATTATGTTGATAGTTTTTATTAGTTTGTCAGTTCTTCTTCCATAGGAGTTTGAAGTAGCTTCTGTCTCGGTATTACACTGGTGCTCCTAGAACGGAGGAAATAACTCAGAGAAGAAGAAGACAACCTAGAACACTGATGATTAAAACATTTCTCAGTGGTGCTAGTTTGTAGTATTTCTTTTTTTTTTTCGAAAGGTGCTAGTCAAGTTCTGTCTCTGTGTGATACAGGTGCTTCAAGAACGGAGGAAATAACCAGAGAAGAAGAAGGCAATCTAAAACTCTCTGATGATTTAAAACATTTCTTCAGTGGTGCGAGTTTGTAGTATTTTTTTCAAGTGGTGCGAGTTCTGTCTCTGTGTGACATGGGTGCTCCGAGAAAGGAGGAATTTACTAAGAGAAGAAGAAAACAATCTAATGATTAAACACATTTCTTCGAGTTTGTTATATTTCCTTTTTTTTTTAGTGGTGCGAGTTTGATAAAGTGATGCAAGTTGTAATAATTAGTGAGAGTGTTTGAGTGTTGCGAGTTGGCCGTGGGCCGAGTTGTCGGGCAGTACGTCGACTGAGCATGCGCGAAAGCGTATAAGACACGGATCGATAACGGTCTCCGAATTTGGATATTTTCTCAAAATTGGCGTTTTTGTGGAAAAAGATTGTTTTAAAGACACATTTAGGAAGTACAAAACACTACATTTATACGTCATATCACAAATATTTCACACTTTGTATGGTTTAAGAGGAGTTGCGGCTCAATGAAATCGGTCTCTTCCTTTAGTAGACTCCTCCTTGATCTATATTTATTATTTGTTTGCTCTATTAATAAACCATATATTTCTCTAAAACATAAAAATATGAATGCTCCCTCGTTATCATGAAAACACTACTGTAACTCGTGAGTTTTACACGATATAACATAAATATTCCTGTTAACCCACAGTAATCATATATTTGTAAATTGATCTAGGTACCTTGGGCTCCACGTGCCATGGTGCTCCCACAGTCACCATCACCACTTTCCTTATCAAGACCGTTCAATTGTTCTTCAGATGCTATCAGCTGCTCTGCAGCCGTCTTAACCATATTATATAGTTGTTGTTTCATATCTACAATGAACGATGTTATGTCTTGAGTCATACCATTCAATAAATAAAGACATTTGTAATTTATGGATGTTCAAACGTGTTTCTAAACTTAAGGTCAATAAAATGTTAAAATGTCTTTAACCAGTAAGGCATGTTTTATATAAAATACTTCCCTTTTTTCTACTCAGAGAAAAATCATTGGTTCATACTATGCATCTACAGTGTAAAGATTCTTTTTTTGCTGTATTATACGGTTGTCACATGTAGAGCAGGATCTAATTACCCTTTCGGAGTACCTGCGATCATCCCCGGTTTTTAGTGGGTTTGTCTTGTTCAGTCTTTGGTTTTATATGTTGTGTTTTGTGTAATGTTGTTTGTCTTTTCGTCGTTTTGCTTTTTTTTTGTCAAGGCATTGCCAGTTTCTTTTTTTGTCAAGGCATTGTCAGTTTCTTTTTTTGTCAAGGCATGTCAGTTTCTTTTTTTGTCAAGGCATTGTCATTTTGTTTTTTTGTCAAGGCATTGTCAGTTTCTTTTTTTGTCAAGGCATTGTCAGTTTCTTTTTTGTCAAGGCATTACCAGTTTCTTTTTTGTCAAGGCATTGTCAGTTTCTTTTTTTTGTCAAGGCATTACCAGTTTCTTTTTTGTCAAGGCATTGTCAGTTTCTTTTTTGTCAAGGCATTACCAGTTTCTTTTTGTCAAGGCATTGTCAGTTTCTTTTTTGTCAAGGCATTACCAGTTTCTTTTTTGTCAAGGCAGTGTCAGTTTCTTTTTTGTCAAGGCATTACCAGTTTCTTTTTTTGTCAAGGCATTGTCAGTTTCTTTTTTGTCAAGGCATTACCAGTTTCTTTTTTTTTGTCAAGGCATTGTCAGTTTCTTTTTTGTCAAGGCATTACCAGTTTCTTTTTTTTTGTCAAGGCATTGTCAGTTTCTTTTTTGTCAAGGCATTACCAGTTTCTTTTTTGTCAAGGCATTGTCAGTTTCTTTTTTGTCAAGGCATTACCAGTTTCTTTTTTGTCAAGGCAGTGTCAGTTTCTTTTTTGTCAAGGCATTACCAGTTTCTTTTTTGTCAAGGCATTGTCAGTTTCTTTTTTTGTCAAGGCATTACCAGTTTCTTTTTTTTGTCAAGGCATTGTCAGTTTCTTTTTTGTCAAGGCATTACCAGTTTCTTTTTTTTGTCAAGGCATTGTCAGTTTCTTTTTTGTCAAGGCATTACCAGTTTCTTTTTTGTCAAGGCATTGTCAGTTTCTTTTTTGTCAAGGCATTACCAGTTTCTTTTTGTCAAGGCAGTGTCAGTTTCTTTTTTGTCAAGGCATTACCAGTTTCTTTTTTGTCAAGGCAGTGTCAGTTTCTTTTTTTGTCAAGGCATTACCAGTTTCTTTTTTTTGTCAAGGCATTGTCAGTTTCTTTTTTGTCAAGGCATTACCAGTTTCTTTTTTTTGTCAAGGCATTGTCAGTTTCTTTTTTGTCAAGGCATTACCAGTTTCTTTTTTGTCAAGGCATTGTCAGTTTCTTTTTTGTCAAGGCATTACCAGTTTCTTTTTTGTCAAGGCATTGTCAGTTTCTTTTTTGTCAAGGCATTACCAGTTTCTTTTTTTGTCAAGGCAGTGTCAGTTTCTTTTTGTCAAGGCATTACCAGTTTCTTTTTTTGTCAAGGCAGTGTCAGTTTCTTTTTTGTCAAGGCATTACCAGTTTCTTTTTTTTGTCAAGGCATTGTCAGTTTCTTTTTTTGTCAAGGCATTATCAGTTTCTTTTTTTGTCAAGGCATTGTCAGTTTCTTTTTTTGTCAAGGCATTGTCAGTTTCTTTTTTTGTCAAGGCATTGTCAGTTTCTTTTTTGTCAAGGCATTACCAGTTTCTTTTTTTTGTCAAGGCATTGTCAGTTTCTTTTTTGTCAAGGCATTACCAGTTTCTTTTTTGTCAAGGCATTGTCAGTTTCTTTTTTGTCAAGGCATTACCAGTTTCTTTTTTGTCAAGGCATTGTCAGTTTCTTTTTTGTCAAGGCATTACCAGTTTCTTTTTTTGTCAAGGCAGTGTCAGTTTCTTTTTTGTCAAGGCATTACCAGTTTCTTTTTTTGTCAAGGCAGTGTCAGTTTCTTTTTTGTCAAGGCATTACCAGTTTCTTTTTTTTGTCAAGGCATTGTCAGTTTCTTTTTTGTCAAGGCATTACCAGTTTCTTTTTTTTGTCAAGGCATTGTCAGTTTCTTTTTTGTCAAGGCATTACCAGTTTCTTTTTTGTCAAGGCATTGTCAGTTTCTTTTTTCTTTTTTGTCAAGGCATTACCAGTTTCTTTTTTGTCAAGGCATTGTCAGTTTCTTTTTTGTCAAGGCATTACCAGTTTCTTTTTTTTGTCAAGGCAGTGTCAGTTTCTTTTTTTGTCAAGGCATTACCAGTTTCTTTTTTTTGTCAAGGCAGTGTCAGTTTCTTTTTTGTCAAGGCATTACCAGTTTCTTTTTTTTGTCAAGGCATTGTCAGTTTCTTTTTTGTCAAGGCATTACCAGTTTCTTTTTGTCAAGGCATTGTCAGTTTCTTTTTTGTCAAGGCATTACCAGTTTCTTTTTGTCAAGGCATTGTCAGTTTCTTTTTTTGTCAAGGCATTACCAGTTTCTTTTTTTTGTCAAGGCAGTGTCAGTTTCTTTTTTGTCAAGGCATTACCAGTTTCTTTTTTTTTGTCAAGGCAGTGTCAGTTTCTTTTTTTGTCAAGGCATTACCAGTTTCTTTTTTTTGTCAAGGCATTGTCAGTTTCTTTTTTGTCAAGGCATTACCAGTTTCTTTTTTGTCAAGGCATTGTCAGTTTCTTTTTTGTCAAGGCATTACCAGTTTCTTTTTTGTCAAGGCATTGTCAGTTTCTTTTTTGTCAAGGCATTACCAGTTTCTTTTTTTGTCAAGGCAGTGTCAGTTTCTTTTTGTCAAGGCATTACCAGTTTCTTTTTTTTTGTCAAGGCAGTGTCAGTTTCTTTTTTGTCAAGGCATTACCAGTTTCTTTTTTTTGTCAAGGCATTGTCAGTTTCTTTTTTGTCAAGGCATTACCAGTTTCTTTTTTTTGTCAAGGCATTGTCAGTTTCTTTTTTGTCAAGGCATTACCAGTTTCTTTTTTTGTCAAGGCATTGTCAGTTTCTTTTTTGTCAAGGCATTACCAGTTTCTTTTTTTTGTCAAGGCATTGTCAGTTTCTTTTTTTGTCAAGGCATTACCAGTTTCTTTTTTTTGTCAAGGCAGTGTCAGTTTCTTTTTGTCAAGGCATTACCAGTTTCTTTTTTTTTGTCAAGGCATTGTCAGTTTCTTTTTTGTCAAGGCATTACCAGTTTCTTTTTTTTGTCAAGGCATTGTCAGTTTCTTTTTTGTCAAGGCATTACCAGTTTCTTTTTTTTTGTCAAGGCATTGTCAGTTTCTTTTTTTTTGTCAAGGCAGTGTCAGTTTCTTTTTGTCAAGGCATTGTCAGTTTCTTTTTTTTTGTCAAGGCATTGTCAGTTTCTTTTTGTCAAGGCATTGTCAATAGATATAAGAAGATGTGGTATGAGTGCCAATGAGACAACTCTCCATCCAAGTCAAAATTTATAAAAGTAAACCATTATAGGTCAAAGTACGGTCTTCAACACGGAGCCTTGGCTCACACCGAACAGTAAGCTATAAAGGGCCCCAAAATTACTAGTGTAAAACCATTCAAACGGGAAAACCAACGGTCTAATCTATATAAAAACGAGAAACGAAAACACTTATGAACCACATCAACAAACGCCAACTACTGAACATCAGATTCCTGACTTAGGACAGGTGCAAACAAATGCAGCGGGTTTAAACGTTTTAATGGTACCAAACCTTCACCCTTTTTCTGAACAATAGTGTAACATCACAACATAGAAAGACACACTATAAAATATCAACTGAAATAGCTTAACTCAATCAAAGGACATATTAACACCATTGAACATACACTGAACAAATAAATTTGACCTATGACACAATGCAAATACAAAATAAATAAACTAAGGGAAGAATAATAAAAGTAACATGTTATATCGGTATGAAATGTTAAACAATTTAAGAAAAACAATATGCTCGAACAAAAATATCAGCCATTTGCAATAACTTAAAACACAGGTAAATAAAAATAATTTTGTTGTTAGGTATACGTGTACAGTTACAATAGAGAAAGGAAATATTTTTACAAAATAAATAATTTTGATGTTCATAGTACGAAGTGGAAATTTATATTAGTACCAAACACTTATCAAAGCTTGTATATAGACCAGATTATAACCCTGAATAACATTAAATAACAAAAAAAGCATTACAATTAGTATCAACAGGTCAAATAAACAAGAAAGTACGATTTGAGAGTACTGCAGTTACTGACAGCTAGTTAAATACCAAAACAATTAATAATAAAAAATCATGCATCAGAGACTTAAATCAACTAAAACACATCCCAGGGATTTAGTATTTTAACGTCATGGACAGTCAAAGAAGACATGACTTGTGCAATGCCAAAAATAAATGTATCGACAGACAGTAGGATAGTTAGGAGTTTAACCTCTTTATAGATCAAAATGAACGTGGGTGTGTCTTTAAACATCCCGTTTGAAAAGAATACAAATTTAGTTATGTTTTAACTTGCTGATGACAAAATCGATATTAGTGCCAATGTAAACTATATTCAAAGATCTTATTACAACATTGGTAAGATAACCTGAACTAATAAGTTTATTTAAAGGTTCGATGAGTTTACACGGATCACATAGTGATTTCCGCGCTTTAAGTACAATATTACCGTAAAATTTAGGATGTGAAATACCGTTTTTAATCAGTTTTCTACAGGTACAGCCAAATTTACTAATCAAATCTTTGTATCTATGAAAGAACTTAGCAAAAGTTTTACGTAATTTATGGTAACGAAATCCCTGACTTAATAATTTACCAGTGATGCATTGATTACGTTCGTTAAAATCTATGACATCACTACACACACGGGCATAACGAACGAGTTGGGCTATATACACACCGTATGATGGAGCCAAAGGAACATCGCCGTCTAAAAAGGAAAATTAACAATAGGGAATGAAAAATGAATTGTCAGTTTGTTTTTTTTTGTCAAGGCATTGTCAGTTTCTTTTTTTGTCAAGGCATTGTCAGTTTCTTTTTTTGTCAAGGCATTGTCATTTTGTTTTTTTGTCAAGGCATTGTCAGTTTCTTTTTTTGTCAAGGCATTGTCAGTTTCTTTTTTTGTCAAGGCATTGTCAGTTTCTTTTTTTGTCAAGGCATTGTCATTTTGTTTTTTTGTCAAGGCATTGTCAGTTTTTTTTTTGTCAAGGCATTGTCAGTTTGTTTTCAACTAATAAGTTTTAATATCGCTTTGGTATCTTTCCCATCTCTTTTATCTGGACTGTGTTTTCCACAGCTTTCTGTGTAATATCATTCATGCACTTGCTTTATGCCTGCTTGTTGATCTTGTATTGGTATACCTGCACTGACTGTGTCCGTCACAGTTTGTTGTTTTGCAATATTATGTGAATCTTCTGTAACCATCTTTTGAGGTGTTGTTCTGGTTCGTTGACCACTGGGTAAATATGGACGGACCCAACCTGGTGCATTTGTTTCTGCATCTATAACAAGAGAATTGTTAAGAGATTTATTATTTTGTTGATTTGAAATAATAGTACGGGAATTGTTTCCCTTGAGGAGTAGATACTTAGCCAACCGTAAGCGATTGAGCTAGTGTAATTCTAATCTCAGTCGGTTAGAGCGCTGACTTGTAACAAAGAGGACCCCCAAGGATGACTGGGGAATAGAAATATGGTCACTCTTGGTCTTCATGTGACCAGCAGTAAAACCCTTGCCAAAGTGGGGCGTATTTTTGGTTGTGCGGAATGTAAAAAGTACGCAGCTATGTCCGGTCCGAAAGGGGACGTAAACCGCTGTCTCGTGTAAAGAGAGTGCCACACTCTTTGCACGTTAAGAACCCTTGCTACACTTCAGAGGGATCCATAGGTGGTCTATTGCAAGGCAAAATGTCTGTCCCTATCAAATATAACTTCATTTTCAAGTGGCAGTCAAACTTTTTCCGACCTTCATCCCGGACGACCTCTATCACATGACTTACCTATTGCATTTACTGCTAATTTGTTCTCGTCCTGAACATGCATGAACTATTTGTCACTGGACATTAAGCAACCAACAATCAATCAATGTAACACAGAGGTCCTGAGTTCGCGTCCCGGAGGAGACAATGTTAATTTCTAATGAGAATCGTCCTCCCCGGTAACTAATCATAATTCTTCTATTTAATTGTTTGCCAAAAATAAAACACGTTTCTTTCCATAAAAATTAAAAAAGATGACCAAATAACATATTCAAACTAAACATAAAAACAATTTAATTCTTCTGAGTTTCTTGAATAAAAGAAAAAGTAACTTTGCAATATTGCAATAAAACAATAACTTACTTCTTTCAATAAAGAAATAAAATAACAAGGATGAATAAACTCATCATAGATACAAGACTTAACATTTTGTACGCCAGACGCCTGTTTCGTCTACAAAAGACACATCAGTGAAGCTCGAATTACAAAAATTAAAAAAGGCCAAATAAAGTACGAAGCTGAAAAGCATTGAGGAATATTGCACTCATTATTAAGTAATTGCAAGGGCTTCTATCAACTAACATTATTTTGACTTTTATCTACAAACAATCAACTAATCTAAACCTCACCTAAACAATTCCTTAGTGTATCATCTAAATGCAACAAAGTAATAGAAACACCAGCCATCTCTAGGGACGTCGTAAAAGATCCACAATAAACTCTTTCTACTGCTACACCTCTCGATTCTGAGGATTTTAAAATAGAAGTTCTGGAATCTTGTAAAATGATATACTTTTTTTCTAACTTTACAAAAAATTATCAATGATGTATTTCGGTTGTAATTTTTGCAATGTTTATCAAGCCTTGACAAATAGACACACTTTTTCTAAGTGAGTTATTTTTCTCTTCATATCAATAACGACGTTTGTATGAATTGATTCCGTCGTTTTTGTTATAGTTAATTAGATACATTCAATAATATACTAAGGCGACATAAATTTGGTTTTATATATAGATAGAAACAAAAAAATTAAAAATAAACAAGCAAATTCATAAATAAACAAAACATGATTATTGATAGTGGTTCCTGTCGATCACTCTTATCCAAAACATCATTCTTATCTAAGAATCAACTTGAATAAACAACAGAAAAGATTTCAATATTTCATAGAAAAATGAAAACTTACCTAACAATAAGATGGCTTCCCTGGCAATGATATTCAGTTCTAAGACAGACGTACCACCAAGATTTACATAATGATACCTACCTAACAATAAGATGGCTTCCCTGGCAATGATATTCAGTTCTAAGACAGACGTACCACCAAGATTGTTAATCATACATGCAACCTTGTCACCTAATGTAACAAAATGGAAAGCCACTTAATGATGGAAATAAACTATGACATAAATATGTGAAAATTGCTGATATAACAGACATGTTAATTCAAACAGGAACAAACTTCGATAACATTTCATAGAAAATGAAAGGATATGGAGTAAATGTACATGGGACAAAATCGCACACAATACATAGAAAACATAGAAAACTATCAATGAACAGGGCTTTTATTCCTGTTCTTCATCTTGACAGTTGATGTAGGGCCTTCAACAATGAACAAATCATTCATACCCTACAACAAGGTCAAGACGGCCCCTAGCGTCGACTTAAGCGGTACTATTGATAAAAATAAAGTAATTTTGAAAGACATCGATCGCCGCTAAAATATGCCTTGAAGTTACACATGTCGGGAGCGGTCAATGAATTACATAATTTATAATTACGGGCGAGGTTTTTGAACATATATTTGTCATACATTGCCCAACAAGAGACCATTAATTTCGAAACAACAAATGATAGACAATACATATATAACTAAACAATAAATGATAGACAGCACGGGGCACATCGAAATATATGTAAGAAAACCTAGCAGTTTAAAATAGTATGAAAGGGCATAGTCGACTAGTCGAGCAGGTTCTGTTGACCCTTCCGCACCATCGAGGTTAACCCCAAATGTTTGGTTGGGTCGTGTTGCTTAACTTTTCGTTTTCTGTGTAGTATATTGTGGACAGTTAGTTGTATTTTGTTGTTTACTTTTGGGATCGTTTTGTTTTGTTATTCTAAAAATTATTTTATGTATTTTACATCTCAAACGCGTGCTTTCCGTCATACCCGATTGATATTCCAAGAACACGTCATCAAGTGGTGTATTATATTTATACTGGCGAAGTTCTGTTCAATAATAAAGCAAACATTCATCCACTATAACTTTGTCAAAAAGACAACTACATACCAGTTTTGACTTGTAGTCTCGAGTTGTTGTTTGGGTCTGTCATATGGTCAATCATCATCCGCACAGCTTCATTAGCCGTCACCAACTAAAGTAACCAAATGGGACAAAGAACAAATTTTTAAAATGTTGCAAGATATTGTTAGCTCTTGATATATGTCTTCTGTTGTTCATAACTTGTTTTGGGGCTCTTATATTCATTCCATTACAGTTACAATTTAATAAAAAATAAATTGAGTAACATCGATATCTTTTCATATACAGAAAAACTCAGTTTAAACGCTATACTCTCACCAAAACGCAACACATGGGCAATGTACGTAAACCTATGTATTTAAAGTATATGCTTATAAAATTTATGTGGAAGGCTTGTGTTTTACGCATGGTTGAAATCCCCAAAATTATCATATTTTGATGCATTACAAAATATGACATGGGACATCACGGCACAAGCATAACAGTTTCGGTACGCTTCTGCTTGACGTTATATAATGTTCATCAGATATACATTTTACCCCGAGCGTGAAATATCTGATTTTTATGCGTCTGTTCTCATGCGTTGTAACAGTCGGAAAATTCGTAAACGTTCGAAAAACGAAAGTTGCTTATCTTCTTATGGGCGTATAAATTTATAAGTTATTTAGAAACTAATGTTTAAACTCCCTCAGACAAAGTAAACCTTAAATGAATTCGGCTATTATTTTTAGGATCTTTTTAGTCACAAAGCTCTTCAACTGTTTCGGTTCTTATACATTCTTAGCTTTCAAACATTCTGCTTTGAGCGCTCCTGACAAAGGTTAATCCAGAAAAGCACTTCGGATGCATGAAATTTATAAAGTGTTGTTTTCATTTTTGACATGTTTCATGTATCTGGTCAAAGTTGGACCGAGACGAATCTACATCGACAAGCGAATGTAAAGTAAATGATAAAGACAGTTCAACATGAAAGTTCCGTCCTCATTCAAAATAAACTAATATCAAAAACTCGCCTTTTTCGTGATGCAAGGTTTTTAAGAATGAGGGTAAACATGTGACAGAAAAACAATTGTTATGCAACATTATGATAATTCAAACTTAAAATTCTCTACTGATAGAAACCTATGTATGAATTTATTCGAACTATTATTTTTGAATATACATATTAGACATATTAGGTATGTATACAAAGGGAATAGGGGAAAAGGTTTGAGTTTTTGAAATCCGAAACATACCTTTGTTCTCTTCACGCCAGCTTCCCCATGAATTCCTAAAATACCAAACTTTAATATGTAAGGTACAATAAGGACAACGTTATAAAGTTAAAAGTATATCTGCCAATTGTTCATTTTCTTTCAATATAAAACAGATTAAGTGGACAGTTTTTTTTCCTTTACGCGCATCAATATGATTTATGCTTACAGCAATAAACACATGGGTAAAAAATTGAA
This sequence comes from Mytilus coruscus, assembly GCA_017311375.1. Taxonomy (NCBI): domain Eukaryota; kingdom Metazoa; phylum Mollusca; class Bivalvia; order Mytilida; family Mytilidae; genus Mytilus; species Mytilus coruscus. Next base: position 1,368,036 of record CM029599.1, on the reverse strand, counting down.
TGATTTATCTTTGGTTGCTTTGAATCAACTAAACATTGAGTAAAAAATAGGGGCGTGAACAAGTTCAAAAGTGTGTAAAACTTTCGAAGCACCTAGAATCACCCCGATTTTTAGTGGGGATCATGTTGCTCTGTCTTTAGTGTTCCATGTTGTGTTTTGCATACTGTTGTTTGTCTTTTGGTCGTGTTTTGCCATGGCATTGTCAGTTCGTTTTTGGAAACACGATTTTGGCTATCCCTTTGGTATGTTCCGCATCTCTTTAAAAAATTTGGCAATAGAAATCGCAAACTTGATTGCAATCTCGCGAAAATAAAGTACTGTTTGCATCTACTACAATGTGGTTGTTCGAAAACTAACCGATATTTTTTATTATTTGATAAAATCAATGTCGGCTGCCATGATCAGTCAGATCAAGCTTGTAATTCCAGTATGAAAACTATTTACTAGTCCATCTCGACCGTGCGAGACCCACATGTGTTATCAAGGTCTTTATTACTAGTGTATTAACCATTGACTTGTAATGTGTTAGTATATGTCCCAGTTAATATTCAAGCAAATATATCCCAAGAGTAACAATATGCATTACCAAGTCCTAGCTCAATCTCGTCTGCTCCTAATGTGAATGATGCACCTGCTCCCGGTATTGTACACGGTGATAAACTTAATCCAATGGTTCCTATAAGTACAAAACTATAGAAATCAAATCATATCTTAATATTTTATCATTATGGTGAAAACATGCCTTTGTGTTTATCAAGCATTTATGCGTTTAGATTAACGTTAGTCTATTTAAATCTCATTTCAGATTTAATTTATAGGATACAAAACACTTACGGAAAACAACACTTTAAAAGTCAAGTTAACGTTTAAAAAGCATTTTAAAATAAATTAAAAAAAAAATCTTATCAACTTTCACTCACACAAGATCTAGTGTTTTGACAAATGATTATTCTTCGCAGAATCTTTTTTTTTTGCCCAGATGACATTTAATATGAATCCCCAATGATAGGTTAATAATCGAAACAAACTGTTTTGTACCCTCTTAACTAGAAGTTTAGTATAACGAGCGATATCTTTCAAACAATGTAAGTTTAAAACACTGATCCTTAAACTAAATCTTAACTTAATAACGTGAAAAATTCAAAACTTGGTACAAAACATGCAAGCTTACCCATTTTTGTTACTGCATCTTTTGCAATTCTTGCAATATCTTCTAAGGTTCTCCCTTCTTCTGCTAGAGCACCGCATATCTGAAAAATAAGAAGAATAAAGAGTCAAAAGTTATTTGTTCACTTTACTGATATCTTACAGTATAACCATATAAATTATGCTACGGTCCAATACATCAAAAATCACAACGAATGAAATTAAGGCTAAAGTTTACATGTAGGTCATATTTACTTCAAAACTTATATTTGATATTGATAATTGTAAAATAAATTTTTTTAAACTGTAACATTTATTATAAAATAATAAGGTATTGCTGAAAAAACAAGCTTTAATCTGCCAAAATGTATAACATAAATATATAAAGCAACAGTAGTATACCAATGTTCACAAATCGTAAATACAAATAATGATAAAAGAACTGAAGTCAAAACGGAGTGAGACTAGTGCGTCGACAGGGTATAAGCGTCTCCTGCATCTAAACATGCCAATTATTTATTGTTGTTGCTACATGTCAGAAGAGCAAAAACAAACATTTATAAGAGTTTAAAAAATCTTTTTTCTAGTAGTATCTTTCATTATAAAGATTCAGTTGGAGGCGCGATAGTGGCGTCATCTACTTGCCAAAACGGCTAGAATATATTCTTGCAGTATTTACAGTTTTGAAAAGTGTATAGAGAAAACTGGCATGCGTCAATATCCAAAAGATTAAGTGTTCTACATCAGAATGATTGTCTCGCTTTGATATTTTTTATGTCTTTACTTTTAATCTCTCTAAACTAAAAACTATTACATGTGTCCAAAGCTTTTTATACATACATATGATGATTTAATAAAGCGATGATTTATTAAATCGTAATATTTTCCGGAATTAATATGACACGTACCAAATGGATTTTCATTAAATCCTTCGCCCATATCAAATCCAAACTCCAATGTGCATGCAATTTCGCCAAATAACTTGTTTTATATCAGAATTGTTAGTTTAAGGCTTCTAGCTAATTACGGTGCTGGGATTATAATTGAAAGCAGGTAGGATGGCCAAGCAGAAAAATCAAACTTTTAACGGGTTTGTATTGTATTGTATTGGTATGCCAGAACAGAACAGATATTTCAGATATATCCAACCTTCTCGATAAGAATAGTACCACATAGTCCACGCCGTCCAGCAGTTTTATCAGAGGATTTGAGAGCACAGTCTTCACCAACGACCACCATGTCACATTTGTATCCTTCATGTTTGGCTCTTTCTACTGCCAAGCCAAAGTTAATCCGGTCTCCTGTGTAGTTCTTTATAATGACAACTGTACCACCTAATATAAGATCGTTTTTATAATCACAACTGTACCACCTAATATAAGATCGTTTTTATAATGACAACTGTACCACCTAATATAAGATCGTTTTTATAATGACAACTGTACCACCTAATATAAGATCGTTTTTATAATGACAACTGTACCACCTAATATAAGATCGTTTTTATAATGACAACTGTACCACCTAATATAAGACCGTTTTTATAATGATATCTGTACCACCTAATATAAGATCGTTGTTATAATGACAACTGTACCATCTAATATAAGATCGTTGTTATAATGACAACTGTACCACCTAATATAAGATCGTTGTTATAATGACAACTGTACCATCTAATATAAGATCGGTTTTATAATGACAACTGTACCACCTAATATAAGATCGGTTTTATAATGACAACTGTACCACCTAATATATGATCGTTGTTATAATCACAACTGTACCACCTAACATATAAAGATCATTTTAATGACAACTGTACCACCTAATATAAGATCGTTGTTATACGACAACTGTACCACCTAATATAAGATCGTTTTAATGATAACTGTACCACTGAATATAAGATCGTTTTAATGATGACTGTACCACCTAATATAAGATCGTTTTATAATAACAACTATACCATCTAATATAAGATCGTTTTATAATCACAACTGTACCACCTAATATAAGATCGTTTTATAATCACAACTGTACCACCTAATATAAGATCGTTTTTATAATGATAACTGTACCACCTAATATAAGATCGTTGTTATAATGACAACTGTACCATCTAATATAAGATCGTTGTTATAATGACAACTGTACCACCTAATATAAGATCGTTTTTATAATGACAACTGTACCACCTAATATAAGATCGTTTTTATAATGACAACTGTACCACCTAATATAAGATCGTTTTTATAATCGCAACTGTACCATCTAATGTAAGATCGGTTTTATAATGACAACTGTACCACCTAATATATGATCGTTGTTATAATCACAACTGTACCACCTAACATATTAAGATCATTTTAATGACAACTGTACCACCTAATATAAGATCGTTGTTATATGACAACTGTACCACCTAATATAAGATCGTTTTAATGATAACTGTACCACTGAATATAAGATCGTTTTAATGATAACTGTAGCACCTAATATAAGATCGTTTTTATAATGACAACTGTACCACCTAATATAAGATCGTTTTTATAATAACAACTGTACCACCTAATATAAGATCGTTTTTATAATGACAACTGTACCACCTAATATAAGATCGTTTTTATAATGACAACTGTACCATCTAATATATGATCGTTGTTATAATGACAATTGTACCACCTAATAAAAGATCGGTCAATTGTTTAAAACTGCATTGCATAAAAATGCACGTACCACCAAGACCACACGTACCACCAAGGCCACACGTACCACCAAGACCACACGTACCACCAAGACCACACGTACCACCAAGGCCACACGTACCACCAAGACCACACGTACCACCAAGACCACACGTACCACCAAGACCACACGTACCACCAAGACCACACGTACCACCAAGACCACACGTACACCAAGAACACACGTACCACCAAGACCACATGTACCACCAATACCAACCATTTAGTGTTCACTATGATCACTGCCTATCACTTTGAAATTTCTTTTATGGCTTTTTTAATAAAAACTTATAAAATAAGATTAAAATAACTTTTATCTTTTACACAGATCGTGGCAAGTTTTCTCTTACATGATTTGGACATAACCTCCTCAAGCAGACATGTGAAATGATTTCGAGTCCAACCAACGGACGGATTAATCCGACTAGACATTTGTCTATAACTCAGTTACATGTGGGGACGAAAAATCAATTGGATTGGTCGGCACGATTACGATTTTTGAAACAGGTGCAATATCCTGTTTTCTTCTAACATCTTTTTTGAAGAAAAAAAAACACCATGGAAGCGGACAATCAGGACTGTAAAGAAACTGCACAGGTCATTGGCAGCTATATATATGTATATATGAGTATGGCGCGCTGGAATAAATGGATAGTCATATGCGACAAAAATTACTTTTGAACGTAAAGTTATCGGAAATTTTATAGTTTTAGCAAAAAAAAATTAAAAAATCCTAAAAGTTCCAGGAAACTCTGGATGTCTATAAGACATGGAAGCATTTTGTATAAAGATAAATTTTGTCAAGTACGCGTATATATGATCACTTTATTAGTCTGTAGGGGTTCGGCGAAGAAATAATTCGTATGTATGTCTGTTTGGGAGATTGGTAAGGTTTTTGAAACAATACTGAAGCGGATGGAATGCATGCACTAGCGGATAAAAAGCATGCACTAGCGGATGGTTTCCTTCATGACATGGACCGACCTTTAAGACAAGAATTGTGCCGACAAGTCCCCTCTTCCCAGCAGTTTTATCGCTGCTAGTAACAGCACAGTCCTCGCCAACAATGACCATTTCCACGTTTATGTGTTCATGTCTAGCACGTTCCAGGGCCAAACCAAAATTGAGTCTATCCCCAGTGTAGTTAGTAACAACCATTACACAACCAGCTGTAGAACAGTAAATATTAACTATTAAGGCCAAAATAATCAAAACAACCAGCTGCAGAACAGTAAATATTTACTATTAAGGCCAAAGTAATAAAAACAAATACTGGTACTTGTGTCTAGGGTGTCCTTACATGTACCAGTCCTATTTCGTTATGCCTCAAATTATCTACCCTAAAGTTTTTAATGACACTTCGGAATTCAGATCTACAGTCGAGGTAAACAAAATAAGCAAAATGAAATAGAATTACTACCTGCCTAAAGTTCTCATCATGATACGTCAAATCCGGTTGTTATCATGATAGTGATGCTAGTATTATAATTGAAGTGTATTTTGGCAACGTTTACCATCATTCTTCGTACACTCTAGTAACATAAATGACATTCACAGTCTTGTACATATTGTATTTACTTTTTCAGTTCATCTTTCACTCAAATGTATAAAATATATTTTGGCATATATATATTCTTCGTTAAACGTAGTGATTAACGTATGTAATTGGGTAAAAATCACACTGTCCTTAAAGAATTATAAAATGGGAGAATAATCATAATGTATTTTCGTACATAATTAAAATGCGTTTTATATTGATATGTGCTTGCTTACCGTCCAGTGCCAAATATTTCATGTTTTTTTCAGGACCAAAATACGTGTTATAGGTTACAAGCTACTTAGAACCTATATCTAAAAAATGATATACAGGAAGTGCTTAATTTTCCTAGCACTTGCCTTTGTTCATTCCAATGTATTGGTATAGTTCGTCTGGAACAATTCTTTAATATTTTATGCCGTCTTTTTGCAGTTGTCTTATAGCCATGGTGTTGGTCGTCCTTTCGTTGAATAATGATTCACATTACCCCTTGGTATTTTAGTATTATATTTTTTATTCTTTTTACATACCTGCATTTTTCTTTGCGACAGCTCTAAGACATGCGAGTATACTTTGAGGAGGAGGTGATGTAAATACAGCTCCAGCTACCGAACCACTCAGCATTCCTTTGCCAACGAAACCTTTAAATTACAAATTAAAATAGTATTCATATAGACTTAGATGCAGATCTAATTGTGTGGATTAAGTATAAATCTTACATGGGAATTCGTTTTTCAAAATATGCATTTGCGCTACAATTATGAATATATAAGAAGTTGTGTTAAAAAGGTAGAAAACATACATTGTATCTATCATCATTAAGTGGTTAACACTTTACACGTGTCCATCTTATATTCGGGGAGTACATATTTGTCATGATAAATTTGCGCAACTGTTATCACAAAGATATTTATTAAAAAGATTTTTTTAAATTAAGAATTTAAAAATTTTTGTTTGTCAGAATTAAATCGTCTTCTTAGTTTAGACACTGGTCACTGAGAACTGAAAATACTCCTGTTATAGCAAAGAACGGATAAGTACTCTCTCAAATTTTAATTGAAATAAAGATCTATTCTTCATTTGATTTTAATTTATTCAAACTATTGTCAGTCCCGATTTGTTGATAGATAACAGTGACAAATTCTATTCCATTTAGATTTACTATAAATTTATGAATGGATTCGGTAAGTGTATGTGTACTATTGAAATACACACTTATAAGTACTGATAGTAAACATAGAAGATAAAGACTTACCTGCATGAGCAGGTTCATGGCCGGACCCACCACCACATATAAGACTAACTTTCCCACTAGCAATTGCATCTTCTATGTCAGCGCGGACCACGACCCTGTGACCTTCTACCAAACGAAGACCTGGGTTTACCGCTACAAGTCCTTCTAAACACTCATCAACGCATCTTTCCACAGTATTTACAAGTTTTTTGCATGCCGTCGACATGTTTATTTCAGACGCCCACTTCGGGTCAAAATTTAGGTCCTTTAATGTTATCAATAGTAATATACGAATCAGCATTGGGAAGAATCTATTATATGGTGCGCCATTCTTGTCAAAATACATGAAATTATGGTTTATTATAATAACTTAAATTTTATGGAAAATTAAAAACAATGTAAAAGACATTTATAGATTTACACAATTTGATAAACTTTTAGCACAAAGATGTATGATTGATGATACCATACCAAACACAAAACAGCTCACAAAGGCTCGCTTTTGCCATTTTCGTGGCCGGCAATACAAATTGAATATTTACATTTAAAATACATAATACCAACACAAATTTATACAACTAAAAACTGGGAAACTGGAGGCTCAATGTTTTATTTTATATAATAAAATATAATGTATATTCTGCTATCAACCATGGATGGTGTGCAGCTTTAACCTATTACATCCATTAATCATGTGAATTTAGAAATAGAAATAACACACCGGGCAAACAGCTATTCCAAAATCGTCTTATCCGACCTGACACACACCCTCCTCTTAACCTTTCCATAATTAGAAAACATCTTAAATCAACTAATCAGAGTTACACAAGGACTGCATGTAAGATGAAGATGAATGATACGGATTATTTTAATAAAAGATGAAGACAAAAATAGAAATTAGCATATTTTTTTTTTTTTATATCATAGCAATAGTTTTAACCATTGTCTTCGTTTGGCTGGATGTCACAGGGTCGAATTTCATGGAAAACATCTATTCTAGAAGAAAAAAGCAATTTAAAAAAAATAATATGAAAAAATATTGATAGTCAGCATCATGCCGGAAATCAAAATTGACAAAGTACACAACAAATAATACTAGCACCCTCTCAATCAATAAAATACAAAGAAAAGATAACAGAAATCCGGAAATGTGATAGAAAACACTGAAGATCAACACAGAAACTATATATTAATATTAGAAGAGTAACTAATTCAGAGAATTTGTTTTAAAATTTGGTTGGATGTTTTTAACATCGACTTGATTGAGACCTATATTACACAAATATTCATTTTAGGGTCAATCAAGTCGTTATTGGAACCTATGTGACACAAATATTCATTTTAGGGTCAACCAAGTCGCTTTTGGAACCTGTGTGACACAAATATTCATTTTAGGGTCAATCAAGTCGTTTTTGGAACCTGTGTGACACTAATATTCATTTTAGGGTCAATCAAGTCGCTTTTGGAACCTGTGTGACACTAATATTCATTTTAGGGTCAATCAACCGTGTGAGTGCGACTGTGATGACTTCAGACAAATGGTTCAGGAGGTTGATGAGATTCATATTGCTCAAACATTAGTTTTGTGTGTCGCATGTTGCATAATTAGTCTGTTTGCATTGTCGTTTGCCAATGGTGTCTGCCTTTCTTCGACTCCGGGTTTTTGTTTGGCCCGAAAGTGGTCTAAAATAACAGCTAAAACCATCTCATGTCAGCTACACATAAAACAAGCAGATGTGGCTTGATTGCCAATGAGACAATTCTCCACCAGAGACCAAATGACATAGAAGTTAACAACTATAGGTCACCGTACGGCCTTCAACAATGAGCAAAACCCATGCATACCGCATAGTAAGCTATAAAAGGCCCCGAAATGACAAATGTAAAAAATTCAAACAAGAAACTAACGGCCTGTTTAATGTACAAAACAATAAACGGAAAAACGAAATGACAAATGTAAAATAATTAAAACGAGAAACTAACGGCCTGATTAATGTACAAAATAAACGGGGAAAAAATATGATATATACAGCAACGACAACCAATGAATTACAGGCTCCTGATTTGGGACAGGCACATACAGAATGTGGCGGGATTAAACATGTTTGATGGCGTCACATCCTTCGCCTAACTTGGGACAGTGGTGCAACAGTACAGCATCAGATCATATACAGCAACGACAACCAATGAATTACATGTACAGGCTCCTGATTTGGGACAGGCACATACAGAATGTGGCGGGATTAAACATGTTTGATGGCGCCATATCCTTCACCTAACCTGGGACAGTGGTGTAACAGTACAACATCAGATCATACACAGCAACGACAACCAATGAACTACAGGCTCCTGATTTGGGACAGGCATATACAGAATGTGGCGGGATTAAACATGTTTGATGGCGCCACATTCTTCGCCTAACCTGGGACAGTGGTGTAACAGTACAACATCAGATCATATACAGCAACGACAACCAATGAATTACATGCATGTACAGGCTCCTGATTTGGGACAGGCACATACAGAATGTGGCGGGATTAAACATGTTTGATGGCGCCACATCCTTTACCTAACCTGGGACAGTGGTGTAACAGTACAACATCAGATCATATACAGCAACGACAACCAATGAATTACAGGCTCCTGATTTGGGACAGGCATATACAGAATGTGGCGGGATTAAACATGTTTGATGGCGCCACATTCTTCGCCTAACCTGGGACAGTGGTGTAACAGTACAACATCAGAACAAACTATTAAAGTCAGTTGAAAAACAGCTAACTCATCAGATCGATACAAAGCACAAAAACCCTAGGCTAACAAAAACACAAAAGACACAAAGTACAGATCTGATAGTACTCGCAATTATTGAAAGCTAGTTCAAAGCCAATAACAACTAATAAAAATATTCGTAATGGTTCCGCGGAACCCAGTGTTAAAAATTTTCCTCTAGATAGTATCTTTTGATTGTAAGAAGCTTCTGTCCAAGTTTGGTAAAGATCCAGGATGGTTTATGAATCTAATAAATGTTTTAAAAACTTTAACTGCAGACTGTATGTAATGTTAACTGGAAGAAAAACTAAGTCCATTTATAAGTAATATACGGAAAAACAGGAAAAAATTTTTTACAAAATTTCCTTCTAGATACTAGCTTTTGATCATAAAAAAGCTTCTGTCCAAGTTTGGTACAAATCCAGGATAGTTTAAGAAAGTTATTAAAACATTTAAAACTTTAACCACAGAGTGAATGTAATGTTAACTGGCAGAAAAACTAAGTCCATTTATAAGTAAAATACAGATAAACAGGATTTTTTTTTTTTTACAAAATTTACTTCTGGATACTATCTTATGATCATAAACAAGCTTCTGTCCAAGTTCGGTAGAAATCAAGGATAGTTTAAGAGAGTTATTAAAATTTCAAAACTTTAACCACAGAGTGAGTATTTGTGGACGCCGCCGCCGCCGCCGCCGCCGACGAAGACGACGACGACGACGACGCCGACGACGACGACGACGACGGAATGTAGGATCGCTATGTCTCGCTTTTGCGACAAAAGTCGCAGGCTCGACAAAAATCATGTATCTAAGACTAAAATATCAATCAGTACACATCCAACATGTAAATTTAAAGTAATAGAAACCACAGTATTTGAACTGTTTGCTTGTTGGTGTTTAACGCAACTTTCTGCGGATATCTCATGTTGGTTAGATCATATGGAGAAAATATGGTCACAGAAAGCAGGTCCAAGGCTTGCTTTTTTCACAAATGGTAGATTGGTTATTTCACTAAAATATCTAATTCAATGTATTTTTGTATTTTCTGATTGATTGATTGATGGTGTTTTATTCCCTTAAAACACACTCGGTCAGTTTTTATTGATTAAGGAAGCCGGTGTATCTGGAGAGAACCGCCTACTTTCGAGAAGAAAACTGGTAATCATATTCATTTAACGATTGTAGTCAAACGCACCTTACCGAAGCGGGGTTCGAACTAATAACATCAGTCTATAGTTATCAATATAGACGAGCTTCTCCTTCCACTCGACCACCGAGAAGATAATATAAAAAAGAAAAGCAACAATATCGTATGGTGATAGTCAGCATCACGTAAGGATTTTTTTTTATAAAAACCGAGGTTCCTATTCCTTCAAATATACATGAAGCTGACATGAAGATTTTACTCCGGATATTTTACTTATAAAAAAGCAAATAAATAGTCGTTGTTGTTTTATGACGTAAATTGTACTTGAAAAATAAAAGAAGGTATAATTAAACATATATCAACACACTTTAATTTATTTTATTATCAGTCTACTATTGTCATTGGAAATTCAAAACAAAACAAAAAGTCCTCGTTGGCAGCCCTCAAGTCCCATTGAACGGCAAGCTGGATCTGTCAAAGAAATTATCAAAAATTAGTTAATGAATTCATCAATGTGATATTTAATTAACTTCCTTAATATATACTTATAAACATTTTTTATGTATTTTTGTACAGATATTTTTTTCTGTGTGTAGGATTGATTGATTGTTGTTTCCTTTACGTCCAGTGGCAAATATTTCATGCATTTTCTGAACGGGAAGAAATTAACATTGAACACAATAGGAAGTCCTTTAAATAGAGATCGACCGGGATGAAGGGCGAAAAATTTAGACTGCCACTGAAAAACAATGGTATGCTGGATAAAGGCAACAAGCCACCTACAGAACCCTCAGAGAGTTATTGCAAGGGTTCTTTAACGTACAGAAAGCGTGGCACTCTCTTTACACGTCCCCATTTTGACCGAACGTGGCAGCAAATGTATGCGCACAGCCAAACAGTACTACTTTGACAAAAGTTTTACTGTCAGTCGGAGAAAAAAAGACCAAAGGTGACCATCTTTCTATTCTCCAGTCACACTTAAGTTTGTGTATAGGACGAACAGTGGAAACTTATAGGTCAAGCCCCTGGTTATGTTTCTGGGTCGCATCATGTATTTTCATCTTTTTTCAGAAACATACAAAAAATATTGAGACACTACTGATATCTTTTCTTCTTTTTCACGCGAAGACATGATAAATAAATAAATAGCATTCTTTAAGCATTTCTCAAATTAAAATAAACACCACTGATCAAAATAGTGTGTCTTTATATGAAAAAAAAATCATCGTTATCAGAAATTGCTTTAACCTCTACCAATTTTTTTCAAAGATACAAAAACTTTTTTTGTTTCGAGCATCACTGATGAGTTTTTGTAGACGAAACGCGCGTCTGGTGTACAAAGTTAGAAGCCTGGTACCTATGATGAGTTTGTTTATGTAAAAAAAAAATTGTAAAATTACGTGTGTCGCACATTTTTACAGTAGGAACTTGCATACAAGAAAAAAAAAGTAGTTCTGAGGTTAAAATGCGATATAATTGAGTAAAAAGAATACGTATCCCTAAATGAGCCTTAATTATCTGAACCTGTCACTTTTCAGTACACAGAATAATTTAACAAATTAGCATAATTATTTGTTTGCAAGATATTGTAACTTACGTTCGGGTAACTCTTCATGACGAAAAATTCACTGCTGTATACATATTCCATATTTTGTTTGATAGGACAGGTTATTCCGCAATCATTACAACCATTTGGATTAGGCATGTTGAATTTTATTGGAATGCCTGCGAGTATGCCAAAAATTTCGGCTTCCAACGTGGCAGAACTTGCAGCTGCAAATATTAAAATAAAAGTATGGTCTATAATATGAAATTTAATAACTAAATATGCACTTATTGCCACGCTGTAGTAAGATTTGTAAGATTTTAATTAAAAGCTGAATAGACATCGCCACCGTTTTTTTCTGCAAATATCATAATAAAAAATATCATCGTAGTACGTTGTTTATTTCACTTGTGCCACATGTGAACCCTTCCGGAGCACCTTAGATCACTCCGGGTTTCTTGTAAGGTTTGTGTTACTCTAGTCTAGTTTTCTATGTAGTGTGTTGTCGACTGTTGTCTTTTCGTGGTTTTTCATTTTGTCAGTTTTTCTTCGACTAATGATGTCTTATTAAGTTCCTTAATGGTGTCTTCTGTCTCTTATTAACTTCTCCCGTAAATTCTTTTTATAGCAATGTTTACGACACCAGGGCTTTTTGAGTCAAAACCTAAATCAATATGATCTTCTGACCGAAAACTTTAAGTACTAGTAGTAGTATGTTGTATTGTTAAATGCTACCATTGGTGGCCTCGGGCTGTTTTTCTTCTCTTGGGTCGGGTTTTTGTCTCTTTGACAATTTAAGGATGAAGACCACCAAGGCTGTTAACTTAACTTGGTGGGTAAAACAAAGGTTGAAACCTTTTTTACCACCACTGCTGATTGACTATCATTCCTTGAGGTTACAATCCGCACAGTGACCACTGTTCAGTGCTTCGATCTTGACATAATTCAAATGAACCAGACTCAAGCTAGCGAACACTAAGCCAGCGAACAATAAGATGCATCAAGCTAGCGAACAATAAGCCAGCGAACAATAAGAAAACGCGCCAACATGATTATGCCTAAAAACCGAAGACTTGCAATAACACAAAACGTCCTTTTAAATCTAATGACAATAATTTCCAGTAGGAGAACGAAATGCAATTCCATTTTAACACAGACAAAGTTAATTAGTTATTCGTGTATCTAATACAACTTTTTTTTAACCGGACATCTAAAATTCCTATTAGGTAATCCTTTCTCTTTTTAGTGCTCTCTGATTAGAGATGGGTTTGTTGTTTTATAGTAATGAAACAATTAATAACAATAGTTCCAGTGGCGGATTTACCGGGGGCACAGGGGCACGTGCCCCCAGTCAGGGTCACAAAAAATGTTCTAACATAGTTTTATTGCTACTGTATTAACTCGAATAATTCAAGCCCTTTCCGTGTCCGATTTTCTCCCACACGAGGGCTTGAACTCCTTATGATCATTGGCCGCGTCGCCTGCTCTGTGAGAGAGAGCCAATCGGCGGCGATCAGGATAATGAGTCTGCGCAACTGTCTTGTAATTGTCTTACCAAACACGTGTGTTCAATTAACACAAATCCGATAATAATTAATTAACATCAATTAACATCAGTTTACATCATTTAACATCAATTAACATCCGGAACTCCTCCTACTTTAGCTGCCAACTTAAATCAAAATTCCCATATTGCATAGCGGTGTGAATTTTCCGGTTGACGGTCTTTATCGAGGAAGACGTTCAGGCGTTAATGTAGCCTTCGTAGATCAGCGGAATATAACGACTGAATTATTCGAGTTACTACTGTATCTGCTTATCTAGATATCTAGATCGAGACTTCCTTAACTGGTCGTTAATTAACCCCAGCTTCAACATGCGTGATTTATGACAACTTATCGATGGGTGTGTAAATATTGACACCTTTGTGTAATGTCTATACCCAAAAGCATTTATGTAAACTACATGTACATGCTGATTGGAATTAATACGAATATATTTATTGGTTTCTAATACAATATTACAGGATCAAGATCGATTAACAAGTGAAATCTTCTGATCAGGAAAGAAATTACCAAATAAAATCGGTCTTAAAAGAATATAGATGTTTAGTGTCAAGAATGTTAGTATCGATATGAGATACGTCTTTATTACCAAACACTCACATTGTATACGGTTTCTGGGTGATGTGTCTTTCTCAGAACAGTCTTTCGAACTTTATTGAACATGTTGAACAACAAACGATTTTTTTCAATGCATACAGCATTTTTTTTAAATTGAATATCGTGTCTTTTCCTTTATTTTTTATTGAAACCAACGATTTGTCTTTAAAACAAACCTTCCCTATATATACTTGATATTTTATTTTTAGAAAACCTACTTATAGTACAGTAATATGTGTATATTTTTCTTGGTTTCAATGATGTATGAGGGTTATTATAAATAGGTTACCGTGAATGAGGGTATGAATGGGGTTTACAGATTAGAGAATAATGGTCAAAAAGTAAAGACTAGAAAAACTGGGCCAATATAGAAAACAGATTAAAGGTGTGATGAACTATAAAGAATAGAGGACAATTAGCAGCAAATAAAAGAGTTGAAAGAAATGGACCCACAAATAATGAAAATATATAGAAATGAAGACCCGACCCCCTAACAAACCACCATCATCCCAATACATGACACCACCACCACCAATCACACTCGTATATATACAGATCTAAACAAATATTTAATTTTGGTTTCATGGTAACCCCCGACATCGAGGTTTTGGATCCGCCTCTGAGTTCACACTAGTGTAACGATACAAATAAATCTTCTACTTTATATATGCGTTTGAAAAGAAAAGAAAAATAAATCGACTGATTTTGGAACGTCCAGTATTTTTTGTTAGATTTTCTTTAGAAATAAAAGCATTATACGCAGTTTTCTTCTTTTGTCAAAGAACTAGTTCATTTTTCTAATTATTCAAAAGTATGTCGTCACTCTGGTAATGTATTTACCATATTTCGATAGGAAGAGTGATAAGTGTAAGAGTTGCACCCAAATAGAACGAGAAACGAATTGACATAAAGATTTTGGTCCAAAGTTGGGGTAGGGTGACCCTACCACCACCCAATTTTAATTCATAAAAAAGTCCCTACGGCAAAGCTTTTGTCCACACTAGGAACAAATGATAGGCAATTGCCTAAGGTTGCCTGGACCCAAAGACCCAGGTGGGTAAAGTTACGGAACTTTTTTAATTGAGGTCCAAAGTTGGGGTAGGGTGACCCTACCACCACCCAATTTTAATTCATAAAAGTCCCTACGACAAAGCTTTTGTCGACACTAGGTACAAATGATAGGCAGTTGCCTAACGTTGCCTGGACCCAAAGACCGAGGTGGGTAAAGTTACGGAACTTTTTAATTGAGGTCAAAGTTGTGGTAGGGTGACCCTACCACCACCCAATTTTAATTCATCAAAAAGTCCCTACGGCAAGGCTTTTGTCCACACTAGATACAAATGATAGGCAATTGCCTACGGTTGCCTGGACCCAAAGACCCAGGTGGGTAAAGTTACAGAACTTTTTAATTGAGGTCCAAAGTTGGGGTAGGGTGACCCTACCACCACCCAATTTTAATTCATAAAAAAGTCCCTACGGCAAAGCTTTTGTCCACACTAGGTACAAATGATAGGCAATTGCCTAAATTGCCTAGACCCAAAGACCCAGGTGAGTAAAGTTACGGAACTTTTTAATATAGGTCCAAAGTTGGGGTAGGGTGACCCTACCACCACCCAATTTTAATTCATAAAAATTCCCTACGGCAAAGCTTTTGTCCTCACTAGGAACAAATGATAGGCAATTGCCGAAGGTTGCCTGGACCTAAAGACCCAGGTGAGTAAAGTTACGGAACTTTTTAATTGAGGTCCAAAGTTGGGGTATGGTGACTCTACCACCACCTACTTTAATTCATAAAAAGTTCCTACTGCAAAGCTTTTGTCCACACAAGAAACAAATGAAAGGCAATCGCCTAAGGTTGCCTGAACCCAAAGACCAGGTGGGTAGGTGAGGTAAAGTTGTGGTACGGAACTCAAATGATAGGCAATTGCCTACAACTTAGATCCAAAGTTTGTAGACTTAAATTGATAGGCAATTGCCTAAATTGCCTAGACATTTTACGGAACTTTTTAATATAGGTCCAAAGTTGGGGTAGGGGTACCCTACCACCACCCAATTTTAATTCATAAAAATTCCCTACGGCAAAGCTTTTGTCCTCAGGAACAAATTTGTTGCCTGGACCTAAAGACCCAGGTGAGTAACGGAACTTTTTAATGATATTAATTGTTCCTAAGGATGCCTGGACTCAAAGAACCTGCATAGGTGTAACCAATGATATTAATTGCCTAAGGATGCCTGGACTTCGGAACTTCTACAACTGATTTCACATTTGGGGTTTGCACACCCTATCACATCCCAAGTTTAATTTTGTCAAAAAATCATCTCGGCTAAGCGTTTTTCTACACTAGGTACAAATGATAGGCAATTCCCTACGTGTTACCTGGAACAGATGGGCCGGGTGGATAAATTCTTGGAACGTTTGCAACTGAGGTCCAAATTTGGGAAATGGAGACCTTTTCCCCTCAAAACTTTAATTCGTCAAAACAATTCTCTACGCGGCAAAGCTTTGACCACACAAGGTACAGATGAAATTCAATGGCATAAAGTTGCCCGGATTAAATGAACCTGGTGAACTAATTCACGGAACTACTGCAACTGAGGTTCAAAGTTGGGATAAAGAGGTCATTCCGTCCAAACTTTAATTGTTATAAAATTTCCTACGACATAGCTTTAATTTTGTCCATACTATGAACAAACGATAGGTAAGGCCTTGAAGTTACCCGGACCAGATAGCGGAGGTGGGTAAATTCACCGAATTTCTTCAAATGAGATTCAAAATTAGGGTATGGAGACCCTCCTCCCAATTTTAACCCTTAACAGATTCCTATGGCAAAGCTTTTGTCTTTTGCCCAAACCAGATGGCCCATGTCATCAGATGAATAATCTTATGAGTAGTATTGTCTGTGGTTTTTTAACCATCCACCAAAACCCGTGGTGCTGTGGTTGTCCCATATATGGTCATGCCCGCCCCTTAATGCCAAATATGGGCATGTCCCACCCCTAATATTATATATCGGCATATACTGCCCCTTTCCCCAACCTAATGACGTCACCGGAAGTAAGTATATATATATCATTTTATTCTGGTATCACCTATGTTGAACATCTTGTATAATGAACGTTCCAACAATGTCGACTTTGTTACTCATACGGATGTCTGACTCGTCAGAGCTACACATTAAGATCAAATACGGTCAACGTACATCTGGTGTGACTCATGGTATTGTCATGTGGTGCGTCATGCCCTGATCTTGCATCCTGATGACTCGTGGTATCGAAATGGTCGGATCGCATAATGACCAAAAATGGCGGGCGTGCATTCGGTATGAATGCCCATATATCATATAATATAAGGGGCGGGACATGCCCATATTTGGCATTAAAGGGCGGGGCATACCCATATTTGGGACAAGCACAGCACCACGGGTTGTGGTGGGGTTAACTCGAATAATTCAAGCCCTTACCGTCTCCGATTCTCTCCACCTTTCGAGGTTAATGTAGTGATCGATAGGGAGCGTAATATGACGACTGGATTATTCGGGTTAGGTGGGGTTAAAAATCACAGACAATACTACTGGTTCACCTTTTCCCACGAAATTAAAGAAAAAATATATCAAATGAATCTACAGTTCCATACTGGAAAAAGACCAAATTATTATTATCAGCTTCTTAAACAACATTTTTTCTGTAACTAAAATACTCAGTCAATCCAAGATGCGGGGTTATTAGTCCAGCTTAATGGAAAGTTCTAGTTAACCATGTCTAAAGGTTCAGTGTGAGCTTTTTACAATATTTGGCGTCTGTCGTTTGTAGTCCGTAGTCGTCCACCGTCATCATCCATTTACTTTTACAAAAGATTTTCCACAAAAATGATCCGCTAATTATGATCTACTTATTAGTTATTGTCGTCAGTTGACTGTTTATATTTTGCTGGTTTTTGCAGATAAATTTCTATATTTTGTTAAATAATCTCAAGTGTAAACAGTATTCCCTGTTATTTTATCAACTTTTCAACTACAAATTATGTGCTATGTGAAATGGCTTTCCGTACTTTCGGCAAATAGTTCCTAAAATAACATTTTTTGTAGAATAAACGTCTAGACAATGTAAAAACTATGTAAATGATTACCTTTCAAGACAAAAGTGTTTAAGTAAATTGATTTTTTCTTGAAAAAGCAGATTTCGTTTTTCTTTTTGTTAAAGGCTTGAGAACTATATTATGTATCAATGTATGATGCGCAACTTTTTTAAAGAATTAAAGAAGGGAGGGTTGGGTCACCCTACCCTAACTTTTGACCTCAATTAAAAAGTTCCGTAACTTTACCCACCTGGGTCTTTGGGTCCAGGCAACCTTAGGCAATTGCCTATCATTTGTACCTAGTGTGGACAAAAGCTTTGCCGTAGGGACTTTTTTATGAATTAAAGAAGGGAGGGGTTGGGTCACCCTACCCCAACTTTGGACCTCAATTAAAAAAGTTCCGTAACTTTACCCACCTGGGTCTTTGGGTCCAGGCAACCTTAGGCAATTGCCTATCATTTGTACCTAGTGTGGACAAAAGCTTTGCCGTAGGGACTTTTTTATGAATTAAAGAAGGGAGGGGGTTGGGTCACCCTACCCCAACTTTGGACCGTTTCCCCGATTATAATTCCAATGTTAAAATGAAATAGTTTGTATTGTTGTGATTGCATCCTCTTCTTGTTAATTTAAATCAGTGTAAAGAAATTGTTCTTCTGATTTCGGTTTTGCCGTCTGTTTCCTGAGTTTTTTAAATATGCCTCCTTGAAAAGCTTTGATTTGAAAATTTTGTCTGTTAAAGTAGCTAAAATCTTTATATCCATTCATATATCGTGTCACGTGTGTCATTGTCACATAAAACATTTCCTATTGAAATGTAATAAATAAATTGCCAGTTTTCAATCATTCCTAACGAAAACTGTGGATATTTTTAGCTTTTATTTCAACTTATAATTTTGACTACAAAATTCTGTACTTTACGTTCCAAAATCGGTATATTGTTTTCTTTTAAAAAGCATATAAGCATGTGGATTTAATTTCATCTCTACACTAGTTAAGTATGGTCTAATTTTATTATTTATTCACTATTATCATGATTATAAAGACAAACCGTTTCTACTCAAATGTAATCAAAAAGGCAGAGGAGAATCTAAAAGGAATTTTGAAAATCCTACAAGAGATGCCCTGTGGTCAAGAACAATTATGTTGTCTTGAATATATAAATAAATAAATTAATAAATAAACAGTTTTCAATAAATAGTCTTTGTGAAAATGTATTGCATTTCGTCTTCCTACTGGAAATGATTGTCATCAGATTTCAAAGAACGTTTCATGTTAATGCAAGTCTTCGGTTTTTAGGCAAGATCAGTTTGGCGCGTATTTCTTATTGTTCGCTAGCTTGATACACCTTATTGTTCGCTGAATTAATTTTAACGTTATTTTCAATATTAAAACGATATTTTTTTTTAAAATCCTCGTTTTTACATCTATTCAAGGATGTATATTAGATTATATACGTCCCTGGTAGATATCCTAGACGTAAAATTTTAATAAAGTGCAAGAAAGACTTCCTTTTAATTTCAGTATGAAAAAAAAATGAAATAGCCTGCTTTGTACATCATGTACATCTTCCCTAGACTCGGAATCTTAAATGAAATGCTAGTAATACTTCTTTTATAGATTTTAGTTTTAACATATCTCGTTTCGAATATAAAGCGCATTGTTTACATGAAATCTTATCTCATATCTAAACACAGCTGGTTTCAACGTTTGACTCTAATTAAAATAACTACGCATATATATGTAAGGTAAATATTAGCGTCAGCTTGTAATTGCGTGCAAGGAAGTATTCAAATGCTTATTGTTCGCTAGCTTGAGTCATAAATAAATTTCGCATCATATGTAACATATCTCTATAGCAACTTGGTTTCAAATGATACATATTTTCACAGTTCACACAATTAGGTAAGACACCGACCTTTCAATTTAAGTGTGTGTTAGTGGGGGTTACGGGATGGTGGTAAATAAATAGTTTGATCATAAATTTCGTGAGAAAAAAATGTTTCCGAAAGGAAGTGAACAAAATGGTTTAAATCCATTGAAATTAGGGGAAAAACATCATCATTAAGTTAGGGGAAAAACATCATCATTAAGTTTTGATAAAAAAATCCTTGTTCCTGTTTGTTATTGAAAAAAATATTTATCTTTATATTAAAGTCGAAAAAAACGAGAAAAAAAAAACAATGCCCCCAACAAAAGATGAATAATCGGTGCGATTAGCCTACAATGGTACAAAAACTAATGTTGCAACATCCCAGGCTCAGGCAAAGTTGAATTTAGAGGACTTTTCCTGTATGTTTTGTTCATGCCATTTAGGTTTATCATGATCTTCCCAAACTTTATCTCGGTACAACTTATTCCTGAATTTCAGAAACACTGATGCTTCGTGCTCACGGAAACCAGTATCATATGTATGTTTATAATAACTACAAAATACGTACGTGAAACAAAATCCACTTGGACTGTTACATTTATACCATGATGGAAAACACACGGAAGTTTATCACAAGGATTAATATTGACTTTTTTTACGTTCTGGGGTCCATCCTCTGAAAAGAAAATGCGATATCAGTAATATAAACTATTATATATCACAATAGATATATTACAAATATAGGTGATTGTGTTGCTATTTTTTTTTTTTATTTAGTGCAGTGGGTTAAAGTATCTGTCAGTTGGGACAGAGTATTCAAATAAGATCATTTTACTCATATTTACACAATTCACCCCCTCCCCAACGCTCCTTGAGATACTAAATCCAACAAATATTCTCAGCTACGGCAACTTGAGCTATCTGCACTAATTATATCTATACTTTACGACTGGACCAAAACAATTAGAAAATACCTAAGTATCTGATTAATTTATACACACTAGTGGACGACCAATTGATTTTCAGGGTAGGGCTATTTTGCAAAATAACAGACTGATTAATTAAGTGAGAACTGAAGAAAAAATATGGCCTGAGCAGGATGAACACGAATATTCCACTAAAAAACAAATCCTCTTTGCTACCTGAATATCAAATGATCGGGTCGTACAACACAAGTCCACATTCAGAAGTGATATAGTTACGATACTGTTGTCAGGACATTAGAGATGGCATTTTTTTGGAATTGATATTGATTCACTCATATAGGGTCTTTGCATCGGAAATAAACACATTTGTTCTAAAACCAGCTGTTGTCATAATACGGGAACTATGTTCTTCTCGTATATTTTATGATGGTATGATACTAAACCCCTAACGGGAGGGATTGTGCTTGATTTTCATATGATGAAGACATAATCTTTTTTTTTCTTCAGTCAGTTTAATTGCGGTCTGGAGCTGGCATGTCAGTAACGGCTAGTAGTCCTTTGTTAAATTATGTAATCATTGTCATTTTGCTTAGTTTCTTCTATAACCTATTCTAACATCGGACTCGGACTTCTTTTAAACTGAATTTTACTGTGCGTATTGCTGTGTGTTTGTTTATTCTACATTGGCTAGAAGTATAGGGGGAGGGTTCAGATCTCGCAAAATATGTTTAACCCCGCCGCATTTTTGCGCCTGTCCCAAGTCAGGAACCTCTGGCCATTGTTAGCCTTGTATGTTTTT
Source organism: Mytilus coruscus (assembly GCA_017311375.1). NCBI lineage: Eukaryota > Metazoa > Mollusca > Bivalvia > Mytilida > Mytilidae > Mytilus > Mytilus coruscus. The sequence goes on along the minus strand of CM029599.1, from coordinate 1,346,072 downwards.
TTAATTTCGGTTCATTTATATGTTTCGGAGATTATTGTGACGTCCATTTTCTATGAACTAGTACACATTTTTGTTTAGGGGCCAGCTGAAGCCCGCCTCCGGGTGCGGGATTTCTCGCTGTGTTGAAGATCCATTGGTGGCATAGGGCTGTTTTCTGCTCTTTGTAAATAAGAAGATGTGGCATGAGTGCCAATGAGACAACTCTCCATCCAAGTCACAATGTATAAAAAGTTAACAATTATTTATAAGCTATAAAGGGCCCCAAAATGACTAGTGTAAAACAATTCAAACAGGAAAACCAACGGTCTAATCTATATAAAAAACGAGAAACGATAAACACCTATGAACCACACCAACAAGCGACAACCACTGAACAACAGGCTCCTGACTTAGAACAGGTGCATACAAATGCAGCGGGTTGTTGTCTCTTTGGTCGGGTTGTTGTCTCTTTGGTCGGGTTGTTGTCTCTTTGACACACTCCCCGTTTCCATTCTTAATTTTATACACAATTAAGGACTACCAGCGCTCGTCCAAAAAGTTGGTATTTTTTTAATCGTGGCAAATCTTAAGGGCATACGATAATTTTAGACAGTTTTGATCCCACGGTGATTTTTTTTACGAAAATTTGCATACAAGTTATTTTTCACCTAGTGAATTCGAATATGTAATATAAAATAATCCCTTCATGTGCTACTTTAAGAGATAAATAGGGTCGAAATTTTAAACATTTACTCAAAATTTCGGTTTTTTGGACATTTCTATCCTTTGGATAGACATACTTAACTTTTTTGTTTCAAAAGATAAACACAAGCGGAATTTTGTAAAACTTTTGGAAAATCTTCTTTACATAAGTATGCTCTAAATTTGTATAACAATTCTTTGGAAATAATTAATTTTTATCAAAGTTTCATGATTTTAGAAAAATAACGGCATTTTTTGCTGTATATTTATCTAATTTAAAAGAATTTCATCGGTGACTTTTTCATAAAAATTGGTACAAATAATCTTCATACGTAATCAAACCTAATGTCATTTAAAAAAAGAGGGGTCCATGAACTCGTTTTCAAATTAAATCAGTTTGAATGATAAAAATCAGTCGAAAAATGCATCTTTTCCCAATATGTCACAGTTTGACGTCGCGAAAATAACATTTTACGTTAGCAACGTCATTACCTCCCCTGTAACTGTATCGTATGCCCTTAAATATAATTGCGCCATGGTCGACGCAGCAAAGATTATTATGACATGGAACTCTAAAGCAAATTCCTGGTTCCGTATCTGGATTATCATACAAAAATTGAAAATGTTGTAAGATTGATAATGATACCTCTGTCGACCAATGACGATTAAAAAAAAAGATATGTTATTACCAAACTGCAAGGCACTGTATGGGCAAAGGTCTATCAAAGGTATAGAAAATGAATTTCAACGACTTACTTACGTTAACAAAAGAAAAAGAAAAACAAGTCTCACATAAAAACGACAGGCTTAGATTGAAACATATGGAAAAGCGATAAGTCCTCCTCTTCTTATAACAATCAATTGATATGGATCTACCTCATTGGGTCTCCACTAAGGACGCCTTTATATATTAACACCAAAGCAATAACAAAAGACAAGAGACATGCACACAGCTCTAAGTACTCTCAATTTTACTCAAGAGTAGCCAAAATCAATGCGAAGCTGATAAATATACAGTATTAATAAGTCCACATCTGAACGAATTTAATGAAAAACATCACAAGTCAATCCAAGAGTCCAAGAAAAGAGTAAGGACACACGTCGCTTTTTTAGTACTACATTTATTCAGTATATTTTTATAACGGCGTGGAATAGATTTTGGTCTTTGTTGACGTTCCTGGTGAAAGCAGAAGAGGATGAACTGAACGGTGAGAGATTTATGATCGAAAAAATTGCTTTTTATATTTTTTTCCCCTCCCCAACTTAATTTTTGCCAAATTTTTCATTGGGGCACTCCAGATCCTCTTATGGAAAATCCTGGATCCGCCATTGGAAGGCTATCCCAGAAAAACATGTATCGTTTGCATCGGACTTTGAAAAGTGTATACCTGTATACGTGTTATGACAAAAACTTCTTCCCATACTTTCTCTCTACTATTGTTGGTCAAAGTTATCAGTTTATACACTGTTATAATCAGTAAAGTATTAAATTCAAACTATGATCTACAATTTTAATCCATCTGATGTTTTAACCTATTTTGTATAAATAATTCAAAGAAATAAAACAAAGAAATACATACTGCAGTATTTGAATTGAATATCTATCGCTACCGTCAACCCAGCAAGCACCAGAAGAATCAGAGATGTTGTCGAGGTTTCCATTTTTGTTCAAGACTCGTGAAGACAGCCCTTGCACGCGTGATTCCTTTAAATATGAGAATTCAATCCATTGTCTTTGGTTTTTATATAAAACTTAGTCACGTGAATGCACTGTGGGATAGTTCAATTACCTTCGGGTATATGGAAGACTGAATGGGTCAAAATTGGTGACGATTCAAAATATTTAAAGGTTAAATATATTCATCTTACACAATATTCTAAAATGAAAATTATAGTCTCTTATTGACAGAAGAAAATAGAAACCTCCACATACACGATTAAAACCGCTCCTCCCCCCCAAAAAAATCTAAAAATAATATTATGGATAACCTGAAAAGGTAAAACTGAAGTAGTGACGATTAAAAATATTCAAAACGTCAAATATGAAAATGATTGTCTTAAATTGACATAGGAAAATAGAAATGTATGAAAATCATCCGCACACACGGTCTAAGAAAGTTAATCTCGTTAATAAATTTGTCAATTTCAATTTTTTAATAAAGGTAACCTCCTGCACCTCCCCAAAAAATCTAAAAATATAATTAATTGTTTTTGGTCAGCTCATTGATTATTTGTAAATTTAGTATGAAATCAATAAATAAAACAGGCTCTCCCTTATGAGGGTCGGGTATGGATTAGAGAATAGAGAGGGCTAGAGAGTATGAAGAAAAAAAGAGGTGGTAAAACGAATAGAGAGAAAAAAAAGCACGAATATTAAAGAATTCGGACTGGCATGACGACCACCTCTCCTAAATCCCTCCTAAATAATAAATGAAAATCGTGGGATCAGCATATAACTTAACTTGTCTGGTGGCCTAAGTATTATTGACCAAACTGGGGTGGGGTCGAGTAACGGGCATTGCTGAAAACAACCCTTTCTCAATATTGATATACAATGAAAGTTTTCACTGTGTCATATTGTATCTTCCACGATACACGATATTAGGAGAGTTAAATTCTCCCCGAACCATATCAAATCATGCAACGATTAATTATGTGCTTGTCTAAAGCCTAGAATTTTGTCAGTGGCTGTGCTTCTCGTTGTCTCTACAGTGTTTTGTTCAGTTGGGATTGTTGGTGACGAATCATTGTTTGAATCATTTCAAACTTTACTACACTCGTGGTCTTCATGGCTTGCGGTACGGTGTGTACGCTTTTCACTATTCCTTTTTGGTAGGCAGTTTTTTGCCGATTGATGTCTCCCTTCGGTACACTTGTATTGTATACTTGTCCCATTGACGTTTTGCCCATCTTTGAATTTTGACATAAATAACCGTTGGCAAATAAGGTTTTTTCTTAATAGCAAATGTCATTTCTGTGTCATTTGGTCTCTGGTGGAGAGTTGTCTTATAGGCAATCATACAACATCTTCTTATTTTTATAATAGAATTATATTTACAAAAAAAAAAAAAATAGAATATTGTAAGGGGGCAGTCAAAATTCATAGGTCCAATATAAAACCGACAACACCATCTTGGATTTGCAAACATATCTATAGTTTTTTACAAAGCAAAGGATTGGCGAGAAAGCATTGATACTCTTTCATGTTCTAAATGTATATCATTATCTATCGTATTCTCATAATTTTTTGATAAAATGTAAATAAGACCTAAATTTGGTAGAATTTGGTCTATCTTTGGATTTTTATCTACGAGACACTTGAATTTTATCAACCACTTCTTAAAATGACTATATTTGGAAACCATTAGGCCGAATTGGATGCAATAGCTTAATTTGTATTAAACATGCAGCTAACCTCTGCGAAAGACACACCTTTCTATTAATATAGAACAACAATACCGGTATCTATGTCATCATAACTAGTGTTATTGCAACTGTTAAGATTCATTTGTCAATTCATGTCATTTGACCAAAGTTGCTTTATTATATAGTTCCAAAAGAATGAAATACCGCCCCGAATAGTATTTTATTTTAACTATTTCAATATTATTTTGACGGAATAAAAAGGCATAGAATAGTTCGTCAACAAGGAACATTTTGCTTATATCTTCGTCAATTGAACTCTGGTGGATTGTTGTCTCAATGGCAATCATAGCACATCATAGTCTCCTTATTTTTATATATATTCCAAGTTACAGTACGGTGGTCTAGATGAAGTTAACAGAATAGAGAATAATGGGGAAATAATAAAGAATAATGCACAAAATAAATAAAGAATGGAGAAAGGTTAATAATAATAAAAAAAAAGAATAAAGAGTAATGGGATGCTAAAATAATGTAGAACAATTGAACAAAATAATTTAGAATAGAGATAAAAGATATGGCCTAAAAAATTAAAGAATTAGTAATAACCCCGTTTACTCCGTTGATATATATATATATATAGATAGATGACTTGCACACTTTTAATTAAGAAATTGTCCTATTTCAAGGTCTTAAGATGAATCTATGTGTTTGACAATACCTGTTGTAGAAATAAAATTCGTTTTTAATTCACACAACTTACGAAGATATGCTGTTTGTAAGTGCGAAGACATTTTTACTGTCATTTCTGTTTTTTTTAATCAGAGTGGACCTAAGTGTTCCTATTATTTGTTTCTTCATTGTTATGCATTGCAAATATATGGTTTTAAGTTCGCAAGGATAAAAAACACTTACAGATATAGAACCTCTAGTTCGGTCCAGAAAGAACATACGGTCCAGAAAGAACATCCAAGAAAGTAGTACATATATTGAACAAAATAGTTCCTACGCATAGCTGTAACTTTGTCAATAAGTAAAAAAAAATGGTGATTTTAGTATCAAATGAAAGCTTAGGGACTTGGGGTCTCTGCAGAACGCTTGTTAAAAGTTTCTTTTTTTAATATTATAAAAATACATCTATTGAATAGGAGAGCATATTTGCCCTGGTGCTCAGATAATAAATACTTGCGTTTGAACTACCAAACTTCCGGGAATCAAGGCGCTCTAACATACAATAAAAGGAATGTCCAATCTTTCAGCACAAGTTGAAGTCAGGATAAGGTATAGTTTTGACATGAAAAGACTGTCACCTAATTTGAACTTAATACAAAATTACTATTATAGCTATGAGTGCTTGATGTTGCAGAATTTAACAGAGAAAGCAATGGGACTATAAATTAGTGGTGTCATGCCTGAACGTCTGAAGATTTATAAATGTCAAATTTTTCCAAAAGATTATTATTTTCTTTCCAAAATCTTTGAATATTGTGTTTTATCGGTACTAAGATTACTGTTGTGTTGATAATGAAAACATAGCTAAGTGTGTATTGCTATACAATTATGAAAACTTATGGTCCTTCATCCTGTTGATACAATGAACGTATATTTTGGCAGTGAGCAAGATCATGCTTTTATATATGTATGACGACTCTACACTCAATATGATGGATGTAGTACTGACTAATACTTTAGTCTGGGAGAACAGGATTTATTTATTAGTTACAATTGGTTTTTAACTAGCTTTCAGTAAATGGAAGTACTCTTAGATCGGTAATGTGTGTCTTTCGTCTTTAATTTAACTATTTAAGTGCTTTGTGCCAAACTGATGAGCCGGTCAAACCATTTCGAATTGGTTTTTACTCTTTGTTCTTATGTTGTGCCGTTACACCACTGTCCATGGTTAAGGGGATGGTTGATCGCTCACGAACATTTATTAAAATATTAAATTGGCGGACATTCTTAATGAATCTTAATCCTAAATGTAAACTTTTACCACCTTTTTTTACTTAATAAAGAAGCAGTCGTTACCATCGCGAAAATATGCCTCATCGGTCAAAGTGTATATTTTTTGTACGTTTTACATGTATATGAATTTAATTGTTTATGGTAATAATTTGTTATATTCCTGTAAGTCTTTTGCATTGATCCATACGGATGTTATTGCAATAAGTATACGAGTTGATTGGAAATAAAACAAGGAGATTGTTCGAAAACATGTTTATTTTACTAAATATAACAAAATGTTCAACAGGATTTTCATTCACATGGCTATATATATATTTAGTTGACAATCTCTGTAGGGAACTTGAAGCATACCATATCGTGATGTTCATCCTTTACTTCGAACTCTACGGTTACTCTAACCTGAAAATAGATACAAGGCGCTTGAAAATGCCATAGAAATTGTCACTATTTAATTACAAATCAGTGCGCGTAGTTTATTTTCGGTTACTTGTTCACAACAATTGATAATCGTTTTTCGTTTATTGTTTTTATCATACATCAGGCCGCAGTTCTTTTTTTTCTTCTTTTGGATTGTTACATTTTTTACATCACAGGGCCTTGTGCAGCATACTGATCCATACTGTATACGGTATGGGTTTTGCTTATTTTTGAAAGTCGTACGATGACCTCAAGTTGTTCACATCCTTATTCGTTAATCTTTGGTGAATCCATATTTGTCACATTGGTAATCATACCATATCTCCTTATCTAATACCGTCTATTTTTTTATGAACATTCAAAAAATTTCTAAATAAAAAGCATGAATATGATTAAAGGACTAGAGGCCCATAGTAGTTTGACAACTCATTTTTGTAAAGATATTGAGGGGAAAATATATACAAAATCATACAAGCCCTCCCCCTAAAATGAAATAATTATAATAAATCAAATGGTCCTTCCCTAAGTTACGACCAATGAAATGATGTGTAGATGTCTATTTGCTTCTTAATCTTAATTCTTGTATTGCTGATATTTTTGGCTTTTTGTCTATCATAGTTTTCAAATTATAGGCAAATAAGAAATCTTTGGTCAAAAATCGTTTTTAAGGGCAAGAACCCCTGAAAATTATTAAAAATCATTTTTGTAGAGTTGTTTGCTGGTCATTTTAGCTGCTTATAGGCTCTGTCTATCCATTATTGTTTTCAAGGTAATAGACAAAATGCTAAAATTTGTAAAATATCGTCCTATAAGTTCAATAACTACTATAAGGAGTTAGTTGATGGAGTCAGTCATATGAGAATACTTGTAGTTCTTATTTCTTGATAATTTTTGTTTTTACGGTATATGTCTATTCTTCGTGATTTTTAAGGTAATTGACGAAAAACAATTTGGTAAATTATCGTCATTTAAGTTCAATACCTACTATCAGGAGTGAGTTAAGAGGTCATTAATATTAGCATTTTTGTAGTTGCTGTATTGCTTATCAATTTTGGTTTGACAGTTATGCCTGTTTTTCATCATTCTCAAGAAAAAAGAATGAAACGCTAAAATTGACAAAATATTGTTATTTAAGTTCAATAACTTCTACAAGGGATATAAAATGATTTCAGTCGTATTTTTGTTTTAGATTTTCCTTATGATTTTTATAGCTATTCAGCATTTTTGTTTTAGATTTGTCCTTATGATTTTTATTCAGCATTTCTGCTATTCTGTTTGTTGTTTACAGATTATCTATAATGAGTTTCAATATAATAAATAAAATACTGACACTGATACAATATAGTTCTCTAGTGAACAAAATAAATAAAATACTGACACTGATACAATATGGTTCTCTAGTGAACAAAATAAATAAAATACTGACATTGATACAATATAGTTCTCTAGTGAACAAAATAAATAAAATACTGACATTGATACAATATAGTTCTCTAGTGAACAAAATAAATAAAATACTGACATTGATACAATATAGTTCTCTAGTGAACAAAATAAATAAAATACTGACATTGATACAATATAGTTCTCTAGTGAACAAAATAAATAAAATACTGACATTGATACAATATAGTTCTCTAGTGAACAAAAAAACTACTATAAGTCAAAATTGTTTTAAGGGGAACAGAGTCAAAGAATCAAAGGAATCGTAAGATAATTTCAATGTAATTTCTTAATATGTTCTGAACAACATTTGTGCATCCGATTTGCTGTATCAAAAATAATCTTACTGATATTTAGACAGTAATTTGTACTTTACCCTTATGTTCTATTTTTAGCAAAGATGGCCATGTTTTTTATACCTAAAATTTACAAACAATAATTCGAGAATAATCACCTTAAGTTTGGTTTGAATTGATTCAAAAGTTCCGGAAAAGTAAACGTTCGAAATAGTTTCGACGGACGCCAAGTAATTTCTAAAAGGTATGAAAAAAGTTTCATTTATTAAAATGATTATTATGTATAGTGTACAGTACCATCAGAACACACCACATTCAGATCTAAAAATACGTACCAATGGAAATATCGGATTTACATATATTTGGTTTGAGTATACAATTGTTTCGCCATTCACGATTGGACAATGATCTACATTATGATTTGCACATGAATCCTTAGGGATTCCCAGAAATGGAATTGGTATAAATCCCAGAATTCCGTGAACTGATGTTGTCACTCGTCTGGTATCGACTTCTGCAATGATAAAAAAAAAGTATTAACATAAATACCTTAATTTATAGGCGGAAATCCTGACTAAACCAAATAAATTATTTGAATATATTTAACACAAGCACAATTATCACATAGCAGAACACGGTGTAAGGAGGGATCATTTCTCCTCCTGAATGGCATAGTATTGCTTTTTACTGCAGTTATTTATATCCAACTAAATACTGTATATTTGACTCTGAAGCCTCTTAAATCCAATAAATTTAATTGAATCTTGGTGATTTACAGTATAATACAACAAGCTTCTGATCGCCACTGGCAAAGTATACTTAACTGGGCGATATTTCAGATTTGATGATATTTTGTCAGTCCAACGAGTTCTAAACGCATCGAATCCGATATATCATCCAATTACGTATACTTTGCCTTAACTCAGCCATTAACTTAAATGGTAAGTCAAATTTCCTCTGATTTTATTTTACATCAGGTCTAATCTTAGGGACTTAACTTTTTTGCCTGGGGACTGGTCAAAATGTAGGGGGGTCAAGTTTTTTTTCTGTAAGTGGAAAAGGGGGTTCACATTTTTTTATAAATTCAAAGTGGGGGATCAATTTTATCTCAAATGAAACATTTGTGAACTTTTGAATCTTTAAATATATCCTACATATCATTTGTATCAAAGGTAAGTGTTTTGCATGTTAAAATTTTGGCATGTATAATAGAGGGGGGATCACTTTTTTTAAATGTTTTTAAGGGGGGGATAAAATAAAAAGAGTGAAATATTATGGGGGGATCAAGAAAATTTTATATGTTTGATTTCAAAATGACCATCCCCACCCCACCCAGGTAAAAAATGATAAGTCCCCTATATAGTTTCACATGTCGTGTTGCTCATCTCTAGTGAAGATCCGGTGATAAATCGAACTTGGTGATGTCACCTCAATTTTAAATAAGGACATTTGAAAATATCATTTTGCGATGGAAATGACAAAGTTGTTGTCATGTATCCATCTATTTTACAGTCCTCTTTTAACCTTTAAAGTTTGATGCACTAACATGTAAAAATAATTGTCAGATCCCGTTAAATATACCATGTTTGTGCCATGCACTTGCAGCTATAGAGAGGCCATAGTTTGTCATACCAAATTGTTCCCCATTGCACAAAAATCTGAAATTGGAAGCAAAACATTTAAAATAGACTGGTTGCCTGTAATTACTTACATCCACTTCATATGATCTTTGGTTGAAAGTTGTCTCATTGGCAGTCATATACCACATCTCCTTATTATATATAATGGTCAAAAGTAATCTAACTTATAAAATCGCGCGTTTCGATACTCAATTGCTGTCGTATTTTCCAATTAAATATTATGTAACTTACTTGAAGTAAAGGTAATGGCGACTGTCACATTTGTTCCACGTTTCAATTTACAAGGTTCTGCTGTGCAAGGGCTGATGTCGATTGATTTGACAAGTCCGTCACGGGAACCTGAATATACAATGATTATCTGAGTAAAAATGCTTTTCCAAGCATGAAGTTATATAATAAGTCTCTCTCTCTCTCTCTCTCTCTCTCTCTCTCTCTCTCTCTCTCTCTCTCTCTCTCTCTCTCTCTGAGCGTGATTTAATGTATTGGCTATTCGTTTATCATATTTCTTATTTTTTTAATCTTTAATTTTTGTATCTTTTATGTATTATATGCCATTTCAAAAATAGTGTATATATCTTCTTTGATTAACTGTATACTCTTGGAAACATTTTCCTCCGATGTATATACATACATCTCCTTCATGTAACATATAGATTGTTCTGTAATAGTTGTGACTTATCAATAATGTACTATACTAAATTATATCATTCATGCTATGATAATATTTCAACGCGGACACGTTTGTACAGTCGTTGAATAATTTAGAAGTTATATGCAAAACTATTTCGATCCATACGCGGTTGTCCTACATTTTATTCAATGCCTTAGATAAGCAGATCGACTAAGTACTAAAATACGGAGTGTTTTGACACACATTATTTGTACAGCAAAGTTTTCTAATGTGACGCATTTGCCAATATGACGCCTTCGGAATATTTTATTCAAAATGAAATTGCATGTGCATGAAACATATATTTTGGTGTAAAGTGGCGTGGAAAACAACTGTCAGTGATGTTTTTAGTTAAAATCAATTTTATGATAATTTTTTAAAGCGGACACATTTGTTTAGTCATTAAATAACTTGGAAGTTATATGAAAAACTATTTTGATTCATATGCTGTTGTCCCACTTTTATCAAATGCCTTAGATAAGCAAAATAAGTACTGAAATACGGAGTGCGATGACATACATTATCTATACATTCAAGTAGGCTAATGTGCCAACTTCGGTATATCTAATAAAATATAAAAAAGAAGATGTGGTATGATTGCCAATGAGACAACTGTCCACAAGAGACCAAAATGACATAGAAATTAACAACTATAGGTCACCGTACGGCCTTCAACAATGAGCAAAGCCCATACCGCAAAGTCAGCGGTATAAAAGGCCCTGAAATGACAATGTAAAACAATTCAAACGAGAAAACTAACGGCCTTTTTATGTACAAAAATGAACGAAAACAAATATGTTCTGTGGTCGGGTTGTTGTCTCTTTGAATTCCCATTTCCATTCTCAATTTTATGTAACACATAAACAAACGACAACCACTGTACTACAGGCTCCTGACTTGGGACAGGCACATACATACATAATGTGGCGGGGTTAAACATGTTAGCGGGATCCCAACCTCCCCTAACCTGGGACAGTGATATAACAGTACAACATAAGAACGAACTATAAAAATCAGTTGAAAAGGCTTAACTCATCAGATGGACAAAAATACAAGTGGACGTGGCAGGGTACTTGTACATCCAAACAACAAAAGACACTAGGAACAGATCTGAGAGTACTCGCAGTTATCTGACAGCTAGTTCAAAGCCACTAACAACTGATAAAAATCATGCATCTAAGACTAAATTATCAATCCGTACACATCCAACATCCAATGGATTTAGTGTAAAGACGTCATAAACAGTCAGAGAAAACATGACCTTGTGCAATGCCAAGATACAGGTATCGACAGATTGTAGATCCATGAATGTGTATATGTATAAAACATACTAGTAATATTTAGTTTGCTTTTAATTTACTGATAACAAAATCAATATTTATACCAATAAAACAATATTCAATGATCTTATTACAGTGTTGAATTGGTAACCTTTTAGAATAAGTTTATTTAAAGGAGCGATAAGTTTACAAGGATCATTTCTAAATTTCCGGGCACGGTTAACAACATTTCCGTAAAAATGAGGATGTGCTATCCCGTTTGAAATAAGTTTTCTACAGGTACAACCAAACTTTAAAACCAAATCTTTATATCTATGGAAAAATTTAGTAAAGGTTTTAAGTAATTTATGGTAACGATATCCCTGGTTTAATAATTTACCAGTAATACATAGATTACGTTCGTTAAAATCAAAAACGTCACAACAGACACGGGAATAGCGAACGAGCTGTGAAATATAAACACCGTAAGATGGTGCCAAAGGAACATCACCATCTAAAATGGAAAATTAACAATAGGGAACGAAAAATCGTCCCTTTTGTCGTAAATTTTAGTGTGGAGTTTCCGTTTAAAACCGAAATATCTAAATCTAGGAAAGGACAGTTATTACCGTTTAAATTTGATTTATTTAAAGTAAGTTCCTTGGGGTAAATTTCAGCAGTATATTGAGAAAATTCTTGATTATTTAACGAAAAATATCATCAAGATAACGGTAAGTGTTGTTGAATTTATCAATTAAATGCAATTTCGACGGGTCTTTACTGAGTTTAGTCATAAACTGTGACTCGTAACAGTACAAAACAAGTCTGCTATTAAAGGGCACAATTAGTGCCCATAGGGATACCTACAACCTGTCGATAAACTTTGTTGCCGAAACGTACATAAATATTATCAATGAGAAAATTAACAGCTTCAATCATCTCATCACACCTCCAGTAAGTATATCTAGCATATTTACCTTTCTCATTAGAGAAGAAGGCTTTAAATGAGTTGCAGCAAATATATTTGCATTCAGCTTTACCAAACGACCATTTAATTAAATAGGAAAACTTTTGTTTGATAAGATAGTGTGGGAGTGTAGTGTAAAGAGTAGAAAAATCAAAACTGTCAACAGAATCAAAAGGACCATCAAAAGCATGTAATTTATCTAAAACATCCAAGGAATTTTTTACACTCCAAAAATAGTTTATACCACTATGTTCATATATTTTATTACAATAGTTTATGATAAGCTCTTTAATAGTAGTTAATGAACTTGTTAAAAGCACTGAAAGATTAGTTGTAGAACACTTACTAGAGGCCGAGATGAAACGATATTTAAATGGTTTTTGTGTAGTTTAGGTAGCCAATACATAGTAGGGACCTTCAAATGTTCAGAAGAAGCCTTAAGCTTTGATGTGGTTGTGATATTTTGTTTACTATATGACTCTTTGTGGAGCGGATGGACTTGAATGTAGATGAATTTAAAATTTCATTCTTAAGAACGTCCGTGTAGTATTTACGGCATACCACCAGCACATTGTTGGCTGGTTTGTCGGCCGGTACAAACACAAACCGCTTTGAAAGTTCTTAAAGTTTATTTCTTATTCTGGAAATAGGTGTATTATGTACTCTATTATTTACTTCTAAATTATTTTCAAAATGTGATATTCTCTTATCTACCACATTCATACATTTATTTAAATAAGAATCAAGAGATTTTTATCAGATTTTCCCGTTTACACCACTTTTTACAAAACGAGGAAAGAGCATCTTTGGTGACTTGACGACACTCTTTCCAATCTATTTTAGTTGGAGGACGATATTTTGGTCCTTTTTCAAAAGTTTTAACCTCTCTGTCCTGGACGATATTGAGGTCCCCTGTAATAACATGGCCATAGGGAACATATCTAAACTTCGACGATTCACAGTTTCAAGTTAAGGGAGTATTATTATCTACATTCACGTCTGATGTTACCGACGTATAATTAAAATTAGACTTCTGCTGGGTTTTTGTATGTGGATGAAATTATTGGTGGTTCTATGTTATCAAAATAGGGAGGTATAAAGTTTTGAACGGTAGAGTCATTAAATATACTAGATAAGTTGATAAAATCAATACCTCTGCTAATATATTTAATTTTCAAAAATGACGTTTATGATCTTCAGGTTTGTCGATACGCGGAACAGCCTATGGTGGCAAAAGCTGTAATTATACGCGAATATTCATACAGTGGGCTAAAGAAAGAGATGGTGTCACACTCTTTGAAAATATCGTGTAATTTACTAATGGGTATTTGACCCAGTTTACATAATAATTGATGCCTACCATTGTTTGTAAATATAGATAGATTACCAAGTATATAATTTATACGATGTTTAACTCGTTGATTTCGATTGATACGTTTGCCATGAGACCTATTATTTCGTTGTCTTTTATCAATAATATTCATGATATCAATAGAAGAAGTAGTAGATATGTTCCCTTGTCCAAGTATATTGTCATTTAGACCCAGGGATAAGCTGTTTGAAGTCGTTTAATCCAAGACAGTTCGATAACTTTACGGGAATCTTCAAATTGTTTATGCGATTGCCCTTGTTGTTTCTGGACCGTTTCGAGCGGTTGAAATCTAATAAATTTAATATTGTGGTTGTGTTTACCTAAATGTTGATAAATTATACTTTTGAATTTCTTAGGTTTTCGGAAGCGGTATAGATGTTCCTGTGTTCGTTTAAAAACTCCCGTCCTGTTTGTCCTACATATTGTATACCACACTTTGGCTTTGTTCATGTAACCAGATAAATGAGGCTTTGGGTTTTCATGTAATGTCACAGGAAAAGGAAAGCGAAAAGCTCTCCCGTTCACTGTTGACCTTACGGTATTATCAGAAGATAATCTAGAACAGGTTTGTCATTTTCTGGCATTGCACGGAAATATTTGTGGATATCCACGTGCATTTTATTGAATAATCTGGCTGCAGCAGCATTGCCACCTTTAACACAATTATAAAAGCGCTAAATTTAGATGGGGAATTTCGATTGACGGCGGTTGAATTAATATTTGGAAAAGGTTTTGAGAGCGCGTGAATATCCTTGAAGGATTGGTGTTTAGTGTTTTCTTTCCATTTCGTAAAATCATGATTAATTAAAGGGTTATGAGAAGGTAAAATGAGGCCGAAAGTCATAACATTGAATTAAGAGTTACAATAACGGAATATATAAACAAATTATAAAACAGTCGAAGAATTCTTATAAAAACTATATTGAACAGCCCGACAAAATGACGTCAGTAAAACAAGACAGACATGAAACAAATATTGGTCCGAGAAAACAGTTATGACGTAGTGAATTTATCTATAACAGAAAACAACAAAAATATTTTAACAAAAATTAGCACCTGCTCGATCCAAAAAATATTTTTACAGTGTAGTGTATTAATTTTGGGACACATCATAATTTATGACCTTTTCAAAATGGACCAGATCACTAATTCATCTTAACGTAAAATTACTATAAACTGTTTAGACATGTAATTTCCACTCCATATTACTATATTATGTATGAAATATAAGGAAATAAAATTGAAAGGTGTATGAACCAAATGTAAAACACTGTCCGCATTAGGTAGTAGATATAGGAAGATGTGGTGTGAGTGCCAATGAGACAACTCTCCATCCAAATAACAATTTATAAAAGTAAACCATTATAGGTCAATGTACGGCCTTCAACACGGAGCCTTGGCTCACACCGAACAACAAGCTATAAAGGGCCCCAAAAGTACTAGTGTAAAACCATTCAAACGGTAAAACCAACGGTCTAGTATATATAAGAAACGAGAAACACGTATAAATTACATAAACAAACGACAACTACTGTACATCAGATTCCTGACTTAGGACAGGTGCAAACATTTGCAGCGGGATTAGGGACTATATTCGTGTCCCGGACCTATTAAAAGGCTAATACAAGAAAATATAAGAACTCTTAGTAAAACCATAGAAGGGGGCAGGATGAAAAATACAGTATAAGAAATAGATCATTAATTATGATAATAGAATAAGTAGACAGCTCTCTAACAAGCAAAAAACCCCTAACTGTAAAAATATAAGGGCATACACTACAGGCACGGGGACACATTCTACTGAATCCACACAGCACGAGTAACAAACCCTGCAGTAAATATAAAAAAGAAGATGTGGTATGATTGAAATTTTGAAATGATGAAATTTTTGGCAAAAACTTTAATGTTGGTTCAAAGTGGAAAACATCTGTTAGTGTTGTTTTCAGGGAAAGATATTTAATTGTCTGGTCATAAAGCAACAAATTCTATTTAAGGCTAAAGTGGCATTGTCCAACTGTTGAAATAGACTCCTAGGAACAGATTTTTTAACTTATAAAGCCATGTCCTGTCTTTGAATAATTTATTATTGAATGTAATTACACAAAACAGATTGCACTTATCAAGAATACCAAAGTTTATATTTAATTGATGACTATTAACACAGTGCATTTACACAGTTTATAAATATTTTACTCATTCTTGTAAGAGTTTTCCTTTTCATATTGCATTTGAATAATGGATAGAAAAGGAAAAAAATTATCAGAAGACAGTTGTTTGATTTGCCATAATACAAAAAAACCATATCTTTAGAAAAAAATAAATGAGGACCACAGAAGACTCTCAAAGATAAAGAACACGTCAGCTACGTGGTAAAAGATCGAATCTTGAGACATAATGTTGAGAATGAGTTCCCTTTATTTATACTCATTGGAAATGTGACTCCGAATAAACAAATGGAAATAACATCAAAAGGTTATAACAAAACTTATCCATCTGTTGTGCAAAGAGTCCTCTCGAGGTTGATTTGAGATATGGGTTAAATTAAGCGGAATGAATTATATATTTTGTTTTTTTGGGGGGTTTTATTAAAAGCAGACGTAATTTTTTACTATTTTGAACATTTTAATCCACTATGTTACTAAAGAATTAAGGCATAAAATCATGTAAGATCATTTTACATACAAATATATATTGAATAAATACATACTATTTTTTTCAGAAATATGAAATGTTACTTACCGCAGTCCTTGTAGTTATGAATGACGACAGCAGAAGCTGCGACCAAAGCACAAGAGAAAATTACGAACTTGATCATAATGTAGAATGTCCAGTTGGTGTATGGTCAGTTAGTAAGGCATTAGGATGATAACAGGCATGTCTTATAGTTGTATATTTCTCTTGGAATAGTTCATTCTAATTCAACTGGAGGGATACAAAGATTGTCACTGTCCGAATCTGTAACTGTATCAAAGTGATAAAATTTTGAAATAAAAGATTTTGTTTAGAGGTAAGAACACATTAATGTAAAATGTTAGTTATTGAAAATTCCAAAAATAATGATGCAGCAATTAAGTTATTGATTTTCCTCCCCTACTCGATATCAATTGAGATATTCCAAAGATTGATGTCACACGAGGACTTGTTACATGGCACCATATTCAACTTTAACTGATGGTCTGACAAATATAGACCAAAGTTCATAAACTAGAAAATAAAATCATACGACGTCTATTTCAAATATTACCAAAACGGTAACCTATAACATAAATCTTATGATCTTTTTTACATTATTTTATTTATAATATTTTGTTTCTGTCTTGAACTGCATGTGTGAAGATTTGACATGATTACCGTTTTGTATTTAATCCTTGGAACCATGCCTCGGGGATAACATACGCATTCTGATACCATTGGTTAAGTTTGCATGTGACTTGGGGTTTAAGTTTCGACTGGTTATTCACAGTATTTTAGAAGAATTCACTTATTTAACTAGTTATCAAGAAATTTGTTTTCGTTCATGATAATTCCGACGACCTTATAGCAAATATCAAAATTCCGAAATCTATAGGACACAATCCATATGTATAGTGTTCCAAAGTTTGAAATTCTTCTATTATTGGTTGATGATATTATCCTGGACATTATATACAGGTATACGTCGCAAGTACGGTGAACAGCAAAACAAGATCGCCGCCGCTTCGGTTATTCAGCGCGGCGTAAACTATGATTGATGGTATGGGTTATAATTATGCATGCTCCCCACCTAACAGTCCCTTCTTTTCCTTAAAGTTTGATTGTACTACCGCACTGATTTTGTTGTTGTTTTTGTTTTTGTTTTGCCAACCGTTCAAAAAAGGGCGTATATTGTGCAGGACAGAAAGCAGGTATGACAACAGCCATTATTTGGCTCCCGAAATTGCAAAAATAGTAAAACTCTTCATTCCTTTCAAAATTATATTATATTAATTTTACTGATATATGAATTGAAACAATAAAGAGAGTTTCAAAGTTACCATGTATAATTGTAGACCAAACAACTTTAAAAGAAAAAAAGACAGGAAGAAAAGAACGAAGAGAGATAGAAACAGATTTATTGCTGGTAATCCCGTAATTGGCCATATCTTTCTGTATGATATTTACTTTTTGGTAGCTGTTTTATTGTTTTTTTTTATTTTTGCTGAAAGTTGTATTAAATTTCATTCAATTTAACTTATACATGCATGTCGAAATTATTTTTTTTTGTTTTATCTTAAAAGAACGATGAACTTATTCTTAAAGATTTTGAACTGGTCTTTCACAGTGTTCAATTTACAACCAAAAAAATCTACTACGTAAAGTTGATTCTATATAGTCATGGAATACAAAGTCCAAACATGTGTGTAGAAACTGCCAATATCTTCTGATTGGTTCTCTCTGATTAACTTACGATTTTATATCTTGCAAGTACTTTTAATATGCACGCATATTACTTCAGGTAGACCAGTTTGGGTAAAGTGAC
The DNA here is from genome assembly GCA_017311375.1 of Mytilus coruscus. Lineage (NCBI taxonomy): Eukaryota > Metazoa > Mollusca > Bivalvia > Mytilida > Mytilidae > Mytilus > Mytilus coruscus. Next base: position 1,327,501 of record CM029599.1, on the reverse strand, counting down.
CTTGCTAGATCGAAACCAGGGCACTTCTGTAATCTTATAAAGTGCTAATAATCATCAAAGAAATGAAATATGTACAATGTAGATCACACTTACCATTTCTTCTTTAAAGGATACGAAGAGGATAAGGCTTGCATTTAACCTCGAAATTTAAGATTTTTCATTTTTCAGTATATTTTGATAAATTTGACCAATGTAAAAGTTTCGTTGATTTCTACTAGGAGTTGGTTAAATAAACTTTTTGCTAGAAATAATTCGTTTTGCAAAGAATTGAGTTAAAACATACGTAAATGATTGTTTAGTTTCCTTTTGGCTCTCTGTGGATCGTTACCACATCTTAGGTAAAGGCCTCATCTGAACATTTGAAGGTTTCTATTATATATTAGTTACCTAAACTACACAAAAAACAAATGACGCACTTCGTCTCAAATATAGTAATTGTTCTGCAATAAATCTTTCTGTCGTGTTAACTAGTTCCCTTACTACTTTTAATATCATTTTGTTATAGAGCATATGAAAATAAGGTTCAATACATGTTACTTTTGGAAGCTGATAGGGATATGTTCAAAAACCTCGCCCGTAATTATAAATTATGTAATTCATTGACCGCTCCCGACATGTGTAACTTCAAGGCATATTTTAGCGGCGATCGATGTCTTTCAAAATTACTGCACTTTTCTTGTATCCCTGGTGCTTTCGACTGGAGAACCGTCGTACACAAGCATCGCACAAGTTGGCACTCCGAGGCGGGTGGGGAGCAAGAGGGTGAACTGTGGTTTATTTTTATCAATAGTACCGCTTAAGTCGACGCTAGGGGCCGTCTTGACCTTGTTGTAGGGTATGAATGGTTCGTTCATTGTTGAAGACCCTACATCAACTGTCAAGATGAAGAACAGGAATAAAAGCCCTGTTCATTGATAATTTTCTATATTTTCTATGTATTGTGTGCAATTTTGTCCCATGTACATTTACTCCATATCCTTTCATTTTCTACTGCAAGTGTTATTTTAAAACAATGAACTGGGTCTCCAAGAGAAAATGCATACATAATATTTTCAGTCTGATCTCGGAAATATTCACTCCAGGTTTCGGAACAAACTCGAAGGCCAATGACCTCAGATTTATATTGAATATTTTTATAATTTATAGATGATATATGGTGAAACTTTCTAATTTTGAAAACGTCATGGAGTAGCTATTGCAAAATCGCCTCCATTTCCCAAACGACAACTACTAATTTGATTTTTTTAGTCTTTCAAACTTCTTGCCTTTAAGAGACAACAACAGAGCTACCATAAATACTTGCACCTCATTTTCAGGTCATCCCATTTCTGATTTGATAAGGACTACGAAAAATGTTTTGTTAGTTAGTACATGTTTATTACGTAAAAGAAACAGCACACTGTAAACTAGTATGACTATGTTCATGAAATAAGATAAACCTATATCAAATTGATTAAAACTTCTACCAAATTATTTCAATGATACAAAGATTTAGTTAGAAATTTTGGCTGAACCTGTTTATAAAAACCGGAAATTTATACATGATCCATTTAAAGTAATTGATCCTTTTAATAAACTTATTCTTAAAGGTTATCAATTTGACATAGTGTAACATCTTTAGATATTGTTTTTATAGGTACTTACATTGATTTTGTTTTTGAAAAATTAAAACATAACTAAATATATATTGCTATCTATGTACAAAGATTATGTTAAATAATGACCCTACACCCTTTCGATACTGTTTACTTATATTTTGGCATTACACAGGCCATGCGTTTCTCAGACTGTTTATGACGGCTTAATCCGTTGGATGTGTACTGATTGATACTTTAGTCTGGGAGAACATGATTTATTTATTAGTTGAAATTGGTGTTTGAACTAGCTTTCAGTAACTCCGATTTATCTGTTAAGCTAATTGCAACTGATTTTTACAGTTTGTTCTTATGTTGTGCTGTCAAACCACTGCCTCAGGTTAGAGTAGTGTTGAGCACTCACTTACATATCTAACCCTGCCACATTCTATATTGGTCTGTCCCAAGTCAGGAGCCAGTGCAGTGGTTGTCGTTGGTTCATGTCTGTCATTCGTAAATTGTTTTGTTGTAAATTTGGCCGTTAGTTTTCTGGTTTGAATTGATTCACATTGTTCATGTCGGGGCCTTTTATAGCCGACTATACGGTATGTCATTGTTGAAGGCCGCATGGTGGCCTATAATTGCTTACTACCACTTTGTTTTAACTCTGGTGGATAGTTCTCTCATTGGCAATCATACCACATCTCCTCATTTTTATACTATATTTGTAGATTACAGAATTTTTTATTTTTACTTTTCAAGTGTCAGGGGTCAGTTGATGCTCTTTTCATACTTTGTCATTTATCTGTCTATATGTAAAACACATTCCCCATCGAATGTGTACATCGAATTTATATTTTCATATCCCAGGAGAACTCTGGTGCTGACCCTATGAAACAGTAGTCGAGTTATGTGTATTAAAACACACGTAATCTATAATACTCTTTGGGATATGTATTGCCAAAGAGAGGTGATTTACACTTTAATAGACCGCTAGTTTAAACGATATGGACGTTTTCAAACTATCAATTGCCAACATAGGATTTGTAGAATTGATATACTGTTGATAAAGTTCAAATTTAAACAAAGCAAAGAAGAAAGTATATATCAACTTTAAATAACCTTGGTTCAAATTTCCATAAGAAGTCAACCGTCTGTATAAAAACACAGCCACTAACATGACAAAAATAAATTAGGTATAGTTATTTTGACAAAACACAAAACCCTTAAAAAATGGATTAGAGTTTCTGGTGGACATGTTATGTACTGTTGTGATGGAACTGTAAAAAGCCAGCTTATTCTGTTGTCAAGATATTTGGTTACCTCTTTTTCTGGCGGTTTAATCTGGATAAAAGACGTCATTGTGCAATGTCTCAATTTGAGAAAAAATTGCCCCTGAACACCACTTTCGTCTGCATATGATTTCTGAAATCCGCCATCTGACGATGTGTTCTCCACCAAATCATTATTTTATTTCTGGTACACTTCAAAGGGAGAAATTCAAGAACAGTCAATGCTTTTCTATATTGACTATTGATATAAAAAACCAAAGCTAGGCATATCCAGCCTGTAACTGCGTCTGCATTTGTAGTCCAGATGGCTTCAAGCTGACGACGCCTCTGTTCTAAATAACTAAGGATGTTATTTACTAAAAAGAGGTGTATAGTGTTGACTGTGCTTGCTCATATATACTTCGAACTAAAAACAAGAGGTAAAGATTTTTCTCTCTCGTTGAAGTCGAATACATTATTTCTCTAATACATTTTTCCGTGATTTCACGATTCATATGCTATGGCTCAGGTAAATATGATGGAAGTAGAGGCAGTAATGCACAATCAAACGATGTTAACCCAATGGGAATAGCAGTGTCTAGCTTAAGCTTAAGGGAACCTGCTATTGATGCACATTGTAATAAATACTCAAGTCCATTGATACTAATATCATCCAGTAGGTTTGACAGATTAGTTAGTGACTGTCCAGTAGCAGTGCACTTAATCATATTGCAATTTGGTATAAAATAGTTTGGGAAAAACTGAATTTGATATAATACGAGAGCCGTTTAATACATTGCAGAAAACACTTATACAGATTTTCTGGGGACTATACGATAGGATCCATCTTCTCTGATATCCATAATAATGTAGTTTTAACTAAATATGATGTCATGATGTCATCTTTTGATTTTGGCCTGATAAACCCTTCAACATCATTTCCTTAAACAAGCAGAGCAAACCATTTGTACATGGTTCCACGAATGTATCAGATCTTTCTCTGTCATAGTAAAATATATTCTCCATTCTTCAGGATGAACGTTGTTTCCTACTGGGTCAAGTAGTATTCCTCTTTCCATTTGCCTGGTTATCATATGGTCTGTGTAGCAATGGTATTGTCTTTTACGGAAACCCAAGGCATTGCAGATTCAGGCCAGGATTGACAAACTATACTAAATGTTTGGTCAAGTCGATTGCTTGAAATACATGGTCTGGTAAGGTCGTGGGCGCCCATCGTACACATGCAAGAGTTATACCGCTCCAGTATCACGGACCTTTGTTCGGCTTTCATCCATTCTCTAAACTGGCTACTTGAGAATAAGAGTCCGTCATTGGCAATTTGTATCCAAGAATCTCTCCATTGTGGGTGGTTTTGTCATGTATCCACATTTTGGCATATCCTGGTGATGACATCTTATAATCCATAAATAGAACTGCTTTTCTCTTATCGATGTTTACCACACTCGTACCAAATTATACGCCAAGAACTTAAACATAGTCCGCACAACATCTAGGTCGCTTCAATTCATAAAATGTCACTCTGCTTTACTGCCACTACAAATCTGTGTGTGAATTTCAGAAAATGGAGGAGTATTGAATACTTCATCATGTATCTTGAAAAAGAGTCTTCTATATTCAACAACTTTTTCTGAATAAACTATCTCTGCACACAATTTGTAGAATTCTTCAGAAGTAAGCTTCATTCTGAAAGTACAAACATTTATAATAATTCAGTTTGAAACATCAGTCGATTAATACTTGGTCAACTATTAACCTCTTTGTACACATAAGATCAAAATAATTTTCAAAAATATTTCCACTACTCAAGACCAAATATTTCATCCCCTTCCTTACATGACAGCATATAATTTCGATTTAACGCCCCTCTGACTAACACATAAAAACTTGTTTGGTCGAGAAAAAGTCTTGGTTTATTTGTCAGCAATGCAGAATAATTGGCCTTCATAATTTCTTTTTTTTTTCTTTTTTTCACATTCCAAGTGTTAACAGATACATACTTCCTCAGATAAAATTTTCTTCACTTGTTTTATTTGCGTGTTGTGGTTTGTCGGATGTTATCTTTCTATGGGTTACAGTCACATAGGTATTTAAATGTTGTGTTTTTTTCAAATTTCATCAGAATTTTTAAAAGACAATGGACCTTTTGAAATTTTAAAAGGTGTGAAGTTAGGTAACTGAACATGTTTAGTCGTTTGATAGATTGTTTAGAGTCGGAAAAATTATTTTAATCTTAAATTTTCAACAAGAATTTTGCCAGGTACATTCCGGTTACAGTAGTTAACTGATTTTTAAATCTGATAAATCGATAAAGAAGATACAAATCAAGATAACAAACAAACACTGAGGGAGATAAAGAAGATACAAATCAAGGTAACAAACAAACACTGAGGGAGATAAAGAAGATACAAATCAAGATAACAAACCAACACTGAGGGAGATAAAGAAGATACAAATCAAGATAACAAACAAACACTGAGGGAGATAAAGAAGATACAAATCAAGGTAACAAACAAACACTGAGGGAGATAAAGAAGATACAAATCAAGGTAACAAACAAACACTGAGGGAGATAAAGAAGACACTGAGGGAGATAAAGAAGATACAAATCAAGGTAACAAACAAACACTGAGGGAATCACATAAACTTCAAAGGGAGCGCAAACTGGTGCATCGACAGGGTAAGCATCTCTTGATATGCATGCATCAACCGCCGTGCCAACCCAAACTCAGTCAAAATACGAAATAGAAAACAATCTGTAAATTTACAGATCGGACGAGTTTTCTGTTATCTATAGATCGTAAATTTGCTAGTGAGTTGAGACACATACACATTTTATCGGTCAACTGATTGATGATAGTGATCATATAACTCACGTAGTATCGATTTCAGCTGTTTATCCTGTTGGCACAGTTTTTGTTTCAGGAGCACACCCCAGTTAATGAAGTTCTATTAGTGTGAACATGCACGAGAAAAGGGTGTGTTACTGCTGAAAAATGGGAAGTTGGCGATTGGAAAGTTAAATCACTTCGTTTGTTATACATTTAAGTTTGAATTAGTTATCAAAAACGTTGCCCATTAGGTCGATATTAATAAAATATGTATTGTACAAACCCTCCTGTACAAAGAGTGATATATTTAAGTAAGTTTTTGCGAAGTTTGTAATGACAATGTATCCGTTGAGGACAAAAAAAATATTTTTTAGTTCAATGTCCTTTGTATTTGTGTGAAAGAATCAATTCCTTTGCTGATTTTCAGCAACGTAACAACATAGATATTTCAAAAATCCGAGGTCAGTTACTTTCTCATCATGACATATTAATAATCTTGTTTGAAAATGTTCTTGAAGTATAAATTTCATATTTAAATATAAGCACTAGTTATAGATATTAATTGACAGTGCTTCGTAAGCCTTTGAAGGCTGGCTGATTGACTTTGTATTAATGTATGTAAAAATGTTATATCAGGTTGCACTATAAATAAAATTATGTATATTTAGGTACTGTAAATTAGGAAATGTTAGGCCTAGATATCTTTTGATTAGTATTTATTTTACGTATATCCTATATCTAGATTTATTCGTATCAAACGTAGAAAACTTTTGCAAGGCTAAAACACTAATTTCTAATTAAAGAGATGAAAGCCAACTGGTGGAGACGGAAAATGTTATGTTCAATTGATCCAATAATTAGGTTAAATATTGGAAAAACAAAAATATAGTGAAAAAAACCTGTGATTGCTATTCTACATCTTGAAATTTATTTCTACATAAGAGACCGTTAGCCAATTTCTGCAACACCTCATATCATTGTTTTCAAAGATAAGATGCGTTTCATTTGGTTGTGACTGTGCAAAAAGGTTTCCATAAAAGCAAACAAAATGTTCTTGTCAATTAGAGATTATAGAAATGTTCTTGTCAATTAGAGATTATAGAAATGTTCTTGTCAATTAGAGATTATAGAAATGTTCTTGTCAATTAGAGATTATAGAAATGTTTAACACCATATTCTGCAAACAATTTCGTGCGCTCAAAAAAATGACCATGTGATAAAGAACCGTACGAAAATCCGTTGATCATAGTTGGATACTTTCAAAAGCATTATTATAGCGAAATTGTGACAAATTATAATTCAATCCTTTTCTGACAGTTATGCACAAATACTTAAGCGAGAAATGTAAAAAAAAAAAAAAAAATCAAAACAATTGAAAACTTCTTTTTTGTATTTGCCTCACAATGGTTAATGGCGGTATGTCGGACGGAAACTAAAATGTAAACATGCGAAGCTTATTTAAGATATTTGAATCTCACTTTTCAATTAAGGTTCTAGATTCGAGATTCAATATCTAAAGCTTTATTATCCCTAGACACACCACACATACCCACACAGAGGATATAATTATACAGTTACGACAATACATTTATGAGAAAATTACATGTAAGACAGTAAATAGTTCCTAGAGAAATAAGTTTTCGAAAGAATTGTATGGCCTTTCCTACATCAAGGTGTGCTTTTAGCTGCTTTCAAAAATAACATAATGTATTTTATAGAGTGAAGTGTTGGAGTGGAGTATTGGAGTGGAGTGTTGGAGTGAACTTTTGGAGTGAAATTTTTGGAACGAGATTTTGGAGTGAAATTTTTAGAGTGAGATTTTGGAGTGAAATTTTGAAGTAAAATAGAACACAATAGTAAGAGAAGAACTGCAATTACAATGTTATGTTCGAGATATCCATTGATAAATAAACATTTTACTATTAAGGAGCAGGCATGTACTGAAGGGTTGAGTACAACAATGTAGTTGTGGAGTGGAGTGGAGTGAAGTGAAGTTGGGGGGTTTATCAATTTAATAATTTAACAAGTAAACCAATTTTCAAAATACAGTTTTTATTCAGTCTAAAAACTTGGAATTACCTTATATACATGTATGTCTAGTAAAACATAACTTCATTATTTGATTATGATATGATTTTGATAATAATATTGTATCAATATTATAACTAACTTAAGGTTCTACATGTATCTCCAATCATGCAAAGTTGAGGTCACACATAACATATTTGAAGGTGCTTTGAAATAGAGTACACTGGTTACTTTCACTTTTTACTTGAAAACAAAGTTTTGTTATTTTTAGGCAAATACAAATACAACAGCATAAAAAGACAGCAGCCTTTGACAAAACAAACAGAACTTTTAGTTTCATTAATTCTGTATTGTTCATTTAAAAAAGTTATGAATTTGCTTAACTTGTGACAGATTTGAATCTTGAAGAAATTAACATGTATCTATGGAGATCAGTATCATTCATTAAAGTTATTCTGAATTGAAGAATAAACAAAAATAGTGACTGATTTTGTATAACATAAATATTTATCCCATGATTAATAAACAATTTTGATATACTTCAATATTTAAAGAGGACGGTCCATTAAGAATATGACCTAGTCACACCCATGAAATGTAGTATATCAGATTGAATTCATGGGATAATTTGCCAAATGAACAAATCATAGGTCACTTCTGAAAAAAAAACAATATATACTGACAATTTGTTGAAAGATGATGAGTTTATGTGGAAAAAATCATAAAATTGCATTTTATAAGTAAACTTTTTATCGCAATGCCAGCAATTAAACAATTTTGAAACAAGGCAGAGGCAACTGGTGTCACAATACATCTTAAAAATGTTATCAACTGAGAATGTGAACCTATTTCAATGGTTGTTGGACAATAAGCCATTGCTAGATCCTGGTTCAGCACAGCAACATGTCAAAGACATTTTTTTTAAAGAAAAGTTATGCAGAAGCTGTAAGGGGTATATCGGAAGAAAAAAATGAAGGTAAGTTTTTTTTTTATTATTAGACTTTATTATACAGTCCTATTTACTTAATTAGGTTTTGATCTGTCATTGTCATCCACCTGTAGACACAATGGTTTTGTTGTCCCCCGTACAACGTGTTGCAGGAGGGACATAGAAATACCGGCTGTCCGTCCGTCTGTCCGTCCGGTTTTGTTAGTGCTCTCACGTGTACAGCTCTTGCCAGGTTTTTTGAAACTTATATCATAGGTTTATATCAGCAATGTCTAGAACGAGTTCTAAAATCAGTGCCGATCAATTATTTTTAAAAGAGTTATGCTCTTGGAAATATTAATTATATGGAACATTGTTGTATGAGCGCTCTAATGTGTACAAATCTTGCCACATTTTTATGAAATTTATATTAAAGGTTTATATGATCAATGTCTTTGACACTTTTGAAAAGTGCTAATCAAATATTTTAACAAGTTATGTCCCTTGGAAATATTAATTCATAATAACGAAATCGCATTGCATTTGCTCTGAAGCCTTCATTTCTCTAGGATATTTATAAATTGTTTAAAAAAAAAAAGAAAGAACCAAAAAAAGTGTATTTTTAGTCATTGCCCTTGTACCTTAGATAGAAAACTATGTGCAACGCGGGGGAAATTGTAACTCTGTTCATTTATTCAAAGTTGACAGATCCTAAATTTCTAACTGCTAAATGAAAGTTGGGATTGTGGCCCCAATTGTTTCAAAACAAGAGGTACAAAGGAGAAAATGATATTGCTTTCAATTGGTTTAAAGGAAGGGAAGGAGTGTGTATATACTTATGGGGTGGCATCAACTTTTGGTTTTTGGACATTATCTCCATTTTTTTATTATCTGATTGACTTGAAATTTCAAATCTATCGTAGACAGATTAGATATAGATCAAGATCAAAATCAAATTTATTTAAAGTTCCAAGATGTGATATTTGATAACAGTAATTAAAATTCGAATCTTTTATCATGCTTATCTGTCTTAACAAAAACTGATCAGCGTAGGCCTACACACTTGATTTGATTTCATATTACATTTATTTTATCTCGTATCTCTTCTCGTATTGGTGTATCTCTTGTATTGCTGTATCTCGTATCTCTATCTCGTATTGGTGTATCTCTTGTATTGCTGTATCTCGTATCTCTGTAGTGCCTTTACACCTCCCCTATTGTGTGAGACATTTTTTCTTATTAAATCCAATACTATGAATGATCAGAAGTTATAAAATATAAAAAACAAAACGATACAAATAAAATGCTCCGCAGGGCGCAGCTTGATACGACCGCAGAGGTCGAACCCTGAACAGTTGGGGCAAGTATGGACACAACATTCAAGCTTGATACAGCTCTGAATTTGGATTGTGATTGACTATTTGACACAGCATAGGTTTCTGACACAGAATGAATGTGGTCTAAGAACTTAAAATTTTTAAATTGGACATTCACCTATTATGGTCCAATATCCAAAATCTAAATACATGGTTAGATTCAGCATATCAAAGAACCCTAAGAGTTCAATTTTGATGAAATCAAACAAAGTTTAATTTTGGACCCTTATGACCTCAATGTGGACAAAGTTGATAACGGGGCCCAAAATCAAAAATCTAAATACATGGTTAGATTCAGCATATCAAAGAACCCCATATATTCAATTTTTGTTGAAATCAAACAAAGTTTAATTTTGGACCCGATTTGGACCAACTTGAAAACTGGGCCCATAATCAAAAATTTAAAGACATGTTTAGACTCAGCATATCAAAGAACCCCAAGAATTCAAATTTTGTTAAAATCAAATTAAGTTTAATTTTGGACCCTTTGGACCTTAATGTAGACCAATTTGAAAACAGGACCAAAAATTAAGAATCTAAATACATGGTTAGATTCAGCATATCAAAGAACCCCATATATTCAATTTTGTTGAAATCAAACAAAGTTTAATTTTGGACCCCAATTTGGACCAACTTGAAAACTGGGCCCATAATCAAAAATCTAAATACATGATTAGATTCAGCATATCAAAGAACCCTAAGAATTCAATTTTGTTAAAATCAAACTAAGTTTAATTTTGGACCCTTTGGACCTTAATGTATACCAATTTGAAAACGGGACCAAAATTAAGAATCTAAATACACGGTTAGATTCAGCATATCAAAGAACCCCATATATTCAATTTTGTTGAAATCAAACAAAGTTTAATTTTGGACCCTTTTGACCTCAATGTGGACAAAGTTGATAATGGGGCCCAAAAATCAAAATCTAAATACATGGTTAGATTCAGCATATCAAAGAACCCAATATATTCAATTTTTGTTGAAATCAAACAAAGTTTAATTTTGGACCCCGATTTGGACCAACTTGAAAACTGGGCCCATAATCAAAAATTGAAAGACATGTTTAGATTCAGCATATCAAAGAACCCTAAGAATTCAATTTTTGTTAAAATCAAATTAAGTTTAATTTTGGACCCTTTGGACCTTAATGTAGACCAATTTGAAAACAGGACCAAAATTAAGAATCTAAATACATGGTTAGATTCAGCATATCAAAAACCCCATATATTCAATTTTGTTGAAATCAAACAAAGTTTAATTTTGGACCCCAATTTGGACCAACTTGAAAACTGGGCCCATAATCAAAAATCTAAATACATGATTAGATTCAGCATATCAAAGAACCCTAAGAATTCAATTTTTGTTAAAATCAAACTAAGTTTAATTTTGGACCCTTTGGACCTTAATGTAGACCAATTTGAAAACGGGACCAAAAATTAAGAATCTAAATACACGGTTAGATTCGGCATATCAAAGAACCCCAATAATTCAATTTTTGATGAAATCAAACAAAGTTTAATTTTGGACCCTTTGGACCTCAATGTGGACCAATTTAAAAACAGGGCCCAAAATCCAAAAACTTAATACACGGTTAGATTCAGCATATTAAAGAACCCCAAGAATTCAAGAATAAAACCCCATTGAAATTGGTCAAGAAATAAGCAATTTATACAAAGAATCTTCTTTTGCACAATACTGTGCAATTAAATATTTCTTGCAATTGCGCAATACTGTGCAATTGAATATTTCTTGCTATTGTGCAATACTGTACAATTGACAATTTCTTCCTATTGTGCAATATTGTGCTATTGGATATTTCTTGCTATTGCGCAATACTGTGCAATTGAAGATTTCTTGCTATTGCGCAATACTGTGCAATTGAAAATTTCTTGCTATTGCACAATACTTATTATATAATAATTTACATATCCTGTTTGGTGTGTATCTCCTGCCATATCATTATTATTTGCTTTTAAATATAAATCAGAAATAACCAACTTAAAATGGAAAATTTTAAAGAAAAAAAAAAAAGGAAAAAGGGGGAAAAAAAAATCCCCCAATTTTTTGAACCCCTTATGATTCATCACCCCCAAACTCAATCCCAGCCTTCAATGAGGTATGGTACCTTGCAGTACAATTTCAGAGAGATCCATACACTTAAACACAAGTTATTGTCTGGAAACTAGAAAAATGCTTATTTTGACCCCTTTTTGGCCCCTAATTCCTAAACGTTTAGGGCAATTACCCCCAAACTCAATTCCAGCTTTCCCTTTGTGATATGGAACCTTGTAGTACAATTTCAGAAAGATCCATACACTTACACACAAGTTATTGTCCTGAAACTAGAAAAATGCTTATTTTTGCCCCTTTTTTGGCCCCTAATTCCTAAAATTTTGAGGCAATTACCCCCAAAATCAATCCCAGCATTCCCTTTGTGATATGGAACCTTGTGGTACAATGTCAGAGAGATCCATACACTTACACACAAGTTATTGTCTGGAAGTTACAAAAATGCTTATTTTTGGCCCCTTTTTGGCCCCTAATTCCTTAACTGTTGGTACTATAACCCCCAAAATCAATCCCAACCTTCCTTTTGTGGTATTGAACCTTATGGTAAAATTTCCTAGAGATCCATTTACTTAAACTAAAGTTAGAGTGCGAAAACCAATGTGTCTTCGGACGACGACGACGACGCCGGACGACGACGACGACGACGACGACGACGACGACGACGACGACGACGCCAACGTCATACCAATATACGACCACAAAAAATTTTTTGCGGTCGTATAAAAATGTGACCCGAGGCATCAGTTTATGCTTAATTTCACAAATCAACATTGTATGAGGTTATTGTCAATGATTATGGTGTATCTCTTGTATTGCTGTATCTCGTATCTCTGTAATGCCTTTTACACCTTCCCTATTGTCAATGATTATGTTTAAAAGATGATAAGCAGATGACAGTTTCATTTGTGCACTGAAATACCTTCTTCGGTCCAATTAAAAAGAAATAAAACCTGTCATCAACTGATACTATTGTAGTGGGTGGTATATTGATGCAATCTAGCCTGTGACTTTAAAAAGAATGTTTTTTGATATAATTTCAGGAATAACATCTAACCAGTTAAATGTGTTATCAGTACAAATATTTTTTTTTCCAATTTTGACCAAAAAATTTTATAAAAAATGTTATGGTATGACAGATTCTTTTCAAATTTAATCACTACCTGGGACTTAAAAGGTTGAGCTCAATTATGGTGGTCCCAGTCCCTCATGGTCAGGAATTTGGGCCCAAGAAGGGGCCGAAATGTAAAGCTCCTAAAAGGTAATGGTGTGATATATCAATCGAAGGTATTGACTTGTAGATCTAAAAATACTATTATGTTAGGGATCCTAGCCCAGGTTATTTTGCCCCCCCCCCCCCCCCCCCCAAAAAAAATACACAACATTTTACCAATTTTATTTTATAACGGTCACCGAAAATGTTATGGTATGACGAAATATACGAAATAAAAGGTCAGTTCAATTATGGGGTCCCAGTCCCTATCGGTCAGAAACTAGGGGCCACAAATTAATAGGGCGAAATATAAAATTTCTAAAAAGAAATGTTGATACATTCATTCGAAAGATATTGACTTGCTAGATCCAAAAAAAAGATAATCTAAGGGATCCCAGCCCTTTCAAGTAAGAACTGTGCGTCTAAAAAAGACTGAAGTATGTCCAGCACAAGTGAAGCACAATACTGTGTCCACACTTGCTCAAAATAACGTGTTCAACTTTACGTTCTTTCCGATACTGTGGTTCTATCATGCTGTGCCCGCAGTAGCCCCTGAGTTAAAGTTTAGCTAGACGTCGAAAATTAAGAAATTGTTTGTAGAAAACAAAGTGCCTATATTTTTTTTCGCAAAAATGAGGTTTCTCACAATAGAACTATTTTTTGTGTTGCCTGCAAAGCAGAATCATAGGGATCACCATCTGTCGTCTTGCGTCGTCCACGTCCGCGGATTTTTAATTTCGAAATATTAGAAACAAGTATTGCCCATGGTGGCCGTGTTTGAAGTTCGATTGGCAATAACTGAAAACTTTTTGTACCGGAACTCACACACACCATTCCAACCAACTACAATCGATTATTGTGCTTTGTAGTTTCAGACAAGAAATGTTAACACCCCTGTCCATAGGCAACAGGGACATTAAGTTTTAACCAAAATGTCCAAAATGGAGGACTCAAATTTAAGTTTTCTGGCTTGTGAGAATTCAATTGAGAAGCTACGCAACGACCGCAGCATGTTGACAAGGGAAAGTTGAGCAAGTGTATATTAAAGAGTAGACACAATATTAGCAATAAACAGTTAGAAGTTTTGTTTCGCATTTTGGTCATGGTGAATTTTTATGCCCCCGCCGTAGCGGAGGAGGCATTAAGTTTTACCCTTGTCCGTCTGTACATCATTCCGTACGTCTGTTCGTCCCAAAGTTGGTTTCCGTTCTCTAACTTTAGTTTGCCTCAACCAAATGTTATGAAACTTATACACAATGCTTATTACCACAAAACACAGATAAATTTTGAATTTTAGTGGCGTCACTTTAACCGTTCTAGAGTAATGCCCTTTTACAAATAGAAAAACTGCTGAATTTTTTGTTTCGGTTCTCTAACTTAAGGTTGCCTCAACCAAATATTATGAAACTTATACACAATGCTTATTACTACCAAATACAGATCAAGTTTGAATTTTGGTGTCGTCACTTTAACCGTTCTAGAGTTATGCCCTTTACAAATGGAAAAATTACTGAATTTTTCGTTTCCTTTCTCTATTTTAAGTGAGCCTCTACCAAATCTTATGAAACTTATACACAATGCTGATTACCACAAAATACAGATCAAGTTTGAATTTTGGTGGTGTCATTTTTACTGTTCTAGAGTTATGCCCTTATGCAAATGGAAAAATTGCTGAATTTTTCGTTTCTGTTCTCTAACTTAAGTTTGCCTCAACCAAATGTTATGAAACTTATACACAATACTATCACCACAAAACTCAGATCAAGCACAAATTTGGGTAGCGTCACTTTAACTGTTCTTCAGTTATGTCCCTTTATAACTTTATATGATATGCAAGCGGGGGCATCATCTGTGTCCCATGGACACATTCCCCATTTATCTAAATATGAAAGTTTTGTACAATAAAATTGATTTTTATATAGCTGAAGAATAATATAGCCTTCCAAGAGGGTTTGTATGAACATCAAGATTGTTTTTGCATGTTTTATAGGCCATTTTTCTGTTTGACAGTCCGTAATTTCACATTAGTACCGCCTATAGAAATTATAGTAGTATTTTTTCAACAAAGATTTGATCCTCGAACTTGCAATTATATTTTATGGAAAAATTAGCTGAAATGCATATGATTTTTTTGACCTCTTGAAAGATAGATATCTATGGTTTCAGGAAAGGTGTCAGTCTAATGGGTTAAAATTCTTCTTTAGACCAAATTTTGGGGACTTTTGTGACATTTTCATCCCCTTTTTATACGCCCGTTTACCGGACGTATTATGGTACAATAACTCAAAAATGCTTTTACCAATTTGCACGAAACTTTGGTGAATTGTTTATATCTATTGACATGAGCTCCCTTTCTTTCTTTTTTTTTTATATAAATTTTAGATTTTACGTTTCCGAGTTATGGGGTTTTATTCATTATAAAAAGCGGGATTTTCCAGTTTTCCGACAATAACTCAAAAATGCTATCAGCAGTTCTCATGAAACTTTGGTGAATTGTTTACATCTATTGACGTAAGCTCCCTTTCGATTTTTATAGATTTCAGCTTTTACATTTCCTAGTTATGGGATTTTATTCATAAAAAGGGGTGATTTTCTAGTTTTCAGACAATACCTTTACAGTGCTTTGAGCAGTTTTCATTAAACTTTAGTGCATGGTTTATATCTATTAAGGTAACCTCCCTTTAATTATTCATAAATCTCTGATATGACATTGAGAAGTTATTGAACTTTATTCTTAGAAAATGTGACGGGCGTATCATGCGCTCATGAAGCAGCTGTTTATTACAATATTTTGTATCAAATAAATGCAGATTGTTGCCATGGTTACACCAAAAAGAGTTTGCATTTTACCATTATAACTATTGGAAATCAAATCTATGGAAGATGCTGTTTCCATATATATGCACATGCATATCACAAACATAAAGCCTTATTTGTTAGAAAGCAAGGGAAAAAGGGTGGTTAAAAATTATGAGTCAATTTTAATTTTTTTTTCCTTTACTGTGTATTTCTTTCTTAAGCTTGACACAATAATTTGCTGGACACAGTAATTCACTAATACTAATTTGAAGGTACGTCCCTTTTATGCCCCTTTCACCATTTATTATGGGACACGGTAAGAGTTAGGTCAAATCTGATTCAAAAACGCAAGTATGGAATTTTACAAGGAATCTAAAGCAAAAACCCATAAAAATTGGATATTTCATTTCTTTCTCAAATAGTAAAATTGAGAATGGAAATGGGGAATATGTCAAAGAGACAACAACCCGACCAAAGAGCAGACAACAGGTTTTTATACGACCGCAAAAAAATTTTTGTGGTCGTATATTGGTATGACGTTGGCGTCGTCGTCGTCGTCGTCGTCGTCGTCGTCCGAAGACGCATTAGTTTTCGCACTCTAACTTTAGTTTAAGTGAATGGATCTCTATGAAATTTTACCATAAGGTTCAATATCACAAAAGGAAGGTTGGGATTGATTTTGGGGTTATGGTACCAACAGTTAAGGCATTAGGGGCCAAAAGGGCCAAAAATAAGCATTTTGTAACTTCCAGACATAACTTGTGTGTTAGTGTATGGATCTCTCTGACATTGTACCACAAGGTTCCATATCACAAAGGAATGCTGGGATTGATTTTTGGGGTAATTGCCTCAAAATGTTAGGAATTAGGGGCCAAAAGGGACAAAAACAAGCATTTTCTAGTTTCATGACAATAACTTGTGTGTAAGTGTATGGATCTTTCTGAAATTGTACTACAAGGTTCCATATCACAAAGGAAAGCTGGAATTGAGTTTGGGGTAATTGCCTGAAACGTTTAGGAATTAGGGGCCAAAATAAGCATTTTCTAGTTTCCAGACAATAACTTGTGTTCAAGTGTATGGATCTCTCTGAAATTGTACTGCAAGGTACCATACCTCAAAGGGAAGGCTGGGATTGAGTTTGGGGTGATGAATCATAAGGGGTTCAAAAATTTGGGGATTTTTTTCTTTTTTTCCTTTTTTTTCTTTAAAATTTTCCATTTTAAGTTGGTTATTTCTGATTTATATTTAAAAGCAAATAATAATGATATGGCAGGAGATACACACCAAACAGGATGTGTAAATTATTATATAATAAGTATTGTGCAATAGCAAGAAATTTTCAACTGTACAGTATTGCGTAATAGCCAGAAATATTCAATTGCACAGTATTGCGCAATTGCAAGAAATATTCAATTGCACAGTATTGTGCAAAAGAAGATACTTTGTATAAATTGTTGATTTCTTGACCAATTTCAATGGGGTTTTATTCTTGAACTCTTGGGGTTCTTTAATATGCTGAATCTAATCGTTTATTAAGTTTTTGGATTTTGGGCCCCGTTTTTAAATTGGTCCACATTGAGGTCCAAAGGGTCCAAAATTAAACTTTGATTGATTTCATCAAAAATTGAATTATTGGGGTTCTTTGATATGCCGAATCTAACCGTGTATTTAGATTCTTAATTTTTGGTCCCGTTTTTCAAATTGGTCTACATTAAGGTCCAAAGGGTCCAAAATTAAACTTAGTTTGATTTTAACAAAAATTGAATTCTTAGGGTTCTTTGATATGCTGAATCTAAACATGTATTTAGATTTTTGATTATGGGCCCAGTTTTCAAGTTGGTCCAAATCGGGGTCCAAAATTAAACTTTGTTTGATTTCAACAAAAATTGAATATATGGGGTTCTTTGATATGCTGAATCAAACCATTGATTTAGATTTTTGATTTTTGCGCCCCGTTATCAACTTTGTCCACATTGAGGTCAAAAGGGTCCAAAATTAAACTTTGATTTCATCAAAAATTGAATTATTGGGGTTCTTTGATATGCCGAATCTAACCGTGTAAATAGATTCTTAATTTTTGGTCCCGTTTTCAAATTGGTCTACATTAAGGTCCAAAGGGTCCAAAATTAAACTTAGTTTGATTTTAACAAAAATTGAATTCTTAGGGTTCTTTGATATGCTGAATCTAAACATGTATTTAGATTTTGATTATGGCCCAGTTTTCAAGTTGGTCCAAATCAGGGTCCAAAATTAAACTTAGTTTGATTTTAACAAAATTGAATTCTTAGGGTTCTTTGATATGCTGAATCTAAACATGTATTTAGATTTTGATTATGGGCCCAGTTTTCAAGTTGGTCCAAATCGGGGTCCAAAATTAAACTTTGTTTGATTTCAACAAAAATTGAATATATGGGTTCTTTGATATGCTGAATCTAACCATGTATTTAGATTTTGATTTTTGCGCCCGTTATCAACTTTGTCCACATTGAGGTCAAAGGGTCCAAATTAAACTTTGTTTGATTTCATCAAAATTGAACTGTTGGGGTTCTTTGATATGCTGAATCTAACCATGTATTTAGATTTTGGATATTGGACCATAATAGGTGAATGTCCAATTTAAAATTTTAAAGTTCTTAGACCACATTCATTCTGTGTCAGAAACCTATGCTGTGTCAAATATTTAATCACAATCCAAATTCAGAGCTGTATCAAGCTTGAATGTTGTGTCCATACTTGCCCCAACTATTCAGGATTTGACCTCTGCGGTCGTATCAAGCTGCGCCCTGCGGAGCATTTTATTATTAAAATGTATTCCAGATGAATTTGAAGCACTTGATGTTGAAGGATTTGAAGAGGGAAAAGTATTTTAAAACCAAAGTATCTGGGATTTCCATACAGAAGATTAGGCCCATCTGTAGCAAAAATCAGCCATACAAAGATACAAAAGCCATCGCCAAGGAAGAACAAATTAACATCAACCTCAAAAGCCGTTTCTGTTATTGTCGTTTTGGATTCGTCAAATGATGGAGTAATCCTGGCAAAAAGACCAAACAGTAAACAAAGAATGAAACAAGAGCTTCCTATGACCGAAAATTCTCCAGAAATCACCATTTCATCATCACCTATCCAAACTCAGGATAACAACAGTTTGAAGGCTAAACGAGTTCTGTTCAGAACAGATTTCAGCAGTTCTGATGATAATGATAGTTTACCAAGTTTAGATGACTGTGGTGAACCTTCAGTTACAGAGAACTATGACAATGACCCATTGTTACCAATATGTTGTACACAAAAGTCTGGAATTAAAACAAAAGAAGCAGTGAAAATACTTGAAGAGGCAACCACAATTCAAACTCGCAAAAACTATCCCATATGATATCAACCAAAATGTATCAATGTTTACAGTGTTGACAGCATCGGCCACTGGAAAAACGCTCTTTGTGACAATATGAGAAGATGGAACCAGAAGGGCACAGAATTTTTTTTTTCAAGTGGAACAAGAAGGGAATATTATAATTGAGAAAAATGACACCAACTGTGACTTATCTGTGACACGAAGGAAATATCAAAACTTCTCATGTGATTCATTACATAGAGTCGTTATAACAATAGAGAACTCAAAGACTGAAAATATGCTAGACCAGATTTTGGTCCAGTGTTATTTTGACGGAGAAGAAAAAGATATAAATGTGGCACCACATGGCAACAGTAAAAATGATTCACGTTATCAAAGAACACAAGAAACAACAAAGCAACGTATCAAAGGGTTATTACGTGAAGCGTGAAGCACAGTTTTGTGTTCGCATTTTTTAAAATTTACACTTGTTGAAAGTTCCCTTGTCAACATGCTGGGGTCGTATCATGCTGTGTCAGGCGTAGCCCCTCAGTTTTAAAATTTATTTATAGTTTCATTTTAATTATTTACAATTCACTTAAAAGTCAACATCTTATTAAGTCTGACGCCATTTCCAGATTTCAGTAAAATATGACGAATTGTGCACAGATCGCATTGTTTATTGAGTATTTTATTATGGCTCTATTGGAACGATACTTTACAGAATTAATTCTTACCAGGTGCATGCAGCTGCACACCTCGTGTTTATCTTAAATAATATTAGTCTCAGTTGTTTCTCATTTCCAAAGTTTTGCCTTTTTTCATATGGAAAAGTTTGTCAACAAATTGAGCAACACGACGGGTGTCACATGTGGAGCAGGATCTAGTTTTACTTCCGGAGCACCTGAGAACACCCCAGGTTATTGGAAGGGTTACTGTTGCTCATTCGTACTTTTCTATGTTGCGTTTCGTATACTGTTGTTTTGTAGTTGGCATTTTTAGTTCTTTTTTGACTTGTGAGTTTGAATGTCCATTTGAAATTGTACGCATCTCTTTTTCATACCATGATTTTTGTTCCAGTTGCTATTTTACTGTTCTTTGTGACTTGAACTTGAAGGGGAATATGTTTTTTTTTGTTTTTTTGTTCAACAGATTTAGTTTTATGATTTTAATATTCTAGAACTTTATGGTAGTATTAGAAAGGACGAATTTGTTAAAACTCTTAATTAAGACTGTAAACGTTACATAAAAATTGTTAATATTCTCTTATTCCTGCAATAGACATTTGGATTGTTGACAGTGAATTGAATTTAGACTCTCAGGTACTCTTTGGTCATTGTTGGATATGATATTGCTGTAAACGCAAGTAGGCAAACGAACCTAATTTCAATAATACAATGTAGTGATAAATTGTGTCAAAACATGTCTACATGTTGTTGTATACCAAATGTTCTTGAATGAACCGACAACACACAATTAGTATGTTCAGTACATAAAATATATGTAAATTGACATATGTTATACGTTACATTATAACACACATAACAGATGTGTAAAATATAAATAACTCTTACTTGTATCATCGGCATGGATGAAAACAGGTAAGGTTAAAAAGCTGAACAATCTTCTGGATATCGTTTTAAAAGGCAGAAAATACTAAGGTAACAATCAAAATTCGTAGTCGAAGATAAAAATGCAATGACATCAGTTTATTTTCAAATTATATGTTCGAATGTCATCGCCTCTATCTTATAATGCCATGGCACAAAACGACGAAAAGACAAACAAGTCTACGACAAACTGTACATATATATGATAGACAACATGCGAAACCCGTTGTATTGCTCACGGCAAGTACAAAGTCAGTAAAGTAGAATTTACTAGGTAAATAAGTAAACTGTCCATGGGATTACTAGCCATTTTAGCATGCTAGTAAAACTTAACATATATGGTTGAAAGTAAACTTACTTGCCGCTACTACTCAGACTTTATAAAACGCACCAGTGTTTGAGCAGAAAGTTCTTAAACCAGGGGTATGTCAAAGAACGTCTCGTCCTTTTTCTACAAAATTTCATCGGAAGATACTTAGACCTTGTTGATAAATATTCCGTATCAACTTCACAAATAATACACGATGGTCTTGAAGTATAGATTCTAGGTACTGACGTTGTTTATCCTCTTAATTACGTGTTATAGTGTTCTTTTTATTTGTCTTTGGTTTTTGTTAACCTTTACTGTTTAGTCCATTTTTGTAATATCCTTTTGGCGTGGCTCGGTATTTATACACCCCGTCGTTGTGTTATTGTGCTATGGTCATTTTTTTGTATTCTTGTCTTTCATTTTTCCGTATTTGTTTTGTCCATAGAGTGTCTATATGCCATTTTGTTTTTCTTTTTTGACATAGTTGTTTGTTATTTTAGTGATTAAGATTATAACACAATGTTGACTGCTGTACCTCAATTTTTGACATTTTTACCTATTATTTCTGTTTGTTTTGTTCACACATTGTCAATATAATGGAATTCTATGCAACTGTCATACAAGTGAAAGGTTTAGCTAGCTATAAAACCCGGTTTAATCAACCATTTTCTTCATAAGGAAATGCCTGTACCAAGTCAGGAATGTGACAGTTGTTTCCATTCGTTTGATGTGTTTGAGCTTTTGATTTTGCCATTTGATAAGGGACTTTCCGTTTTGAATTTTTCTTGAAGTTCTGTATTTCTTTATTTTACTTTTTACAATAGACTAGTAATTGTAACTACAAAGACTATAAAATAAACTCATTATAGATACCATGTTTAAACAAATTTACTCCAGACGGGAGTTTCAACTATAAAAGACTCATCAGTGACAACCGAATAAAAAAGATAAAAAGGACAAATGAAGTACGATGAGCATTGAAGACTCAAAATTCCGAAAGACTTTTCTAAATTCAGCTAAAGTTATCTATTCCTGGTGTAGAAAATCCTTACTATTTTGAACAGTTAAAAGTTTTGTAAAAGTTAATTTATAATTATGACCATATCAATGATAGTTCATGTTAACACAAGGTCTGACTACAGGGCTGGTATATAAGAAAATGTACAAGTTAGAGTTTTCCTTTACTATGTAAGCTAGCATATCTACTAGGAACAATCTGTTAGTGCGTATACAGATACGTATACTGTAGAATTAAAAATCTTTCACAATATAAATTATTTATTTATTTTATTCACTTTTTTTTCAGAATGAAACTGAGTTCCGTGAAACTCTACAAATTGATTTGTGAGGAGATAGTTGGTTCGGAAAAAATTGTTGAATATAGAAGACTCTTTTTCAAGGTTTTTGACAATGTTTTCAATACTCCTCCTTTTTCTGAAATTCATACACAAATTTGCAGTGGTAGTAAAGCCGAGGGACTTTTCCTTAGTGGAAGTGATCTAGATGTTGTGCGTACAATGGTGAAATTCATAGCGTACAAATGTGGTACGACAGAGGCAAACATCGATACGAAGAAAGCCGTTCTATTTATAAATTCTGATTTAGCATCACCAGGATATGCTTTTCTATGGATACATGATAAAAACCACCCAGAATGGAGAGACGCTTGGATAAAAAGAACTTATGATGGGCACCTTTTTTCAAGCGGAAGGTTTAAAGAATGGATTAAAGTCGAACAAAAATCCAAAATACTCGAGCGATATAACTCATGCACATGCACAATGGATGCTCATGACCTTAATGGACCATGTATATCGAACACTAGACTTGACCAAGCAATTAGCATTGTCTGTAATTCTTGGCCTGAATCTGCCATGCCATGGGCTTCTCGTAATAGACCCTACTGTTGCCTTACACAAGATAGGATAAATAGTCAAATCAATAGAGGAGTACTGCTTGTGCCAATGGGCAACAAAACGGAATCAGTTAATGCACATCCTGATGAATGGAGAATATCATTTGCATTAACAGAAAAAGATTTAATACATTCTTGGAACCATGTACAAATGGTTTGTTATGCTTGCTTGAAGATAGTTCTGAAGGAATATGTCAAACCAAAATCTAGAGGAGATGATGTCTTGACATCGTATTTGATTAAGACTACATTATTATGGATCTCAGAGGAAATAAGACCAGAATCATGGACACCAGAGAATCTAACTCTTTGTTTTCGCCAATGCATTAATCGTCTATCGTATTATTTCAAATACAAGTTTTTCCCAAATTACTTTATTCCGGATTGCAATATGATAAAATGCACTACTACTGAACAGTCGTTGACTATCTTGTCTGCCATGTTGAATGATATCGGTGACAATGTGATTGCCTGCTTGCTACAGTGTGCATCCTTATCGGGTTTAGTTAAGCTCAAGTTGGACAGGAGTATATCGAATGGTTTGACGTCGTTTGATTTAGCAGTGCTGCCTTTGTTTTCGTCCTATTTACCGGAAATTCGAGCAAGTCCTTTGATCTTGATAAAATGTATAAAACATATAACGTCTTTGACTTCAGTGGAAATGAAAAACCTGTATCTGATGACTTTAATTCAAAGTGCGTATGAGCGAGCCCGGTCAACGCTATACAACAACCTTGCGTTCAAAAACAAGATTAGTTACATTGATCAAAGGCGTCTTCAAGTTGATGCTCTCTTGTCTACGAACTGTGATGCAGTTACAGGGTGGATATGCATGGCTTTGCTATTTTATATCAATAGTCAATATGACAGGGCATTGCTCGTTCTTGAATTTCTCCGTTTGAAATGTACCAGAAATAAAATAATGGTGGGTTGGAGATCAAATCTACGAATGGATGAATTACTGAGAACTCGAGAACAGAACAAAATGATGTTCAGGGGCAATTTCTTCCGAAAATTGAGACATTGCACAATGAAGTCTTTCGTCCAGATACAGTCACCACAAAGAGAAGTAATGGGATACCTTGATCATAGAGTGTGCTGGCTTTTTACAGTGTCATCACAGAACTACATTACATGTCCACCAGAAACCCTAATCCATTATTTACGATTTTTATGTTTCATTGGGATCAGAGATAGGCCCGGTTGTGAACAGAGTGTTCATGCTTTGAAAGATGCGGTTGAAAATAATCAAATCGACAAAGACCCGTATTTTCAGTACATATCTTACATGTATTTAAGACGAGTGTATGAGCTGATGAATGATATATACAATGCTAAACGATGTCATGCAAAAGTAGTGGAACTTTCAAAATTTATCCCTAGAGTTCCGTCCGAAGTTTAGAAACAATCTTGTTCAAACGTTTAATCTGACGGTTGTGGATAACCTTATTGTCCTGACTTAACACTGACTTATATTTGTGATCTTTAAGAAAATGTTGTTGTAAACAGCTTGTTTATTCTTATAATAGTTATAAAGGTTATTTTTAAGAAGTTTTTTTGCATGCAAGGACTTTTTGTTAATGTTGTTAGTATGTCGGATTCATACTTGTGATGTCTGGTGAAATGAGTTTACACACGTATAAACCTTATGATTGCCACGATGATAACCAACGAAATACGACTTGAAAATAAAATACAACATTAGAATTATTGCATCATGATGCATAAATGTTTGGGAGTTGTAAAGAAAAATCATTTTAAATGGTAATAGTGTGTTGTTTTTTTCATTCTAATTTTCTCCCGTATTTGAGCGATTCTCGAAAGTCCTTTTTTATTTGCATTTCATGTTGTTAATACATTTTTAAAGTTCAAAGATGGCAGGCAAGTGTGTCTCATATGAACTTATATACTAATATATGCCAAGAGTGCAAGAATGTGAAATTATATGAAGCGAATAATGGTCAGCAAAAATAAAGATTAGAGCAAAAAGACATAAAGATTAAAGAATAATGAAATAAAGATATCCAGACCCTCATAATAAGCTTTCACGGATATGAATAGTTTATATTATCATATTAGTCTGCAGGTAAATAAGTATCTATGAGGGTCTGAAAGAGGGTTTACAAAGTTGAGAAAATGAATCAAGACCAGAGAAAAAAATGACAAAAAATAAATAAAAGAGAAAAATGGGATGCTTAAATATAATAAAATGTAGAATAACGGGCAAAATAAATATATAGAGTAGCGAAGAATGGTCCAAAATATTACAGAATACAAAATGGAGATCTCCCATCCAGACCCTCATCTATAGGTCAATAGCATGGCCGTAAAAGGAGATAAACTAGGACTCCAACATTTACTTTCGCAAACGTAAATGCAGCATGTGTAACCAAATGATGGATTCAAATTCCAGATATACACTTAATATGTCGGTAGTGCTGAAATTTTATCATGAATTTCAGGAGTGAAAAATAAAGTCAT
This sequence comes from Mytilus coruscus, assembly GCA_017311375.1. Lineage (NCBI taxonomy): Eukaryota > Metazoa > Mollusca > Bivalvia > Mytilida > Mytilidae > Mytilus > Mytilus coruscus. Next base: position 1,301,743 of record CM029599.1, on the reverse strand, counting down.
CTCTATCATGCTTAAAGCTTTACATCCATCTGGCTTCCAATGTAAATATATACGTAAAGCTCAGCGTATGTATGGTATAGACTGGTTTTCCTTATATTGCAAGCATATAAATTGTATGTATGGCATCAAACAGGGAAGGCACTTATACTGAGTCGTAGAAATGATTTGTTTTCTTCTTTATGCCAAGAGTGCAAGAATGTGAAATTATATGAAGCGAATAATGGTCAGCAAAATAAAGATTAGAGCAAAAAAGACATAAAGATTAAAGAATAATGAAATAAAGATATCCAGACCCTCATAATAAGCTTTCACGGATATGAATAGCGACTTGTGATGTCCATTTCTATGTTAAACTTCATCGAGAACGCTCTGAGCTAAGAATTCCAAACGGGAGGTAAAAATCGACAAATTTAAACTATCTAGAGTCGCTTTTCCTTAACATAACCATAACCCTAGAACCCTTTGGTATAAAAGTTGCAGGGCCTGCATTTGCATGAGATGGTGGAATGTAGTTGCATACAAATAAATGTATATTAAAAAGTTAAACGAGGAAATCAAAATCTTGTTTGTCAAAGATTTTAATTTCACTGTCGGCTTGCAGTTTCCCTGTTTTGTTTTGATATACTGACGGACCTTAAAAACGCAACACTAAATTATTCTTTTAAATTGTCATTTTCAATTATGCAATTTTTGTAAAATAAATGTATAAACATCAATTTCATTCATTACTTCATTGTGTTAAAAAAGTTTGCAGTTCGAAAGTTGAATTGATTACGTCATGTTTAATGTTCAAATCATGTGGTATGCACTGCAACCCTGGTTTTCACCTTACCAATGGATCGATGTATCACCGTTGAAGGCAATGACTGCCTGTAACCAACTCCTAAATGATTGACAGAAAGGTCAACCAACTCTGTTGGGCATGTTTTGAGTTCTGTTTTGTACTTTCTGATTTGGCCTCTGTCCCACCCATTAAAGTGTGTTTTGGTAATTATGCGGTTTAAACTTTAGGGCTTAAAATGTTTTTCTGCAGTCGATTCTTTGCCATTTCAGTGTATATATATATGGGAAACAATTATCGTGTGAATCTGTCTGCCATGGCATTCGACGACTTGATAAGCAGTTGATGTTGCGGCCGTAAAAATATCTCGCAAATGACGTTGCGTAATCAAATTTTATTGACGAGGCGTTGTCACTACATATTGCTCTGGTCATGGGTGACCATCAACAAATCCCGTCTGCTTGTACCTTTGTTGTAAGGACAGTAAGATGAGTTTCTGATGTGAATATTGTCTAGTAACAGCACGTTCACGTATTCCTGTCTGCAATATACACCGTATCGCTATATATTTATTCCAATTCGGATAAGTTCTGAAATTACATCGTTTCATTGTTTCATCCAGTTGAAGCTATTTGGGGCCCTGTTTAAACAATGTATTATGCATAAATATTTTTAAAGAGACATGTTTAAACCATCGTAAACACTTCAAACAAAGCATTTTTATGATTTTAATTTGTGTTTTAAAAAAAGTGGATCATAATCTATCAATGTTTCAAAATGTTCGCCTCTAAACTTTTTCCTCCCTCAGCGGATGACCTTTGTTTTTTCGACACTTGACCCAAACAGGAAGTTGTCTAAGTGACTGTTTTCCCAGATTGGACTATATAGCGATAAGGTGTATTCTTATGGCCTAATTCAGATTTTGATTGATCAGTCTCGGCAATATGGAGATGCAACAATTTTTACTGATTTAAGTGTGGGTATGGATTGAAACAATTGTTTCACGAAGAAAAACGTTTAAACAAAGCATTTATTGGTTCCAAATTTCGCTTTAAGAAATTCGTGCGACTTCAATAATCCGGTATGTTCAATAACCTTAAGTAAGAGAGATATTGAATTTTTCTAACAAGAAAGAAGTATGGTATAGAAGCACGACTCAATAATAGTTATATGAGGATCAATCATGATTTGGTAAAATAAATCACCAAAATGTGTGTTGCGTTTTTAAGGTCCGTTTGTATATTTTTGTATTCAGGCTTCTGTCTTTATTTGCATGAACTTCGTCATATAAGTCATGAGGTAATTTCTACAATTTTGAAAATGTTTCTTAACGCACAGAACGACACGTTGATAAAATTAATCTAACAAATTTAATTTCATTGTATCTCCGCTTACTGAAACGGCGATAAAAAGTGTTCGTTTTCAATTTGTCCGTGCGCAATACAATCTAATCAGATTGTTTTAAAATAAAATAGGAGAGTAATGATTGCCAATGAGACAACTCTCCATCTGTCAAGAGACCAAATGACGTAGACGTGAACAACCATATGTCACCGTACGGCCTTCAACAATGAGTAGTAATAATGATCATAATAATAATAACTACAATTATAATAATATATAGATATAGGAAGATGTGGTGTGAGTGCCAATGAGACAACTCTCCATCCAAATAACAATTTATAAAAGTAAACCATTATAGGTCAATGTACGGCCTTCAACACGGAGCCTTGGCTCACACCGAACAACAAGCTATAAAGGGCCCCAAAAGTACTAGTGTAAAACCATTCAAACGGTAAAACCAACGGTCTAGTCTATTTAAAAAACGAGAAACGAGAAACACGTATAAATTACATAAACAAACGACAACTACTATCTTTATTTAAAGAGATTAACTCATTTGGTTTAATCGAATTTTCAATAAGGCTCTCTACATACAATATTAACTACATGAATAACAATCAATCTACTAATATACAACTACATTGTTGTGCTGATATTTAGAGTAATTATGAATATAATATGTGTTTTCAGCCGTGTATCACCTTCACTGGAAATCCAGTCGATGGATCTGTCGTAGAGTTGTCACTTGTTTAGACGTACTTATCAAATAATTATTTCTGTGACTGCATCTTACGATTCTTTACGATAGATATTTAGCTAATCTGCGATCAATTCCATCTTCATGCCTAATATATCATGTACTGTGTTACAACTCTAGATTCTACTGACGAGGAAAAGTAACACTAGGCCACCGAAAACTGATTGATTTAGTTCAGTCTAGGTGGCCTAGTGGTTTAGAGCGCTGGACACGGTGCAGGTGCTGTTACCTCGATATCCCAACAGCATGAGTTCGAATCCCGGCGAGGGAAGAACAAAAATATGCTTCCGCAAATTTGCAGATTTAACATTCTTGTGCTGATATTTAGAGTATTTATATATATAAACATATACAAAATAATGCACATATAGTAAACGTTGTGGTTAAACTTTTAAATTTAACACTTTGTTAAAAATATAATGACTTGTAAGAGTATTTGAATGCAGATAGAGTGATATGAAAGTCCCTGACATGGCAAATGCAAAACAATTCAAACTAGAAAACTAATGGCCCGATCATGATTTATGTACAAAACAATAAACGAAATACCAATATCAAATGATATACAGCAACAAACAATAACCACTGATTACAGGCTCCTGACTTGGGACAGTCCCATACATACAGCAACAAACAATAACCACTGAATTACAAGCTCCTGACTTGTGACAGTCACATACATACAGCAACAAACAATAACCACTGAATTACAGGCTCCTGACTTGTGACAGTCACATACATACAGCAACAAACAATAACCACTGAATTACAAGCTCCTGACTTGTGACAGTCACATACATACAGCAACAAACAATAACCACTGAATTACACGCCCTGACTTGTGACAGTCACATACATACAGCAACAAACGATAACCACTGAATTACAAGCTCCTGACTTGTGACAGTCACATACATACAGCAACAAACGATAACTACTGAATTACACGCTCCTGACTTGGGACAGTCACATACATACAGCAACAAACAATAACCACTGAATTACAAACTCCTGACTTGTGACAGTCACATACATACAGCAACAAACGATAACCACTGAATTACAAACTCCTGACTTGTGACAGTCACATACATACAGCAACAAACGATAACCACTGAATTACAGGCTCCTGACTTGTGACAGTCACATACATACAGCAACAAACAATAACCACTGAATTACAGGCTCCTGACTTGGGACAGTCACATACATACAGCAACAAACAATAACCACTGAATTACAAACTCCTGACTTGTGACAGTCACATACATACAGCAACAAACGATAACCACTGAATTACAGGCTCCTGACTTGTGACAGTCACATACATACAGCAACAAACAATAACCACTGAATTACAGGCTCCTGACTTGGGACAGTCCCATACATACAGCAACAAACAATAACCACTGAATTACAGGCTCCTGACTTGTGACAGTCACATACATACAGCAACAAACAATAACCACTGAATTACACGCTCCTGACTTGGGACAGTCACATACATACAGCAACAAACAATAACCACTGAATTACAGGCTCCTGACTTGGGACAGTCACATACATACAGCAACAAACAATAACCACTGAATTACAAGCTCCTGACTTGTGACAGTCACATACATACAGCAACAAACAATAACCACTGAATTACACGCTCCTGACTTGTGACAGTCACATACATACAGCAACAAACAATAACCACTGAATTACAGGCTCCTGACTTGTGACAGTCACATACATACAGCAACAAACAATAACCACTGAATTACAGGCTCCTGACTTGTGACAGTCACATACATACAGCAACAAACAATAACCACTGAATTACAGGCTCCTGACTTGTGACAGTCACATACATACAGCAACAAACAATAACCACTGAATTACAGGCTCCTGACTTGTGACAGTCCCATACATACAGCAACAAACAATAACCACTGAATTACACGCTCCTGACTTGTGACAGTCCCATACATACAGCAACAAACAATAACCACTGAATTACAGGCTCCTGACTTGTGACAGTCACATACATACAGCAACAAACAATAACCACTGAATTACACGCTCCTGACTTGTGACAGGCACATACATACAGCAACAAACAATAACCACTGAATTACAGGCTCCTGACTTGTGACAGTCACATACATACAGCAACAAACAATAACCACTGAATTACACGCTCCTGACTTGTGACAGTCACATACATACAGCAACAAACAATAACCACTGAATTACAAGCTCCTGACTTGTGACAGTCACATACATACAGCAACAAACAATAACCACTGAATTACACGCTCCTGACTTGGGACAGTCACATACATACAGCAACAAACACTAACCACTGAATTGCAGGCTCCTGACTTGGGACAGTCACATACATACAGCAACAAACAATAACCACTGAATTACAGGCTCCTGACTTGTGACAGTCACATACATACAGCAACAAACAATAACCACTGAATTACAGGCACAAGTCACAGTCCCATACATACAGCAACAAACGATAACCACTGAATTACAGGCTCCTGACTTGTGACAGTCACATACATACAGCAACAAACGATAACCACTGAATTACAGGCTCCTGACTTGTGACAGTCACATACATACAGCAACAAACAATAACCACTGAATTACAGGCTCCTGACTTGTGACAGTCACATACATACAGCAACAAACAATAACCACTGAATTACAGGCTCCTGACTTGTGACAGTCACATACATACAGCAACAAACAATAACCACTGAATTACAGGCTCCTGACTTGTGACAGTCACATACATACAGCAACAAACAATAACCACTGAATTACAGGCACAAGTCACAGTCCCATACATACAGCAACAAACGATAACCACTGAATTACAGGCTCCTGACTTGTGACAGTCACATACATACAGCAACAAACAATAACCACTGAATTACACGCTCCTGACTTGTGACAGTCACATACATACAGCAACAAACAATAACCACTGAATTACAGGCTCCTGACTTGTGACAGTCACATACATACAGCAACAAACAATAACCACTGAATTACAAGCTCCTGACTTGTGACAGTCACATACATACAGCAACAAACAATAACCACTGAATTACAGGCTCCTGACTTGTGACAGTCACATACATACAGCAACAAACAATAACCACTGAATTACAGGCTCCTGACTTGTGACAGTCCCATACATACAGCAACAAACAATAACCACTGAATTACAGGCTCCTGACTTGTGACAGTCACATACATACAGCAACAAACGATAACCACTGAATTACAGGCTCCTGACTTGTGACAGTCACATACATACAGCAACAAACGATAACCACTGAATTACAGGCTCCTGACTTGTGACAGTCCCATACATACAGCAACAAACGATAACCACTGAATTACAGGCTCCTGACTTGTGACAGTCCCATACATACAGCAACAAACGATAACCACTGAATTACAGGCTCTTGACTTGTGACAGTCGCATACATACAGCAACAAACGATAACCACTGAATTACAAGCTCCTGGCTTGTGACAGTCACATACATACAGCAACAAACGATAACCACTGAATTACAAGCTCTTGACTTGTGACAGTCACATACATACAGCAACAAACGATAACCACTGAATTACAGGCTCCTGACTTGTGACAGTCACATACATACAGCAACAAACAATAACCACCGAATTACACGCTCCTGACTTGGGACAGTCACATACATACAGCAACAAACAATAACCACTGAATTACACGCTCCTGACTTGTGACAGTCACATACATACAGCAACAAACAATAACCACTGAATTACAAGCTCCTGACTTGGGACAGTCACATACATACAGCAACAAACAATAACCACTGAATTACAAGCTCCTGACTTGTGACAGTCACATACATACAGCAACAAACAATAACCACTGAATTACACGCTCCTGACTTGTGACAGTCACATACATACAGCAACAAACAATAACCACTGAATTACAGGCTCCTGACTTGTGACAGTCACATACATACAGCAACAAACAATAACCACTGAATTACAGGCTCCTGACTTGTGACAGTCACATACATACAGCAACAAACAATAACCACTGAATTACAGGCTCCTGACTTGTGACAGTCCCATACATACAGCAACAAACAATAACCACTGAATTACACGCTCCTGACTTGTGACAGTCCCATACATACAGCAACAAACAATAACCACCGAATTACAGGCTCCTGACTTGTGACAGTCACATACATACAGCAACAAACAATAACCACTGAATTACACGCTCCTGACTTGTGACAGGCACATACATACAGCAACAAACAATAACCACTGAATTACAGGCTCCTGACTTGTGACAGTCACATACATACAGCAACAAACAATAACCACTGAATTACACGCTCCTGACTTGTGACAGTCACATACATACAGCAACAAACAATAACCACTGAATTACAAGCTCCTTACTTGTGACAGTCACATACATACAGCAACAAACAATAACCACTGAATTACACGCTCCTGACTTGTGACAGTCACATACATACAGCAACAAACAATAACCACTGAATTACAGGCTCCTGACTTGGGACAGTCACATACATACAGCAACAAACAATAACCACTGAATTACAGGCTCCTGACTTGTGACAGTCACATACATACAGTAACAAACGATAACCACTGAATTACAGGCTCCTGACTTGTGACAGTCACATACATACAGCAACAAACGATAACCACTGAATTACAGGCTCCTGACTTGTGACAGTCACATACATACAGCAACAAACGATAACCACTGAATTACAGGCTCCTGACTTGTGACAGTCACATACATACAGCAACAAACAATAACCACTGAATTACAGGCTCCTGACTTGTGACAGTCCCATACATACAGCAACAAACGATAACCACTGAATTACACGCTCCTGACTTGTGACAGTCACATACATACAGCAACAAACAATAACCACTGAATTACAGGCTCCTGACTTGTGACAGTCACATACATACAGCAACAAACGATAACTACTGAATTTCACGCTCCTGACTTGTGACAGTCCCATACATACAGCAACAAACAATAACCACTGAATTACACGCTCCTGACTTGTGACAGTCACATACATACAGCAACAAACAATAACCACTGAATTACAGGCTCCTGACTTGTGACAGTCACATACATACAGCAACAAACAATAACCACTGAATTACAAGCTCCTGACTTGTGACAGTCACATACATACAGCAACAAACAATAACCACTGAATTACAGGCTCCTGACTTGTGACAGTCACATACATACAGCAACAAACAATAACCACTGAATTACAGGCTCCTGACTTGTGACAGTCACATACATACAGCAACAAACAATAACCACTGAATTACAGGCTCCTGACTTGTGACAGTCACATACATACAGCAACAAACAATAACCACTGAATTACAGGCTCCTGACTTGTGACAGTCACATACATACAGCAACAAACAATAACCACTGAATTACAGGCTCCTGACTTGTGACAGTCACATACATACAGCAACAAACGATAACCACTGAATTACAGGCTCCTGACTTGGGACAGTCACATACATACAGCAACAAACAATAACCACTGAATTACAGGCTCCTGACTTGTGACAGTCACATACATACAGCAACAAACAATAACCACTGAATTACAGGCTCCTGACTTGTGACAGTCACATACAGACAGCAACAAACAATAACCACTGAATTACAGGCTCCTGACTTGTGACAGTCACATACATACAGCAACAAACAATAACCACTGAATTACAGGCTCCTGACTTGTGACAGTCACATACATACAGCAACAAACAATAACCACTGAATTACACGCTCCTGACTTGGGATAGACACATACAGACAGCAACAAACAATAACCACTGAATTACATGTTGGACATGGAGAACGACATTATAAAGGATTGATGGTTTGATATCTTAGTTTTTTTGTTGGACATGGAGAACGACATTATAAAGGATTGATGGTTTGATATCTTAGTTTTTTTGTTGGACATGGAGAACGACATTATAAAGGATTGATGGTTTGATATCTTAGTTTGTTGGACATGGAGAACGACATTATAAAGGATTGATGGTTTGATATCTTAGTTTGTTGGACATGGAGAACGACATTATAAAGGATTGATGGTTTGATATCTTAGTTTGTTGGACATGGAGAACGACATTATAAAGGATTGATGGTTTGATATCTTAGTTTGTTGGACATGGAGAACGACATTATAAAGGATTGATGGTTTGATATCTTAGTTTGTTGGACATGGAGAACGACATTATAAAGGATTGATGGTTTGATATCTTAGTTTTTTTGTTGGACATGGAGAACGACATTATAAAGGATTGATGGTTTGATATCTTAGTTTGTTGGACATGGAGAACGACATTATAAAGGATTGATGGTTTGATATCTTAGTTTGTTGGACATGGAGAACGACATTATAAAGGATTGATGGTTTGATATCTTAGTTTTTTTGTTGGACATGGAGAACGACATTATAAAGGATTGATGGTTTGATATCTTAGTTTGTTGGACATGGAGAACGACATTATAAAGGATTGATGGTTTGATATCTTAGTTTGTTGGACATGGAGAACGACATTATAAAGGATTGATGGTTTGATATCTTAGTTTGTTGGACATGGAGAACGACATTATAAAGGATTGATGGTTTGATATCTTAGTTTGTTGGACATGGAGAACGACATTATAAAGGATTGATGGTTTGATATCTTAGTTTTTTTGTTGGACATGGAGAACGACATTATAAAGGATTGATGGTTTGATATCTTAGTTTTTTTGTTGGACATGGAGAACGACATTATAAAGGATTGATGGTTTGATATCTTAGTTTTTTTGTTGGACATGGAGAACGACATTATAAAGGATTGATGGTTTGATATCTTAGTTTGTTGGACATGGAGAACGACATTATAAAGGATTGATGGTTTGATATCTTAGTTTGTTGTTGACATGGAGAACGACATTATAAAGGATTGATGGTTTGATATCTTAGTTTGTTGGACATGGAGAACGACATTATAAAGGATTGATGGTTTGATATCTTAGTTTGTTGGGACATGGAGAACGACATTATAAAGGATTGATGGTTTGATATCTTAGTTTGTTGGACATGGAGAACGACATTATAAAGGATTGATGGTTTGATATCTTAGTTTGTTGGACATGGAGAACGACATTATAAAGGATTGATGGTTTGATATCTTAGTTTTTGTTGGACATGGAGAACGACATTATAAAGGATTGATGGTTTGATATCTTAGTTTGTTGGACATGGAGAACGACATTATAAAGGATTGATGGTTTGATATCTTAGTTTGTTGGACATGGAGAACGACATTATAAAGGATTGATGGTTTGATATCTTAGTTTGTTGGACATGGAGAACGACATTATAAAGGATTGATGGTTTGATATCTTAGTTTTTTTGTTGGACATGGAGAACGACATTATAAAGGATTGATGGTTTGATATCTTAGTTTGTTGGACATGGAGAACGACATTATAAAGGATTGATGGTTTGATATCTTAGTTTGTTGGACATGGAGAACGACATTATAAAGGATTGATGGTTTGATATCTTAGTTTTTTTGTTGGACATGGAGAACGACATTATAAAGGATTGATGGTTTGATATCTTAGTTTGTTGGACATGGAGAACGACATTATAAAGGATTGATGGTTTGATATCTTAGTTTGTTGGACATGGAGAACGACATTATAAAGGATTGATGGTTTGATATCTTAGTTTGTTGGACATGGAGAACGACATTATAAAGGATTGATGGTTTGATATCTTAGTTTTTTTGTTGGACATGGAGAACGACATTATAAAGGATTGATGGTTTGATATCTTAGTTTGTTGGACATGGAGAACGACATTATAAAGGATTGATGGTTTGATATCTTAGTTTTTTTGTTGGACATGGAGAACGACATTATAAAGGATTGATGGTTTGATATCTTAGTTTGTTGGACATGGAGAACGACATTATAAAGGATTGATGGTTTGATATCTTAGTTTGTTGGACATGGAGAACGACATTATAAAGGATTGATGGTTTGATATCTTAGTTTGTTGGACATGGAGAACGACATTATAAAGGATTGATGGTTTGATATCTTAGTTTTTTTGTTGGACATGGAGAACGACATTATAAAGGATTGATGGTTTGATATCTTAGTTTGTTGGACATGGAGAACGACATTATAAAGGATTGATGGTTTGATATCTTAGTTTGTTGGACATGGAGAACGACATTATAAAGGATTGATGGTTTGATATCTTAGTTTGTTGGACATGGAGAACGACATTATAAAGGATTGATGGTTTGATATCTTAGTTTGTTGGACATGGAGAACGACATTATAAAGGATTGATGGTTTGATATCTTAGTTTTTTGTTGGACATGGAGAACGACATTATAAAGGATTGATGGTTTGATATCTTGATGGTTTGATATCTTAGTTTGTTGGACATGGAGAACGACATTATAAAGGATTGATGGTTTGATATCTTAGTTTGTTGGACATGGAGAACGACATTATAAAGGATTGATGGTTTGATATCTTAGTTTGTTGGACATGGAGAACGACATTATAAAGGATTGATGGTTTGATATCTTAGTTTTTCTTAGTTGGACATGGAGAACGACATTATAAAGGATTGATGGTTTGATATCTTAGTTTTTTTGTTGGACATGGAGAACGACATTATAAAGGATTGATGGTTTGATATCTTAGTTTGTTGGACATGGAGAACGACATTATAAAGGATTGATGGTTTGATATCTTAGTTTTTTTGTTGGACATGGAGAACGACATTATAAAGGATTGATGGTTTGATATCTTAGTTTGTTGGACATGGAGAACGACATTATAAAGGATTGATGGTTTGATATCTTAGTTTAAAGGATTGTTGGACATGGAGAACGACATTATAAAGGATTGATGGTTTGATATCTTAGTTTGTTGGACATGGAGAACGACATTATAAAGGATTGATGGTTTGATATCTTAGTTTGTTGGACATGGAGAACGACATTATAAAGGATTGATGGTTTGATATCTTAGTTTGTTGGACATGGAGAACGACATTATAAAGGATTGATGGTTTGATATCTTAGTTTGTTGGACATGGAGAACGACATTATAAAGGATTGATGGTTTGATATCTTAGTTTTTTGTTGGACATGGAGAACGACATTATAAAGGATTGATGGTTTGATATCTTAGTTTTTTGGGACATGGAGAACGACATTATAAAGGATTGATGGTTTGATATCTTAGTTTTTTTGTTGGACATGGAGAACGACATTATAAAGGATTGATGGTTTGATATCTTAGTTTGTTGGACATGGAGAACGACATTATAAAGGATTGATGGTTTGATATCTTAGTTTGTTGGACATGGAGAACGACATTATAAAGGATTGATGGTTTGATATCTTAGTTTGTTGGACATGGAGAACGACATTATAAAGGATTGATGGTTTGATATCTTAGTTTGTTGGACATGGAGAACGACATTATAAAGGATTGATGGTTTGATATCTTAGTTTGTTGGACATGGAGAACGACATTATAAAGGATTGATGGTTTGATATCTTAGTTTGTTGGACATGGAGAACGACATTATAAAGGATTGATGGTTTGATATCTTAGTTTGTTGGACATGGAGAACGACATTATAAAGGATTGATGGTTTGATATCTTAGTTTTTGTTGGACATGGAGAACGACATTATAAAGGATTGATGGTTTGATATCTTAGTTTGTTGGACATGGAGAACGACATTATAAAGGATTGATGGTTTGATATCTTAGTTTGTTGGACATGGAGAACGACATTATAAAGGATTGATGGTTTGATATCTTAGTTTGTTGGACATGGAGAACGACATTATAAAGGATTGATGGTTTGATATCTTAGTTTTTTTGTTGGACATGGAGAACGACATTATAAAGGATTGATGGTTTGATATCTTAGTTTGTTGGACATGGAGAACGACATTATAAAGGATTGATGGTTTGATATCTTAGTTTGTTGGACATGGAGAACGACATTATAAAGGATTGATGGTTTGATATCTTAGTTTGTTGGACATGGAGAACGACATTATAAAGGATTGATGGTTTGATATCTTAGTTTGTTGGACATGGAGAACGACATTATAAAGGATTGATGGTTTGATATCTTAGTTTGTTGGACATGGAGAACGACATTATAAAGGATTGATGGTTTGATATCTTAGTTTGTTGGACATGGAGAACGACATTATAAAGGATTGATGGTTTGATATCTTAGTTTTTTTGTTGGACATGGAGAACGACATTATAAAGGATTGATGGTTTGATATCTTAGTTTTTTTGTTGGACATGGAGAACGACATTATAAAGGATTGATGGTTTGATATCTTAGTTTTTGTTGTTGGACATGTTGGAGAACGACATTATAAAGGATTGATGGTTTGATATCTTAGTTTGTTGGACATGGAGAACGACATTATAAAGGATTGATGGTTTGATATCTTAGTTTGTTGGACATGGAGAACGACATTATAAAGGATTGATGGTTTGATATCTTAGTTTGTTGGACATGGAGAACGACATTATAAAGGATTGATGGTTTGATATCTTAGTTTGTTGGACATGGAGAACGACATTATAAAGGATTGATGGTTTGATATCTTAGTTTTTTTGTTGGACATGGAGAACGACATTATAAAGGATTGATGGTTTGATATCTTAGTTTGTTGGACATGGAGAACGACATTATAAAGGATTGATGGTTTGATATCTTAGTTTGTTGGACATGGAGAACGACATTATAAAGGATTGATGGTTTGATATCTTAGTTTTTTGTTGGACATGGAGAACGACATTATAAAGGATTGATGGTTTGATATCTTAGTTTTTGTTGGACATGGAGAACGACATTATAAAGGATTGATGGTTTGATATCTTAGTTTTTTTGTTGGACATGGAGAACGACATTATAAAGGATTGATGGTTTGATATCTTAGTTTTTTTGTTGGACATGGAGAACGACATTATAAAGGATTGATGGTTTGATATCTTAGTTTGTTGGACATGGAGAACGACATTATAAAGGATTGATGGTTTGATATCTTAGTTTGTTGGACATGGAGAACGACATTATAAAGGATTGATGGTTTGATATCTTAGTTTTTTTGTTGGACATGGAGAACGACATTATAAAGGATTGATGGTTTGATATCTTAGTTTTTTTGTTGGACATGGAGAACGACATTATAAAGGATTGATGGTTTGATATCTTAGTTTTTTTGTTGGACATGGAGAACGACATTATAAAGGATTGATGGTTTGATATCTTAGTTTGTTGGACATGGAGAACGACATTATAAAGGATTGATGGTTTGATATCTTAGTTTGTTGGACATGGAGAACGACATTATAAAGGATTGATGGTTTGATATCTTAGTTTGTTGGACATGGAGAACGACATTATAAAGGATTGATGGTTTGATATCTTAGTTTTTTTGTTGGACATGGAGAACGACATTATAAAGGATTGATGGTTTGATATCTTAGTTTGTTGGACATGGAGAACGACATTATAAAGGATTGATGGTTTGATATCTTAGTTTTTTTGTTGGACATGGAGAACGACATTATAAAGGATTGATGGTTTGATATCTTAGTTTTTTTGTTGGACATGGAGAACGACATTATAAAGGATTGATGGTTTGATATCTTAGTTTTTTTGTTGGACATGGAGAACGACATTATAAAGGATTGATGGTTTGATATCTTAGTTTGTTGGACATGGAGAACGACATTATAAAGGATTGATGGTTTGATATCTTAGTTTGTTGGACATGGAGAACGACATTATAAAGGATTGATGGTTTGATATCTTAGTTTGTTGGACATGGAGAACGACATTATAAAGGATTGATGGTTTGATATCTTAGTTTGTTGGACATGGAGAACGACATTATAAAGGATTGATGGTTTGATATCTTAGTTTGTTGGACATGGAGAACGACATTATAAAGGATTGATGGTTTGATATCTTAGTTTGTTGGACATGGAGAACGACATTATAAAGGATTGATGGTTTGATATCTTAGTTTGTTGGACATGGAGAACGACATTATAAAGGATTGATGGTTTGATATCTTAGTTTGTTGGACATGGAGAACGACATTATAAAGGATTGATGGTTTGATATCTTAGTTTGTTGGACATGGAGAACGACATTATAAAGGATTGATGGTTTGATATCTTAGTTTTTTGATATCTTAGTTGGACATGGAGAACGACATTATAAAGGATTGATGGTTTGATATCTTAGTTTGTTGGACATGGAGAACGACATTATAAAGGATTGATGGTTTGATATCTTAGTTTTTTTGTTGGACATGGAGAACGACATTATAAAGGATTGATGGTTTGATATCTTAGTTTGTTGGACATGGAGAACGACATTATAAAGGATTGATGGTTTGATATCTTAGTTTGTTGGACATGGAGAACGACATTATAAAGGATTGATGGTTTGATATCTTAGTTTGTTGGACATGGAGAACGACATTATAAAGGATTGATGGTTTGATATCTTAGTTTTTTTGTTGGACATGGAGAACGACATTATAAAGGATTGATGGTTTGATATCTTAGTTTGTTGGACATGGAGAACGACATTATAAAGGATTGATGGTTTGATATCTTAGTTTTTGTTGGACATGGAGAACGACATTATAAAGGATTGATGGTTTGATATCTTAGTTTGTTGGACATGGAGAACGACATTATAAAGGATTGATGGTTTGATATCTTAGTTTGTTGGACATGGAGAACGACATTATAAAGGATTGATGGTTTGATATCTTAGTTTGTTGGACATGGAGAACGACATTATAAAGGATTGATGGTTTGATATCTTAGTTTGTTGGACATGGAGAACGACATTATAAAGGATTGATGGTTTGATATCTTAGTTTTTTGTTGGACATGGAGAACGACATTATAAAGGATTGATGGATCTTAGTTTGTTGGACATGGAGAACGACATTATAAAGGATTGATGGTTTGATATCTTAGTTTGTTGGACATGGAGAACGACATTATAAAGGATTGATGGTTTGATATCTTAGTTTGTTGGACATGGAGAACGACATTATAAAGGATTGATGGTTTGATATCTTAGTTTGTTGGACATGGAGAACGACATTATAAAGGATTGATGGTTTGATATCTTAGTTTGTTGGACATGGAGAACGACATTATAAAGGATTGATGGTTTGATATCTTAGTTTTTTGTTGGACATGGAGAACGACATTATAAAGGATTGATGGTTTGATATCTTAGTTTTTGTTGGACATGGAGAACGACATTATAAAGGATTGATGGTTTGATATCTTAGTTTTTTTGTTGGACATGGAGAACGACATTATAAAGGATTGATGGTTTGATATCTTAGTTTGTTGGACATGGAGAACGACATTATAAAGGATTGATGGTTTGATATCTTAGTTTTTTTGTTGGACATGGAGAACGACATTATAAAGGATTGATGGTTTGATATCTTAGTTTTTTTGTTGGACATGGAGAACGACATTATAAAGGATTGATGGTTTGATATCTTAGTTTGTTGGACATGGAGAACGACATTATAAAGGATTGATGGTTTGATATCTTAGTTTTTTTGTTGGACATGGAGAACGACATTATAAAGGATTGATGGTTTGATATCTTAGTTTGTTGGACATGGAGAACGACATTATAAAGGATTGATGGTTTGATATCTTAGTTTTTTGTTGGACATGGAGAACGACATTATAAAGGATTGATGGTTTGATATCTTAGTTTTTTGTTGGACATGGAGAACGACATTATAAAGGATTGATGGTTTGATATCTTAGTTTTTTGTTGGACATGGAGAACGACATTATAAAGGATTGATGGTTTGATATCTTAGTTTTTTGTTGGACATGGAGAACGACATTATAAAGGATTGATGGTTTGATATCTTAGTTTTTTTGTTGGACATGGAGAACGACATTATAAAGGATTGATGGTTTGATATCTTAGTTTTTTGGACATGGAGAACGACATTATAAAGGATTGATGGTTTGATATCTTAGTTTTTTGTTGGACATGGAGAACGACATTATAAAGGATTGATGGTTTGATATCTTAGTTTTTTGTTGGACATGGAGAACGACATTATAAAGGATTGATGGTTTGATATCTTAGTTTTTGGACATGGAGAACGACATTATAAAGGATTGATGGTTTGATATCTTAGTTTGTTGGACATGGAGAACGACATTATAAAGGATTGATGGTTTGATATCTTAGTTTGTTGGACATGGAGAACGACATTATAAAGGATTGATGGTTTGATATCTTAGTTTGTTGGACATGGAGAACGACATTATAAAGGATTGATGGTTTGATATCTTAGTTTGTTGGACATGGAGAACGACATTATAAAGGATTGATGGTTTGATATCTTAGTTTGTTGGACATGGAGAACGACATTATAAAGGATTGATGGTTTGATATCTTAGTTTGTTGGACATGGAGAACGACATTATAAAGGATTGATAGTTTGATATCTTAGTTTTTTTGTTGGACATGGAGAACGACATTATAAAGGATTGATGGTTTGATATCTTAGTTTTTTTTGTTGGACATGGAGAACGACATTATAAAGGATTGATGGTTTGATATCTTAGTTTTTTTGTTGGACATGGAGAACGACATTATAAAGGATTGATGGTTTGATATCTTAGTTTTTTGTTGGACATGGAGAACGACATTATAAAGGATTGATGGTTTGATATCTTAGTTTTTTTGTTGGACATGGAGAACGACATTATAAAGGATTGATGGTTTGATATCTTAGTTTTTTTGTTGGACATGGAGAACGACATTATAAAGGATTGATGGTTTGATATCTTAGTTTGTTGGACATGGAGAACGACATTATAAAGGATTGATGGTTTGATATCTTAGTTTTTTTGTTGGACATGGAGAACGACATTATAAAGGATTGATGGTTTGATATCTTAGTTTGTTGGACATGGAGAACGACATTATAAAGGATTGATGGTTTGATATCTTAGTTTTTTTGTTGGACATGGAGAACGACATTATAAAGGATTGATGGTTTGATATCTTAGTTTTTTGTTGGACATGGAGAACGACATTATAAAGGATTGATGGTTTGATATCTTAGTTTTTTTGTTGGACATGGAGAACGACATTATAAAGGATTGATGGTTTGATATCTTAGTTTTTTTGTTGGACATGGAGAACGACATTATAAAGGATTGATGGTTTGATATCTTAGTTTGTTGGACATGGAGAACGACATTATAAAGGATTGATGGTTTGATATCTTAGTTTTTTGTTGGACATGGAGAACGACATTATAAAGGATTGATGGTTTGATATCTTAGTTTTTGTTGGACATGGAGAACGACATTATAAAGGATTGATGGTTTGATATCTTAGTTTGTTGGACATGGAGAACGACATTATAAAGGATTGATGGTTTGATATCTTAGTTTTTTGTTGGACATGGAGAACGACATTATAAAGGATTGATGGTTTGATATCTTAGTTTTTGTTGGACATGTTGGACATGGAGAACGACATTATAAAGGATTGATGGTTTGATATCTTAGTTTTTTTGTTGGACATGGAGAACGACATTATAAAGGATTGATGGTTTGATATCTTAGTTTGTTGGACATGGAGAACGACATTATAAAGGATTGATGGTTTGATATCTTAGTTTTTTTGTTGGACATGGAGAACGACATTATAAAGGATTGATGGTTTGATATCTTAGTTTTTTTGTTGGACATGGAGAACGACATTATAAAGGATTGATGGTTTGATATCTTAGTTTGTTGGACATGGAGAACGACATTATAAAGGATTGATGGTTTGATATCTTAGTTTGTTGGACATGGAGAACGACATTATAAAGGATTGATGGTTTGATATCTTAGTTTTTTTGTTGGACATGGAGAACGACATTATAAAGGATTGATGGTTTGATATCTTAGTTTTTTTGTTGGACATGGAGAACGACATTATAAAGGATTGATGGTTTGATATCTTAGTTTGTTGGACATGGAGAACGACATTATAAAGGATTGATGGTTTGATATCTTAGTTTGTTGGACATGGAGAACGACATTATAAAGGATTGATGGTTTGATATCTTAGTTTTTTGTTGGACATGGAGAACGACATTATAAAGGATTGATGGTTTGATATCTTAGTTTTTTTGTTGGACATGGAGAACGACATTATAAAGGATTGATGGTTTGATATCTTAGTTTTTTTGTTGGACATGGAGAACGACATTATAAAGGATTGATGGTTTGATATCTTAGTTTGTTGGACATGGAGAACGACATTATAAAGGATTGATGGTTTGATATCTTAGTTTTTGTTGGACATGGAGAACGACATTATAAAGGATTGATGGTTTGATATCTTAGTTTTTGTTGGACATGGAGAACGACATTATAAAGGATTGATGGTTTGATATCTTAGTTTGTTGGACATGGAGAACGACATTATAAAGGATTGATGGTTTGATATCTTAGTTTTTTGTTGGACATGGAGAACGACATTATAAAGGATTGATGGTTTGATATCTTAGTTTTTTGTTGGACATGGAGAACGACATTATAAAGGATTGATGGTTTGATATCTTAGTTTTTTGTTGGACATGGAGAACGACATTATAAAGGATTGATGGTTTGATATCTTAGTTTTTGTTGGACATGGAGAACGACATTATAAAGGATTGATGGTTTGATATCTTAGTTTTTTTGTTGGACATGGAGAACGACATTATAAAGGATTGATGGTTTGATATCTTAGTTTTTTTGTTGGACATGGAGAACGACATTATAAAGGATTGATGGTTTGATATCTTAGTTTTTGTTGGACATGGAGAACGACATTATAAAGGATTGATGGTTTGATATCTTAGTTTTTTTGTTGGACATGGAGAACGACATTATAAAGGATTGATGGTTTGATATCTTAGTTTTTTAAGGTTTTCTCGACTGGTTTTTCTAATTATGCCCCTTTTTAATTATTTCATATAAAAACACTGATAATACTTATAGTTGTTTCCTTACACGATTCATCGTATATGTCGTTTATAAAGCTTTAAATATATACAACAAGTTTATTGTTTTCTGTTTGGTATTAATTAATATTAAGATCCATTTCGTTAGATCTGGTGATCAATTTATTTGGCAATCGCCAATGGCAGTCAGCAGGGTTTAAGAACATCAGTTGTTCGACCTGTTAGTCAAATGCGTTTTGTTAAAATAGACGTTTTCACTTTTTTTGGTCTTTTGGTAAATTGTTGTTTGTGCTGTATTTAGACCCCTCTACCAAGAAATTTGTTTTACATGCACACGTATAAAAATGGCGGTTTTTATCCAACGCAATCATAGGTTTGAACGTTGTTTTCAATTAAGACTTTTATATATATATATATATATATATATGGTTGGATAAATGTTCTCAAGTAACAACATGTAGTACTCAGTGCGGATTCTGAAAGACTTTAAGACTCTGTATAAGCCTCTAACACTATCAGAACACACAAGTGATTATATAAACATAAACTACTATATTGCATTAGTGACAAAGAGAAGCATACTATATACACACGCCTAAAACCCAAATAATACAGATAACAAAACAGTTAGAAGAATGCAGGAAAACACCTTAATAATTGACACAACAATAAATTTCTAAATTAATTTTAAAACAGGAATTTTTCTATACTGAGCGGAATAGGAAATACTTATTTCTTTTGTAATATACGGGAATCATCGGAACTTACTTGTAAATTCGACTATTATAGTTGAATCGTTACATGGACTAACATATGAATAGATAGTGAAACTTACACGTAAAACATTCTTGCAAAGGCGACAAAAAGAAATGGCGCCTTTTCAAGACGACCTATATGTATAACTATAGCATTTTCCCTTTGTGATGATATATTTGATGTTGTGACGCCAAAATTGTATTGTTTTTTTATTTATTCCTAAAACTCTCTCATGGATCTCTTAATTCATCTTTAGACGAACCTTTATGACACACATTAAATAAAACTCGTGCGTATCACTCGTTTTCAAATAAAGTTTTAAAAACTCAAATTTTGAGGAAAAGCACAGTCTCAAGTATAATCTCTTTGGGCATCACATGAAATCAAAACAAACCTTTTTTCTTATAGTTTTTAATGTGTTTAATTAGACCTTTTGAATATTAAGGGAAAAAAGCACAAGCTTCAAGCATATATGATAAACTTTTTAAATTTTACTGGCTTAAATGAAACATTTTTTTAGCATATTCTTTAATATTATTTTAATTATAAAACTAAATGTATATGTAACAAACTTTACTTTGTATATAAGAAAATAAGAACATGTGGTATGATTGCAATGCAACGAGACAACTCTCTACCAGAGACCAAATGACATAGAAGATAACAACTCATTGGGTTTTGTTTATTGTTTTGTACATATATCATGCCTTTAGTTTTCTGGTTTGAATTGTTTTACATTTGTCATTCGCAATTTTGGGGCCAATTATAGCTTACTATGCGATATGGGTTACACTCATTGTTGAAGGCAATTGTAGGTAGGTCACCGTACGGCCTTCAACAATGAGCGTAACCCATATCGCATAATTGGTCCCGAAATCGCGAGTGACAAATGTAAACAATTCAAACGAGAAAACTAAAAGCATGATATATGTACAAAACAATAAATGAAAAAAAAAAAAAAAAAACGATATACAGCTACAAACGACAACGACTGAATTACAGGCTCCTGACTTGCATGGGCCAGGCACATACAGAATGTGCCAGGTTAAACATGTTTGCTGGCGCTAAACCCTTCCTGTGACAGTGGTGTAACAGTTCAACATAGGAGCAAACTATATTAAACTCAGTTGAAAACGGGGCTTAACTCATCACGGATCGATACAAAACATATAAAAACCCTAAAAAAAAAAAAAAACAAACAAATACACAAAGTACAGACCTGTGATTACTCGCATTTACTGAAAGCTAGTTCAAAGCAAGGATTTGTATAGCGAGATGTCACTATACAAATCCTTGTTCAAAGCCAATAACAACTAATAGACTGAAATCATGTATCTTGTTTGAACGTTGCTTTCAATTTAGACTTGTTTATATTTTTTCGTTTGGGCTTGTATGATATTTGCCTTCGGGTTTATATGATTCGTTCATCCTATTTCGACTCTTCAAAATTCAAGAGTCTATCCTAAATTGAGGTAAATTATATGGCCTTCCGAATACCGTTTCGATTCCTAACATCACTGAAGAGACATTAATTGTCGATATCCGGATATGGTGTACTAATTTTTGCACCTTTTGTTTTGCGGTATACCATCTTTTCCGCAAGTTTATTGTTTTCTGTTTGATATCAAATTAATAGTTAAGATCCATTTTGTTACAGTCTGGTGATCCGTTTATTTGGCAATCGCCAATGGCAGTCACTGAGCAGGGTTTAAGAACATCCGTTGTTCGACCTGCTAGTCAAATGCGTGTTGTTAAAATATACTTTTTCACTTTTTTGGTCTTTTTGAAAATATTGTTGTGCTGTATTTAGACCCCTCTACCAAGAAATTTGTTTTGCATGCAAACGTATAAAATTGCGGTTTTTATCCAACGCAATCATAGGTTTGAACCGCGTTATTTTCAATTTAGACTTGTATATATAAACAAACAAACAAACAAACAAACAAACAAATATTTTATTTGCCAACCACGGCGCCAAAATGAGCAGAATAATTACAATATAATTTTAAACATAATATAAAAGTAAATTAAAAATAGGTTAAACAAAGTACATAACATGATTAATTTTGATTTAATTGATTAATAATATATTATGTATATATCGTTGATAAAGTCTGTGAAATTTAGTTTTAATCAAGTCAGGGTTCAATTGATATTCAAGGAACGTTTTACTGTTTTTATCAGCTTTGAACAACTTGAACAGAGATATATGTCTATGACTAGAACAAATAGGTTAAAACACTTTGCTTCTTTTCTTTTATTATTTGGTTTTTGTGTGTGCTGAAAATGCTCTTTTTATCAACCTTGGACTCCATGAAATTTACTGGAAAATCAAGATGATCAGTATTCCAAAGCTGATCTGAAGTGTTCTCGCTTAAAAAAAATCCGTTGTACCTGGTCCTGGGACATTTACACTAACCAGGGACATATATGTCTCTGCACTAACTAATATATTAGTCCTAGGTGTCACGCCACATGACTGGTCATTGACTTTACCAAATACGAAAATAATTTTAACAGTTTGAGTATATTTCGTAAATTTAATTGTTTTAAATTGAATCAATTTTATAGTTGGATAGTCATCAGAGTGGGATCATGATAATTACTTTATGGAGATACACTGCTAATTATATCTATTCCCATTTATTTATGTAAAATTAGGTATTCATCAAACAAATACAAGTATACCATAAATCACAAATCTTTTTTCTTACTGAACCACACATTTCCGTCTGAAGCAGACAGGAAACGGAGTATGGCATCTCCAGTCTCGGTAATATGCATTTAAGCGTAGAAAATAGGCACCAGAGTCCAATCTGCATAGCAAATACATGCAACGGAATTGTCGACTTTGATTGATATCGACCTGGACTGAAATTATAAACATTAATATTCGGTCATTGGCCAGATCTCGATCACTATCTTCCTTCCCTTTGCTTGTTTTTGTCTGGTTTTCAAAGATACATTGCAACAGATGGTATCTCACATAAATTAAGATATAAACTTCACTCTGTAATAAATCATTATGGAGTCTAATCAAAGAATATCATGATTGAGGAGACCACTAACTGTATATAAGCTGAAAAAGGGGAGGGCAGAAAATTACAAGATCCCATATCACCTTGTTGACATTCCATTGAATTCCTTTTTTTTAATAAATTACATAGGTTGATCAAAGATCAAACGGTGTAAATGATGTCATTCATCAATTAACTCTTATTGTGACATAATAACATAAGCACTGTGACAATTGAAATGTACGGGAAAATATACGGATGTGAAATCAGTGATGTCTAGACCTGCAAACTTTTGAAAATCCCCATGGACCAGATTTTTAAGGGATACAATGTTTGCAGCGTTTCTGTGTGCACTGTTTTTTACTCTAGAAATCGTCTCATATCTCTTCTTTTTTCTTATGGTAACAGTGTCTTCACTAGAAAATTTTTCATGCATGGTGGGTCCATGGTGAATTTGCAATGCGGCGCGCAACGCTTCTTTTTCAGAATTAGTTACACTACATAATTTATATGTTTAAAGCCATATACCATGTATACCAATCTAATTGTTTTATTATTGGTACAGCAATTCATATAAGTCATGGAACTTTAAAGTATTCATTACAGATGAGAGGAATTAATGAAAGACCTTATAAACAATAATAAAAATAATCCAGTCTGCAATAGTCATTTATAATTTAATGCCATGTACACATTATTTTGTTGATATCTTCCACTGTTTCAACTTTCCAAAGGTCACTACACATTTTTCAAAATCAAAATCTTCCTCCTTTGGTCCTTCAATTGATATACATGTATGCATTAAGCAATTCAGCACTTTTTGGCGTAGTCTGTTTCTCAAAGGTGTTTTAAGGATGTTCGCTCCTCTTGTTTTTTAATTTTTTGCAAGATATTCAGAATCCTCTGGTTTTATCCATGTAGTGCCATTAAAAATTTTTACCCACTAACCCCTACTTTTATTTTCATAATTTTATTACATATAGTTTAAAAAGCCATATTTGAAAATCCTATAAAACCCTTGTTATTTTTTCATAGTATTTGAAAGAAAGTCTAGAGAGAACCATTTCCTGCCAAGTTTTCAATGGCTTATATCTGGAAAACAAGCACACGGACCCTTCATTTTTCTTTGCTTTTTTAGTTCCTTTATTAATATATACTATCAATTTATTTCAGTCTTTTATAAAGCTTGTTATTTTGAAACAGAGCAGCGAACATCCTTGTTCATTGTCTGCCTAAATGTCATGTCTTTACATTCTTTCACTAACAGTGTCCTCAGTTTGCTGATAGAATGGTTTCAGCATCACTTTTCAAGTTGTTAAATAAAACTTTGAATGTCATCATTGCTTCACAGAGATTTTACAGGAAACAATAAAAAAGTTTATTTGCGTAAATTACAGAAGTCGTTAATGAAGAATACCTGACATACGGACATACGGATGACATATTTGGCAATTACCTGTTTGGAAGCTAAGCTGACATTTTATTTCATGACAATAAACTATTTTTTTTTTAAATACATCCCTGTCCGATTTATTTATAACGCTTCATAATTGAAAAATTCTATCTTGCCAAAGTGAAAGAAATTTAGCCCCACTTGTGTAAAAAACGGCAAATGAATCCGCTACACTTAAGCTTCATGTGACCCATTGAAATAAAAATAGAACAACACAAGTTTATTAAAAACAGTATTTCCGTAAATAACGACGTGTGTTTTGAAAGTTGTTCTATCAAATCTTTTAAATATTTCATAAGACACGTCTTTTTCTCGGCCCGGTGGCGGTGATGTGTATTCTTTGATATAATCAATCAACCACGACTAATCTAAAAATAACTGATTGTTGTGACCAATCAAAAAATAATTCATCGATGTTAATATAGCTGATGAAAAAACTGCGAAACTTTATTAAAAAAAAAGTTTTGACCATGTTGACCATTCTCGGTGAAATTACGTTAGTTTTATTTTATAATACCAGAGAATATACCAAATTTTGAATTTCTACTTTTTAAAGATCACAGTAAAATAATGATGATAAAAACATATATCTCGATGTATAACCAACTAATCAAGAAGGTTGTAAAATCCTGTCACGCGCGACGTGATGCATCCAATTATCAGTCGGATGAGTTTAAAACACCTGTAGAGAGTTGTCACTTGTCACTTCACTTTCAAAATATTGATAATAAATATTTTACACCGTTATAATTTTCACACATAGCGGGATGCATTGCAGCAATGATAAAAGCATGGCGGTCGAAATTTATGTGTAGGTGTACCGCAATGCTTGAATAGCCTAGGGAAAACACTGCCATATACTGATGATGAGCTAAGAAGCCTTGTTTTCTTTTATTTCTTGTACTTATTAATTGGCAAAATAACTTAAGAATAGAGAAAATGGCCTAAAAAATAAAGAAAACAAAATGAAGACACCCCCACCCCCTTTCCCCTCCAAAGACCTATTCTTTGCACCATGACTCAAAAGACCTAAACCTAAATGTCCTAAAGTTAGAAGGATGGAGACAGTTCTTGAGTTAGTCTATCAGTAATGAGAAAATGGATAAAAATTGAGTTATCTTTCGTAAATTTTTCATAAATATGTCGCCAGGTAAAATTATAGATTTATAGAAATTAATCAGAAAAACTTCAAAATCGGTAACCGACAACTTTTTCATTTAGATTTTGTAAAAATCAGGATTTAGACTTGTTTTAGGATCCTGATATCAGAATGATACCACCATAATCAGGATAGTTGGCAGGTCTGGATGTCATTTATGCCAATTGACCTCAACCAGAGTAACTTATTTATAAAAAAGAGCTTAAAGTTTATCACTTTTGAACAAAGCTTAAATGTCAAACACTATTTATATTTTCCTTGCATTAAATTATTATTTTTCTCAGTTAAATTGTATGAATGTACCAGTACAGTGTAATTGCAAACTTGTCTCTGTTTCAAACTTTATCAGTTTAGTTTAACATATTTCATTTGCAAAGTATCGCTAAAAGGATTTGACACAAGTTAGTCCAAGTTAGATCTTTCATAAGATAGATTTGTACAAATTACAATATTAATCTGACAATAGAATTTCATAGCATGCAAATATTTAAATTCATTATTACATGGTTAGAAAAAAACACCGGTTTTTAAGAGACATACAATAATATAGAAAAAGGAAAGATAGGGAAAAAAGGAAGAGAAAAATATGCAGATGTGTGTACATGGATCACTACATTCAGATTATACGCATGATTAAACAAGGAACTTTTGGTCTTTTTAATATAGCCAAAAACATTTCTTAATATTCCTTTATTTTGCTCATTTGCCATATTGTTACTACGTACAAGATGATATAACCTCTAGATCCAATACAAGGTCATCTGGTAACAAGATAAGACTTCATAAAAATATAACTTTGTATAAAGGACATTTAAAGAAGAAATGATCAGAATCTTCACAGGGATACCCACAGCGACAAGATAGATCTGATGCAATATTTATTTTAAAGAGATCAAAATTAAGGAATACATCTGTACATCTAAATTGTCAAGATTGTGTTAAAGTAATATTGAAGTTTCTTAGACCAAAGGCATAATAACTAGGAACTGTTTTTGTCTCGCCTTGACGGAGTCAAAAAGCGAGACATAGGTATGCTGTTTCCGGCGTCGGCGACGGCAACTGCGGCGTCAACAATGTATTAGTTTGTGATTAGGTCTAGTTCATGGGGAACCACTAGTGGTAGGTCAATGATATTTGGTATGCAGTTGTATTAGCATTGGCACATCTCATTACCATGGAGATCATTTGGCCCGCCCCTCAGTCAAGGTCTATTGACTTTGAAACTTTTCATAGTTTACATGTATTAGTTTGTGATTAGGTCAATTTATGGGGAACCACTAGTGGAAGGTCAATGACATTTGGTATGCAGTTGTATAAGCATTGGCATATCTCATTTCCATGGAGATTATTTGGCTCCGCCTTAGTCATGGTCTATAGACTGAAAATTTTGCTAAGTTAACATGTATTAGTTTGTGATTAGGTCAGTTCAAGGGGAACCATTAGTGGTAGGCCAATGTTAATTGGTGTTCAGTTGTATAAGCATTAGCACATCTCATTTCCATGGAGAATATTTGGCCCCCCCTCAGTCATGGTCTATTGACTTTGAAACTTTTGCTTAGTTTACATGTATTAGTTTGTGATTAGATCAGTTTAAGATGAACTGCTAATGTTAAGTCAATGATATTTGGTATGCAAATGTATCGGCATTTGCAAGTATCGTTCCATGGAGATTATATAGCCCCACCCTGATCATGGTTCATTGACTTTGAAACTTTTACATAGTTTACAAGTTAATGTTTGTGTTTAGGTTTGTTTAAAGGAACGACTTATAATAAGTCAATGGTATTTGGTATGCAGTTGTATTAGCATTGGCACATCTCATTCCTTGAGATTGTTTAGCCATGTACCTTCAGTCATGGTTCATCGACTTTGAATATTTGCATAACTTACATGTTAAAGTATTGCTATTTTAATTTCAACATTTGCATTATCAAAATAACAAATAGGCGAGACATATCTCTGTGTTAATAGTTTATATTTCCTACTCAAGACCTCTTTTAGACTCACCTGGCCCAAATTGAAAACATATTCTTCAAAACTAGTGCAAAGTTTCTTCTCAGTTTGTTATTACATTAATAAAGAGTATAAAGCAATTGTAAAGTTGCAGATGTTCCATACTCAAACCTCAAACGATGCACTATTAGTAGCAGAACTTTGATGTACAAACCTCAAACAATACACTGTTAGTTAACAAAACTTTGATGTACAGACCTCAAACGATGCATTGTTAGTAAACAGAACTTTGATGTACAAACCTCAAACAATGCACTGTTAGTTAACAGAACTTTGATACAGTACAAACCTTAAACGATGCACTGTTAGTTAACAGAACTTTGATATACAGACCTCAAACAATGCACTGTTAGTTAACAGAACTTTGATGTACAAACCTCAAACGATGTACTCTTAGTTAACAGAACTTTGATGTACAAGCCTCAAACGATGCACTGTTAGTTAAGAGAACTTTGATGTACAAACCTCAATCGATGCACTGTTAGTTAACAGAACTTTGATGTACAAACCTTAAACGATGCACTGTTAGTTAACAGAACTTTGATGTACAAACCTCAAACAATGCACTGTTAGTTAACAGAACTTTGATGTACAAACCTCAAACGATGTACTCTTAGTTAACAGAACTTTGATGTACAAGCCTCAAACGATGCACTGTTAGTTAAGAGAACTTTGATGTACAAACCTCAATCGATGCACTGTTAGTTAACAGAACTTTGATGTACAAAC
Organism: Mytilus coruscus; assembly: GCA_017311375.1. Taxonomy (NCBI): domain Eukaryota; kingdom Metazoa; phylum Mollusca; class Bivalvia; order Mytilida; family Mytilidae; genus Mytilus; species Mytilus coruscus. The sequence goes on along the minus strand of CM029599.1, from coordinate 1,272,522 downwards.
CTCAAACGATGCACTGTTAGTTAACAGAACTTTGATGTACAAGCCTCAAACGATGCACTGTTAGTTAACAGAACTTTGATGTACAAACCTCAAACGATGCACTGTTAGTTAACAGAACTTTGATGTACAAACCTCAATCGATGCACTGTTAGTTAACAGAACTTTGATGTACAAACCTCAGTCGATGCACTGTTAGTTAACAGAACTTTGATGTACAAACCTCAGTCGATGCACTGTTAGTTAAGAGAACTTTGATGTACAAACCTCAGTCGATGCACTGTTAGTTAACAGAACTTTGATGTACAAACCTCAAACGATGCACTGTTAGTTAACAGAACTTTGATGTACAAGCCTCAAACGATGCACTGTTAGTTAACAGAACTTTGATGTACAAACCTCAAACGATGCACTGTTAGTTAACAGAACTTTGATGTACAAACCTCAGTCGATGCACTGTTAGTTAACAGAACTTTGATGTACAAACCTCAGTCGATGCACTGTTAGTTAACAGAACTTTGATGTACAAACCTCAGTCGATGCACTGTTAGTTAAGAGAACTTTGATGTACAAACCTCAATCGATGCACTGTTAGTTAAGAGAACTTTGATGTACAAACCTCAATCGATGCACTGTTAGTTAAGAGAACTTTGATGTACAAACCTCAAACGATGCACTGTTAGTTAAGAGAACTTTGATGTACAAACCTCAAACGATGCACTGTTAGTTAAGAGAACTTTGATGTACAAACCTCAAACGATGCACTGTTAGTTAAGAGAACTTTGATGTACAAACCTCAAACAATGCACTGTTAGTTAACAGAACTTTGATGTACAAACCTCAGTCGATGCACTGTTAGTTAACAGAACTTTGATGTACATTATTGTACAATGTATGAGTAAATATCATTTCAAGGAATCCATATCAAAGGTACAAAATAATGGTTTTCATGCAAGTCATTGTCTTGATTCTCCAACGATTATCTCAAAATTTGCCTTAAGTTATGTAATTACAAGTCTAACTAGAACAAAAACAGGATGGAAGAAACTGTTTGGCTTCCTGAATTTAATTTAGGAAGCCCTGATGACAGGGACCCGTGTTGACAGGGACCCGTGATGACAGGGACCCTGATGACAGGGACCCCTGATGACAGGGACCCCTGATGACAGTCAATGATATTTGGTATGCAAATGTATCGACATTTGCAAGTATCGTTCCATGGAGATTATATAGCCCCACCCTGATCATGGTTCATTGACTTTGAAACTTTTACATAGTTTACAAGTTAATGTTTGTGTTTAGGTTTGTTTAAAGGAACGACTTATAATAAGTCAATGGTATTTGGTATGCAGTTGTATTAGCATTGGCACATCTCATTCCTTGAGATTGTTTAGCTATGTACCTTCAGTCATGGTTCATCGACTTTGAATATTTGCATAACTTACATGTTAAAGTTTTGCTATTTTAATTTCAACATTTGCATTATCAAAATAACAAATAGGCGAGACATATCTTTGTGTTAATAGTTTATATTTCCTACTCAAGACCTCTTTAGACTCACCTGGCCCAAATTGAAAACATATTCTTCAAAACTAGTGCAAAGTTTCTTCTCAGTTTGTTATTACATTAATAAAGAGTATAAAGCAATTGTAAAGTTGCAGATGTTCCATACTCAAACCTCGAACGATGCACTATTAGTAGCAGAACTTTGATGTACAAACCTCAAACAATACACTGTTAGTTAACAAAACTTTGATGTACAGACCTCAAACGATGCATTGTTAGTAAACAGAACTTTGATGTACAAACCTCAAACAATGCACTGTTAGTTAACAGAACTTTGATACAGTACAAACCTTAAACGATGCACTGTTAGTTAACAGAACTTTGATATACAGACCTCAAACAATGCACTGTTAGTTAACAGAACTTTGATGTACAAACCTCAAACGATGTACTCTTAGTTAACAGAACTTTGATGTACAAGCCTCAAACGATGCACTGTTAGTTAAGAGAACTTTGATGTACAAACCTCAATCGATGCACTGTTAGTTAACAGAACTTTGATGTACAAACCTTAAACGATGCACTGTTAGTTAACAGAACTTTGATGTACAAACCTCAAACAATGCACTGTTAGTTAACAGAACTTTGATGTACAAACCTCAAACGATGTACTCTTAGTTAACAGAACTTTGATGTACAAACCTCAAACGATGCACTGTTAGTTAAGAGAACTTTGATGTACAAACCTCAATCGATGCACTGTTAGTTAAGAGAACTTTGATGTACAAACCTCAAACGATGCACTGTTAGTTAACAGAACTTTGATGTACAAGCCTCAAACGATGCACTGTTAGTTAACAGAACTTTGATGTACAAACCTCAAACGATGCACTGTTAGTTAACAGAACTTTGATGTACAAACCTCAGTCGATGCACTGTTAGTTAACAGAACTTTGATGTACAAACCTCAGTCGATGCACTGTTAGTTAACAGAACTTTGATGTACAAACCTCAGTCGATGCACTGTTAGTTAAGAGAACTTTGATGTACAAACCTCAGTCGATGCACTGTTAGTTAACAGAACTTTGATGTACAAACCTCAAACGATGCACTGTTAGTTAACAGAACTTTGATGTACAAGCCTCAAACGATGCACTGTTAGTTAACAGAACTTTGATGTACAAACCTCAATCGATGCACTGTTAGTTAAGAGAACTTTGATGTACAAACCTCAATCGATGCACTGTTAGTTAAGAGAACTTTGATGTACAAACCTCAAACGATGCACTGTTAGTTAAGAGAACTTTGATGTACAAACCTCAAACAATGCACTGTTAGTTAACAGAACTTTGATGTACAAACCTCAGTCGATGTACTGTTAGTTAACAGAACTTTGATGTACATTATTGTACAATGTATGAGTAAATATCATTTCAAGGAATCCATATCAAAGGTGCGAAATAATGGTTTTCATGCAAGTCATTGTCTTGATTCTCCAACGATTATCTCAAAATTTGCCTTAAGTTATGTAATAACAAGTCTAACTAGAACAAAAACAGGATGGAAGAAACTGTTTGGCTTCCTGAATTTAATTTAGGAAGCCCTGATGACAGGGACCCGTGTTGACAGGGACCCGTGATGACAGGGACCCTGATGACAGGGACCCCTGATGACAGGGACCCCTGATGACAGTCAATGATATTTGGTATGCAAATGTATCGGCATTTGCAAGTATCTTTCCATGGAGATTATATAGCCCCACCCTGATCATGGTTCATTGACTTTGAAACTTTTACATAGTTTACAAGTTAATGTTTGTGTTTAGGTTTGTTTAAAGGAACGACTTATAATAAGTCAATGGTATTTGGTATGCAGTTGTATTAGCATTGGCACATCTCATTCCTTGGAGATTGTTTAGCTATGTACCTTCAGTCATGGTTCATCGACTTTGAATATTTGCATAACTTACATGTTAAAATTTTGCTATTTTAATTTCAACATTTGCATTATCAAAATAACAAATAGGCGAGACATATCTTTGTGTTAATAGTTTATATTTCCTACTCAAGACCTCTTTTAGACTCACCTGGCCCAAATTGAAAACATATTCTTCAAAACTAGTGCAAAGTTTCTTCTCAGTTTGTTATTACATTAATAAAGAGTATAAAGCAATTGTAAAGTTGCAGATGTTCCATACTCAAACCTCGAACGATGCACTATTAGTAGCAGAACTTTGATGTACAAACCTCAAACAATACACTGTTAGTTAACAAAACTTTGATGTACAGACCTCAAACGATGCACTGTTAGTAAACAGAACTTTGATGTACAAACCTCAAACAATGCACTGTTAGTTAACAGAACTTTGATGTACAAACCTTAAACGATGCACTGTTAGTTAACAGAACTTTGATATACAGACCTCAAACAATGCACTGTTAGTTAACAGAACTTTGATGTACAAACCTCAAACGATGTACTCTTAGTTAACAGAACTTTGATGTACAAGCCTCAAACGATGCACTGTTAGTTAAGAGAACTTTGATGTACAAACCTCAAACGATGCACTGTTAGTTAAGAGAACTTTGATGTACAAACCTCAAACAATGCACTGTTAGTTAACAGAACTTTGATGTACAAACCTCAGTCGATGCACTGTTAGTTAACAGAACTTTGATGTACATTATTGTACAATGTATGAGTAAATATCATTTCAAGGAATCCATATCAAAGGTGCGAAATAATGGTTTTCATGCAAGTCATTGTCTTGATTCTCCAACGATTATCTCAAAATTTGCCTTAAGTTATGTAATTACAAGTCTAACTAGAACAAAAACAGGATGGAAGAAACTGTTTGGCTTCCTGAATTTAATTTAGGAAGCCCTGATGACAGGGACCCGTGTTGACAGGGACCCGTGATGACAGGGACCCTGATGACAGGGACCCTGATGACAGTCAATGATATTTGGTATGCAAATGTATCGGCATTTGCAAGTATCGTTCCATGGAGATTATATAGCCCACCCTGATCATGGTTCATTGACTTTGAAACTTTTACATAGTTTACAAGTTAATGTTTGTGTTTAGGTTTGTTTAAAGGAACGACTTATAATAAGTCAATGGTATTTGGTATGCAGTTGTATTAGCATTGGCACATCTCATTCCTTGGAGATTGTTTAGCTATGTACCTTCAGTCATGGTTCATCGACTTTGAATATTTGCATAACTTACATGTTAAAATTTTGCTATTTTAATTTCAACATTTGCATTATCAAAATAACAAATAGGCGAGACATATCTTTGTGTTAATAGTTTATATTTCCTACTCAAGACCTCTTTAGACTCACCTGGCCCAAATTGAAAACATATTCTTCAAAACTAGTGCAAAGTTTCTTCTCAGTTTGTTATTACATTAATAAAGAGTATAAAGCAATTGTAAAGTTGCAGATGTTCCATACTCAAACCTCGAGCGATGCACTATTAGTAGCAGAACTTTGATGTACAAACCTCAAACAATACACTGTTAGTTAACAAAACTTTGATGTACAGACCTCAAACGATGCACTGTTAGTAAACAGAACTTTGATGTACAAACCTCAAACAATGCACTGTTAGTTAACAGAACTTTGATGTACAAACCTTAAACGATGCACTGTTAGTTAACAGAACTTTGATATACAGACCTCAAACAATGCACTGTTAGTTAACAGAACTTTGATGTACAAACCTCAAACGATGTACTCTTAGTTAACAGAACTTTGATGTACAAGCCTCAAACGATGCACTGTTAGTTAAGAGAACTTTGATGTACAAACCTCAAACGATGCACTGTTAGTTAAGAGAACTTTGATGTACAAACCTCAAACAATGCACTGTTAGTTAACAGAACTTTGATGTACAAACCTCAGTCGATGCACTGTTAGTTAACAGAACTTTGAGGTACATTATTGTACAATGTATGAGTAAATATCATTTCAAGGAATCCATATCAAAGGTACGAAATAATGGTTTTCATGCAAGTCATTGTCTTGATTCTCCAACGATTATCTCAAAATTTGCCTTAAGTTATGTAATTACAAGTCTAACTAGAACAAAAACAGGATGGAAGAAACTGTTTGGCTTCCTGAATTTAATTTAGGAAGCCCTGATGACAGGGACCCGTGTTGACAGGGACCCGTGATGACAGGGACCCTGATGACAGGGACCCCTGATGACAGTCAATGATATTTGGTATGCAAATGTATCGGCATTTGCAAGTATCGTTCCATGGAGATTATATAGCCCCACCCTGATCATGGTTCATTGACTTTGAAACTTTTACATAGTTTACAAGTTAATGTTTGTGTTTAGGTTTGTTTAAAGGAACGACTTATAATAAGTCAATGGTATTTGGTATGCAGTTGTATTAGCATTGGCACATCTCATTCCTTGGAGATTGTTTAGCTATGTACCTTCAGTCATGGTTCATCGACTTTGAATATTTGCATAACTTACATGTTAAAGTTTTGCTATTTTAATTTCAACATTTGCATTATCAAAATAACAAATAGGCGAGACATATCTTTGTGTTAATAGTTTATATTTCCTACTCAAGACCTCTTTTAGACTCACCTGGCCCAAATTGAAAACATATTCTTCAAAACTAGTGCAAAGTTTCTTCTCAGTTTGTTATTACATTAATAAAGAGTATAAAGCAATTGTAAAGTTGCAGATGTTCCATACTCAAACCTCAAACGATGCACTATTAGTAGCAGAACTTTGATGTACAAACCTCAAACAATACACTGTTAGTTAACAAAACTTTGATGTACAGACCTCAAACGATGCACTGTTAGTAAACAGAACTTTGATGTACAAACCTCAAACAATGCACTGTTAGTTAACAGAACTTTGATGTACAAACCTTAAACGATGCACTGTTAGTTAACAGAACTTTGATATACAGACCTCAAACAATGCACTGTTAGTTAACAGAACTTTGATGTACAAACCTCAAACGATGTACTCTTAGTTAACAGAACTTTGATGTACAAGCCTCAAACGATGCACTGTTAGTTAAGAGAACTTTGATGTACAAACCTCAATCGATGCACTATTAGTTAACAGAACTTTGATGTACAAACCTTAAACAATGCACTGTTAGTTAACAGAACTTTGATGTACAAACCTCAGTCGATGCACTGTTAGTTAACAGAACTTTGATGTACAAACCTCAAACGATGTACTCTTAGTTAACAGAACTTTGATGTACAAGCCTCAAACGATGCACTGTTAGTTAAGAGAACTTTGATGTACAAACCTCAATCGATGCACTGTTAGTTAACAGAACTTTGATGTACAAACCTCAAACGATGCACTGTTAGTTAACAGAACTTTGATGTACAAGCCTCAAACGATGCACTGTTAGTTAACAGAACTTTGATGTACAAACCTCAAACGATGCACTGTTAATTAACAGAACTTTGATGTACAAACCTCAGTCAATGCACTGTTAGTTAACAGAACTTTGATGTACAAACCTCAGTCGATGCACTGTTAGTTAACAGAACTTTGATGTACAAACCTCAGTCGATGCACTGTTAGTTAAGAGAACTTTGATGTACAAACCTCAGTCGATGCACTGTTAGTTAACAGAACTTTGATGTACAAACCTCAAACGATGCACTGTTAGTTAACAGAACTTTGATGTACAAGCCTCAAACGATGCACTGTTAGTTAACAGAACTTTGATGTACAAACTTCAAACGATGCACTGTTAGTTAACAGAACTTTGATGTACAAACCTCAGTCGATGCACTGTTAGTTAACAGAACTTTGATGTACAAACCTCAGTCGATGCACTGTTAGTTAAGAGAACTTTGATGTACAAACCTCAATCGATGCACTGTTAGTTAAGAGAACTTTGATGTACAAACCTCAAACGATGCACTGTTAGTTAAGAGAACTTTGATGTACAAACCTCAAACGATGCACTGTTAGTTAAGAGAACTTTGATGTACAAACCTCAAACGATGCACTGTTAATTAAGAGAACTTTGATGTACAAACCTCAAACAATGCACTGTTAGTTAACAGAACTTTGATGTACAAACCTCAGTCGATGCACTGTTAGTTAACAGAACTTTGAGGTACATTATTGTACAATGTATGAGTAAATATCATTTCAAGGAATCCATATCAAAGGTACGAAATAATGGTTTTCATGCAAGTCATTGTCTTGATTCTCCAACGATTATCTCAAAATTTGCCTTAAGTTATGTAATTACAAGTCTAACTAGAACAAAAACAGGATGGAAGAAACTGTTTGGCTTCCTGAATTTAATTTAGGAAGCCCTGATGACAGGGACCCGTGTTGACAGGGACCCGTGATGACAGGGACCCCTGATGACAGGGACCCCTGATGACAGGGACCCGTGATGACAGGGACCCGTGATGACAGGGACCCCTGATGACAGGGACCCGTGATGACAGGGACCCCTGATGACAGGGACCCGTGATGACTGGAAGCCCTGATGACAGGGACCCGTGATGACAGGGACCCTGATGACAGGGACCCTGATGACAGGGACCCCTGATGACAGGGACCCGTGATGACAGGGACCCGTGATGACAGGAAGCCCTGATGACAGGGACCCGTGATGACAGGGACCCCTGATGACAGGGACCCGTGATGACAGGGACCCGTGATGACAGGGACCCGTGATGACAGGGACCCGTGATGACAGGGACCCGTGATGACAGGGACTTGTGATGACAGGGACCCCTGATGACAGGGACTCCTGATGACAGGGACCCGTGATGACAGGGACCCGTGATGACAGGGACCCGTGATGACAGGGACTCCTGATGACAGGGACTCCTGATGACAGGGACTCGTGATGACAGGAAGCTCTGATGACAGGGACCCCTGATGACAGGGACTCGTGATGACAGGGACCCCTGATGACAGGGACCCGTGATGACAGGGACCCCTGATGACAGGGACTCGTGATGACAAGGACTCGTGAAGACAGGGACCCGTGATGACAGGGACTCGTGATGACAGGGACCCGTGATGACAGGGACCCGTGATGACAGGAAGCCCTGATGACAGGGACCGGTGATGACAGGGACCCCTGATGAGGAGGGTCTGCATGGGTTTTTTCAGAATAGAGAATAATAGACTAAGATTACACAAAAATTGGCCAAAATAGAGGAAAATAAGCCAAAATGCTAAAGAATATAGACAAATGGGTGCTGAAATATAAAGAATATTTAGAATAATGGGATGATAAAAAAAAGAATAGAGAATAATGGGGTGCTGAAATATAAAGAAAAGAGAATAATGGGTGCTGAAATATAAAAAATAGAGAATAATGGGTGCTGAACTATAAAGAATAGAGAATAATGGGATGCTTTGAAACATGTAATATAAAGAATTGAGAACAATGGGCAAAATACAAATATAAATAAAGAATAAAGAAAAATGGTCAAGAAAATCAAAATACTGAAATGATGTATCCCCCATTCGAGACCCTCTGAAATGCCTCTTATTCATTGACTGCTACAGAGAATGTGAAAGAGAATTAGAATTAGCTCATCAATCACAAAGATCATGTTTATGTTGGAAAAGTGTAAAAATATTCTATTCATGTTGAGGCCTATGTGGCAGAGTGATCTAAGTAGTTGAACTATAGTATCAATAGCCTGTCAAAACTGAGGTTGTGAGTTTGACTTCCACACATGGCAGGCTACCTTTGACTGTAATCTTAATTGACTAGGATTGTCAGTTTCCTTCAGAAAGTTTGTGGTTCTCTTTCAGGGCACTCCAGCTTCCTCCACCAATAAAAACTAGCCGCCACAAAAATGTATAAATCCACAATCTCTTAAAATTGTTGTACTTGGGATGATAATTATCAAATTAAGCTGTTCTTTTATACCAAATTATAGGTCCACTTTAAGAGTGAGGCTACATTATATATTGTAATCACCTTGTTTGTCTGTTAATCCATTTAATATTTTTATTACAATTTTCTCAGAAACTACTAAACAAAATGACTTTATATTTGGTCAGCAGCTTGACAGTGATGACTTACAAAGTGTGTTCACTTTTCAGATCTGTCAGACACCCTCTTCCTGTTGTTTTTTTTTATATACCAAGGCTCCGTGTTAAAGACCGTACTTTGACCTATAATGGTTTACTTTTATAAATTTTGACTTGGATGGAGAGTTGTCTCATTGGCACTCATACCACATCTTCTTATATCTATTTGACGACAACATGTTCATTCTTCATTAACTAAATCATTGTTTTGGCTCATTATTACATTATTTACATTCTAAATGTGTTTTGCAAATGAAACAAATGACAATTTCCATAATTTTTTTTTACCATGTTTTATTTACATAAGGTAATCATCATCTCCCCAGGCTGCTTTTGTGCTGAAACATAACTTAAAATTTGTTAAAACTTAGTCTGTGTATAATTAAGAAGTGTTAAATTGTTTGTTTTTTTTCAGTTCCATCAAAATATAGATAACAATATAGAATTAAAATATTTTTGCCATAAAGATTGGGCCCATTAGGTAGACATAAGTATATCACTTTACCTGGCCCTGCTAACATGTCACCAGAAAACTTAATTTGAAAATCTTCAAGTACACAACTGTTTTCTCAAACAATGTATACATGTCAAGCTTTAATTTAAAGCGTTTACCTCAATAGGTTTTTAATTATGATGAGTGCTGATTGAAAGTTTATGTGTTTTGACCCTTTGAGATTTATGTAAATTATGAGGAACATTGCTTTGTAAGTGCTCTCCTACTTACATCATGAAGAAGACAAAATATTTTTTTTCTGAGCAGATTTACTACAGTGATATCCATAAATTAGGGTTTAAGCTTTATTCACATAAGCCTTATTGCAGCATTAAAATCTTTCTGCATTTATAATCCATAGGTTCTTGGGGATATGACAATTTTTTACAGCCCTCCCCTTTTTTCTAAAATCTTAATTTTTTTATTTTCTCTTAATTTAAATTATTTTCACGTTTTTCTGTGATATATAGGTTGCATTTCTGTAAATACTGACAATGCAATTTCCCATAGGAACTCCTTTTATGACTAAAACTGTACCACTTTTACTATGAAGTTTTGAAAAAAATCATATCCTAGAATGGAAAGTTCATATGCACTACAATTTTTTTCAAAGGTCAAAATATAGGGCTGTGCGGCATATTTTCAACATTTATATGCCCCGAACTTCTAAGAGTTTAAACTAACACTAAATTTCTTAACTATCCCTACCTTGACTGTAGGATTATCACAGATTTCTATATAGACAATATGCATATGTATATATTTACTTGTAATATTCCCAAGTTATGTCTCTATGAGATGAAACCTAGAGATCATGACTGGGAACCAGTATGTAAACAAAATTAATTATCTATGAATATTCTATATCTCCCCAAAAGAGGCGTGGTTTGAGAAACAGCTGTATTTACAAAGTGCAACCTATACAAACATTTATTCCAATAGAAAACTCTCTAAAACACTTTTCTCACATTAATACGTATTTATCAGAATTATAGCCTTAAAGAAATCACTGCATAAACTCTAAGTTTTCTTTTACTGTTCATTTGATACCCCTCCCTGTTTCAATTTTTAAAGAATTTGAAAACAAGACTTTAATTATTGCCAGCTTACCCTATGTGCATGTTTTCTGACATGAAATGCCTAGAACCTGTTTAAAACTGTTCTGATAACATATTGAAAGCATTTCAGAATACTGTAAATGTTATGTTTAGCAGTCAATCATTCCAACATTCAAGATTATATAAAGTATCAAATCCTGCCTGTGTCTCCAGTCCACATTTTACTGTATGCCTATTTGTCAATGAAAGTTCACAATTTCTGCCTCAAATGGTCAGTTTAGAATTCTTGTCACAACAGTATCATCTCTAACCATATATCTGACATAATTTAGCTAATATATGAGCTAGAAGTGTTAACACAATATAAAAAGAAGATGTGGTATGATTGCCAATGAGACAACTGTCCACAAGAGACCAAAATGACACAGAAATTAACAACTATAGGTCACCGTCGGCCTTCAACAATGAGCAAAGCCCATACCGCATAGTCAGCTATAAAAGGCCCGAAATGACAATGTAAAACAATTCAAACGAGAAAACTAACGGCCTTATTTATGTACAAAAATGAACGAAAAACAAATATGTAACACATAAACAAACGACAACCACTGACATATTTGCAATAGTTGTATGTATGCAGATACCAGTCTGATGTATAAATTCACTTAAAATTTTATAGAAATGACTGCTAACATCTAATTTTTGCATAACTTCTAAGCACAAGTATTGTTTTCAATATAAAGACCTTTAAAATCATAAAATCATAGCATTTACAAGTTAAATTATTTGTTTTATGACCCAGGGGGTAGGCAATTTTTTCTCTTTTTTGCCCCTGGGGCCTCAAATTTCCAAAATTATTCTGCTGTTTCTAGCAATATAGAATATTTAGTACATATTCAGGATAGAACACACTATTGTACAAATGTAAGTTTTGTTGAGATATTTTTGTATTTCTAGCTTGTATTTTTTATGCCGCTGTGACAAAAAAGCAGATTTAGGTGTTACGGCTTACTTTTGGGTTATAGACAGGACAAAAACACCCCACCAATGATATTCAGGAAGGATCTATGAGTTTCAGTGACTGGGAAGAGTAAATATAAGCACTTCTAAACTATTTAACTTACAAATATGCATATATTATGAATTTATTTTGCATTCAGGGCTTTAAGTAAACTATGCATACTGTAAACTGTGAATGTATGCTGAGTCATCATAGTTAAAGCCCAGGATTTTCTCAATCTTCATGAAATATTTATAAAACTTCATATTTGAGTTAATTTCTTTAAAATCTGTGAGATGAACCAAATTTGGTTAAATTCTGTATGTTCTCTTTTTCACCCAATATAGGTTGCATTTCTGTGAATATTGACAATGCAATTTCCCATAGGAACTCCTTTTACTGCTAAAACTGTACCACTTTTACTATGAAGTTTTGAAAAAAAATATATACTAGAATGGAAAGTTCATATGCACTAAAATTTTTTCAAAAGTCAAAATATAGGGCTGTGCGGCATATTTTCAACGTTTATATGCCCTGAACTTCTGAGAGTTCAAACTAACACTAAATTTCTTAACTATCCCTACCTTGACTGTAGGATTACCACAGATTTCTATATAGACAATATGCATATGTATATTTACTGTAACATTCCCAAGTTATGTCTCTATGAGATGAAACCTAGAGATCATAACTGGGAACCAGTATGTAAACAAAATTAATTATCTATGAATATTCTATATCTCCCCAAAAGAGGCGTGGCTTGAGAAACAGCTGTATTTACAAAGTGCAACCTATAACAACATAAATGTACTAGAAATAACATGTATTTACTATTTACTATCAATTTGTAGTTTACTATATATCCAAAGCAGTCACTGATAATATATAAAGAGAGACACATCAGGGTCACAATATCATGACCATTTCACCAGAACTAAAAATAACTTGGTTTTATTTACAGTTACAATGCTGGAAACTGTCTCTATCTTTATTCCTGACCATTACTTAAGTGGATTCATTCTTTCTTCAATAAAGGTTCCTTAATTACTTTTGTTCGTTGATTCCCATCTTTCAGGCAAATCGATCTTGCTTAATTTAATGTTGAATCTAATCATTTATTGTTTTTGAAGCTTAACAAGTGGTGAATGCAGTTTATTTCACATTTTATTTCTAAAACGTTACCCTGACATAGATTGGATGTACAATTGTATTACGGTATATCATTTTCCTTCTGTTTGTTATACATGTTATAGTGTACACACAATGTACAAAAGCTAGAGAATGCTTTGATCAAATATAATGAAACTTGAAGGGAATGTTAATTTAATCTGTGAAAGTACATGAAGGGGGCTTCATAATTAAAAAAGTCTTGAAAGGCTATTTTAATTTTTTGCAATGACGAGACATCATAATAATTTGGACTAGGGGCCTCAGTGGTCAAGTGGTCTAAGTAGTTCATAAAAAGTATCAGTAGCCTGTCAATGTACTGTTGCAGGTTGTTAGGTCGAACCCTTCACATGAAATTTTTTTTCTTGTTGGGAAAGTGCATTTTCAATGCTTGTTTCTTGAAAATATAAAATCAAAATTCCAAAAAATCCTTTCAAAATTCCTCTTTTCTTCCATCATGTCTATACATGTATCAGAATCTTTAAAGCTGAATTTTCATTAAAAAAAAAAGACTTAAAAAATGACTGCACCTTCTTAAATTGAAAGTTTGAAACACACAATGAATTAAAATAATTTGCCTAAAAAAATATAAAAATCTCCATGAACATTAGAATAAAACCAATGCAAGTAATCCATTTGACAACTATTCATCTTGAGCATTAATTGTTCAATGCAGCATGATTTATTTATCAAAATTAATAACTGATCCTTTGTAGTTAGAACAATAGTATACCTACATGTACATGTATGTTTGAACAATATTTATATAGCCTTACTATACAAATCCTTGGTTTGAACATAGAAATACCTCCCCCCCCCCACACCAAAAAAAAAAGCATGAAACAGGTACATGTAAAGTTGAAATGACAAATATATTTGTTAAAGTCTCTCAATAGATTGGTGCCAGGTTTATAGATGAACTACAATGAGTAATCTTTATTTGGTAATTTCTTCTGTTTGAAACTGTGAACATATGTTAATAAAACTATTCAATTCCAATTCAACAGAAACTGTTATGCAAATGAAGTGACAGACTAACATTGACAGAAAATATGTAAAAGGCATTACAAATTATTTTTGTTTTATTGGGAAAATTTCGAAGATTGATTCTACTGGCTGATAGAATTTTTTTTCATTACAACATTTTCCCTGTCAAAAATCCACAAAAATATGAATTTTGAAATAAGTTTACACTACTCATTTGGGGAGTACTTTAATATCCACAGTTTTTTTTTTACTTCCCATATATGATTTCCTTGTTTCATTTCATAGCTAGACACTCAAAATTTTATCAGTATAAATACAGTATGATAGCAGCCAAAATAAATTTCAGGAAGACTTATAATAAAGGAAGAAGTAGTACTAAATTTTAATGCAATCTTAAATTGGAGACATATATATAAATGTTGAACAACTCTTTGTTTTGACCTTTTTAAAAAAGTGTAGTGCATATGAACTTTCCATTCCAGTTTATGATTTTTTTCTGAAACTTCATGGTAAAAGAGACACAATAGTGTGCATAAAAGGAGATCTTAGGGGAAATTGCATTGTTTAGTTTACACAAATGAAACCTAATACACTGAAGAATTCCAAGCAGTTTTAATAATGACATTGACTTATCTCCCCTGATTGGCATTTAAATATTTATTTATTTATTTTGGTGTTTTAACGCCACTTTTAAGCACCGCTTTTGGGCTATTTCGTGGCGGCCAGTTTTATTGGTGGAGGAAGCCGGAGTTCCCGGAGAAAACCACCGACCTTGATAGGAAAACTGACAATCCTAGTCAATTAAGATTGAGTCGAGTGCACCCGCACGAGCGGGTTCGAACTCACAACCTCAGTGTTGACTGGCTAGTGATTACAGTAGTAACTACTTAGACCACTCGGCCACCGAGGCCCCGGCATTTAAATAAGGAAAATCAATATTGGGATAAATATCATTTTTTGTGGTAGATTTACCAATAATCATTGTCCAGGTTTGTGTCCTTTAGGTAATTATTGTTATTAACCAGATGTTTATCAACTAATTTTAAAGCCTTTGGCTTTTAACAGGACATGAAATTGGGAAATTTGTTTATACAATTAATTATACTAGAAAAATGTAAAAATTGTTCAGGGTTTTCCAAGGTTATCGGTTATGGATCTCTTGTGATACGTCAGCTTATAGGTGATGTGTTAATTATTGAGATGTTTCATTGAAAATGTTTGAAAACTCTTTTTAAATGTTAGTTTATTTATTGGAAGATTTGATTTTACGTTTTATAGTGTTTTTAAATTAAGCGAATGATTAATTACTATACAATAATTAGTATAAATAGAGTTGGGGATGTGATTTATAGAAGCAATTTCTCATGGAATCATAATAAAATGACAGTCATGATGACAGTTCTACATATCTATAATCAATAGGTCAAAATTACTGTTAGTAAGTATAGAATATTCTAGTGATGGAAAGTAATGGAAAGGCTGATTATTTCAAGTTCTTTCTATATCATGTATATATTTTTGCAAAATTTCGTGTAATAAAAATTATTGGGATGAAATTATTTAACAGGGCTTGTGTCAAAGAACAAATTTGATCAACACTATTTTATTCGCGTGTATATGTTTAACATAAAAAAAAAAAATAATTTGTGCAAATTGTAATATACTTTTTTACACACGTTAAATGAATATTAAGCGTGTAAAAGATGTAATTTACAATCCCAGAAATTTGTGAAGGAAAATACATTTCATTATATAATCATGTACAGTGTATAAGAAAAATGCCAAGTTTGAC
Organism: Mytilus coruscus; assembly: GCA_017311375.1. NCBI lineage: Eukaryota > Metazoa > Mollusca > Bivalvia > Mytilida > Mytilidae > Mytilus > Mytilus coruscus. Next base: position 1,256,440 of record CM029599.1, on the reverse strand, counting down.
TGGTATTGTGTTTTAAAGGTTAATTCAGCCATGGTTCTTGTACATTAGGTAAAACTTTTGTTGAGAGTCGAAGCGTTAATGAATGAGGAAGTGTTATAAACTTTAAAAAATGTTTTGTGGAAGGTCAAGTTTAACAGTTTACTGGGTGTCAGAAGAATCATATTATATACATATTTAGTTTTATGTTTTAAACTTTAGATTAGAATAGAAAATAATGCAATATAATATCTCTTTTTCTGAAATATTATTTATTGAATAGTCTTGAAATAGACACATTTGTATAGTGTGCACCTGAAATTGGTGAAAATTATTCTTAATATTGTCATCTCGTCATAAACAATCATTTTCAAACTAACCCCAGTCCGTAATTTCGTAGAAATTGATTTCCAATGCAATTTTAATTTTCATATGGTCAACAAATTTGTTTTGACATAAAGTGTTTCAGTCTAAAATCTCTAACTGGTGTTTAGTGCTGAAGTTCATGCAGAGTTTGATTTTTGTTGATTTTCATTCGTAATTCAAGACTTAAATGACAACATGCTGCTACAGTGTTAATGTAGCTGTTGGTATATAGCATTTGTGGTCACTAGCCACATTATCAATTCTAATTTGTACATGTAGTAGCAAGGCTGGTACGTATACATGTATAATGACAAACTTACTGGAACAACCAAATAGATGTTGCCAATTGGATATGAATTAATTGAACTTTAATGTTAGATGTGAAAAGATATTTTGCATATTACAAGTTAATATGAATATGGAATGTAAAAGCATACATTTTCTGATTAAGGTAGCAGGTGTTAAAAGCACTTTTTGTTATACAGTTCATCAAATCTACAAGATCAGACTATTCAGATAGTATTTTATTACTGACAAATTTTGTTTCTAACTTTATCTGAACAGACTTACATTTGATAGACAATATGTAATATTTGACTAAATATGACTATACTATATATATTTTATACCTTTAAAGACTTCAATATTCCAAGGTAAATATGTCTGACTATTTTTATAACATATGTCCTTGCTACTATATCTGCTGAACTTAGAATATTGATAGTGCAAACTTTATAAAATATTTTTCCATTGTTTGATTTCACATTTATTCGTATAAAATCTTACTTCAATTAATATATATTTCCATTTTGGCATTACCTACTCTTTATATGTATATTTGTCCTTTACTCTGTTAAACATAAAACGTTCATTTTATCAAAGTTGTTCAGTCCTTAGGGAAGCAATATTGCCTGGTGAATGAGTAGGGCCATAATTTTAAAAAATCAAAGGTTTTCTTCCCTACCAAACTCGACTTTTGAGAGCTAATTAATTTTTGCTAGTTTCTTTGAATTTGTTAGACACTTTTAAAAATTATGGTAAACAAATAAAATAAAATCCGCCCCTGTCAATTAACAAATATGAGCTTAATGAGAATTTAAGATTTTTTTAATATGGCCTAATACATTGTAATATACATACATTTGTACATGTACATGTATGTCTGACTGTATTGTTTTATTCCTAAGGATTTCAATCTTTATATGTGTAATACAACTTTTTTATAAGTAACATAGACATGATAAACATGATAAATACTTCTACATTTGATGAACTTACAATAATAGTACAGATATACATTGTCACATGTATAATATATTTTTCCAACATTTGATATCACTTTAGTTTATAAAAACTAGCTTCAATTATTTTTCGGTTTATTCTCTGTTTTATTATTTATTAGCCATAGAAATATTTTATAAGATGAATTTATTATTGGATTACACGTTATTTTTGGTGATGTGTATTGAGGCATTACAATGTTATTTTCATTGATCGGATGTACAGGTGTTGTACATGTGGTGGTCGTAACAAATGTCTTCAGGGAAGATGAAGAAGGTATGTGTCTTCGTGTACAATTTCTGTACTGATTACATTTTTGCGTCTTCATATACAGTTTTTAGTACTTGTTACATTTTAAGTCACGTTTGATGATTATTTGATACAAATACTGTTACTGTTATGTAATATTGTAATTAGATGTGTTCTGGAGTTAAATCTTTGTATGTGGCAAGGCCTAAGGGCTAAATTAAATACTAATTTTATTAAATTGTCTCGTAAAAGTCCTTTGAAATATTTTTACTATGTAATGTTGCTTGTTTTCTTTCGGAATTGACTTTATATTAGTTTTTGTACATGTACATGTACAATGTGTGTACTTATTTTGTGTCATATGTTTTAATCCAAAATTTGGATGGATTTGTAAATTTTTGAAATAGGAAAACCGTCATTTCCCTCAGGGAAGTTGCATTGTATTCAAAGTTTTCAAATGAAATGTATGATTGTGTGTGTAGAAATTGACAGAACTTAGTGTGTGTAGAAATTGACAGAACTTAGTGTGTGTAGAAATTGACAGAACTTAGTGTGTGTAGAAATTGACAGAACTAAGTGTGTGTAGAAATTGACAACTTAGTGTGTGTAGAAATTGACAGAACTTAGTGTGTGTAGAAATTGACAGAACTAAGTGTGTGTAGAAATTGACAGAACTTAGTGTGTGTAGAAATTGACAGAACTAAGTGTGTGTAGAAATTGACAGAACTAAGTGTGTGTAGAAATTGACAGAACTTAGTGTGTGTAGAAATTGACAGAACTTAGTGTGTGTAGAAATTGACAGAACTTAGTGTGTATGTACTGTTTAATATGTCAAGTTGTATGTTATATATATATACTTACAGTTTTACAACGAGATGAGGAACAACCACCTAAGCCTTTTCCCTTTTTGGATAATTTATTTTAGTTAATTATGGGATCTGCCTTCTCATGCATACAGTGATGGTCACACAAATCTCTCTTGATATGGGATCTGCCTTCTCATGCATACAGTAATGGTCACACAAATCTCTCTTGATATGGGATCTGCCTTCTCATGCATACAGTGATGGTCACACAAATCTCTCTTCCATCCCTCAATTGGCAACATCAACAAACTGTGCTTGATGTTGCTATCATCAAGATCATGCAGAGACCTTGAAATTATAGTTATTGATTGGAAAGTCCTATTAGACTGATCTGCATGAGGATACAAGAATTTTTCCACTGCAAAAATTTGTAAACTGATGAATTTTCTTTCTTTCCTTCTTTCTTTCTTCCTTTTATTCACTGAAATTGGTTTCATTTGTGTAATACAATCAGAATACATGTATAACAGTCAGGGGGTAAATTACTAATACTTATATATAGGTCATTTTTATTTACTTGTATAAGTGAATTTGCAAGATTTTTATTTCATTTTCAAGGTTTGAATTATCTCCCTTAAATTCTCAAGTTTTGGGAGGTCAAAACATGCCTAAACAGAATTTTCCTGTTTTGTTAATTAATTTTTAATTACAGTTCAACCTTTTATCTCATGAACAAAGCAAAGAAATATATTGTGCCATACCTGCCAACCCTCCCGTTTTGAGCTGGAGTCTCCTGAGCAAATGACGAAATTCTGGAAATCTCCAGCTTTTGGATATTTTAACCCAGAGTGACCTGTGTTTGTATTTTTCTTTACTGTCAATAAAAAGAAACAAACAATCAGCGATCATTTGAAAACTTTGGGCAGTAGTTTTTATGTTCGATTTATTAGTAATCCATAATCATTTTTGCTATATCAATTCCAACAAGATAGAGGTCTTTGTCTGGACTAAGCGGCAGTGTAAAAAAGAAGAAATATAACGGCAAATGTCAAGCAGATTAGATGAAAAATTTCAATTTTTATGACCAAATTCACTCGGCACAATGAATCTTTATTGTGCACATAATGTTCAATCAACTTTTCGGTTGCTTCTTGTGGTCTGTACGACGTCCAAAATCATGCTTAGTGTGAGACTCACAACAAAATCTAAATATGGAATGTTATGAGTAATGACACTTGGTAATGAAAAAGAAAAAAAACACCTTGTACAGATTACAACCATGAATTGAAGAAATAAAGTATATTTATCAACTCTTATTGGTGTTTTGTAGATGAATAATTATACAGGTCAAATATTTAGCTTGAAAATGTTGTTCACGCAAAGTCTCCGCAAAGTCTCCCCTCAGCTGTCATAGCTGAGAGGGAGATCTACCTCTTTGAAGGTTTCAGAGGTTGGCAGGTATGTATTGTGCACAGATGTTAAGTAACTGGCATTATATATAAGGCCTTCAAAAATAACTCTCTGGAGGTTTGTAAATGAGCAGTATTTTGAAGATAACAGACAAATGAGATTTTCATTATCCATGAAATTATACTTTTATGAATAGTAAAGACAACTATTATTGACAGACAATTAATCACTCCATTAGAGCAATGTAGTCAAGAGATATTCAAGAGTAGAAGAAAACAAGACTTCTTTACCAGTATAAGTGAAAAATAATCTGAATGTCTAAGGGGTATAACTCTACCTCCAAAATAATTTACCTGTACTAGTAAATAAAAAACATTTGAATAAGTATTACCCCTGACTGTATAACCAATAATTATAATTGATATATATTAGTTCAGATGTGCCATAACAGGGATTCAAAGGTTTTCATTTTTGGTCAAAAGGTTATGGCTTAAATCCAAGTTATTTGAACTCTGTTGGAAAGTTGTCTCATTAGCAATGATCATTATATCATATGATGTTAACCATATTTTCCTTTTGGAAATTAAAAAATTCTTGTCTTTGAGAACTTTGAGTTATTTGTCACTTGGTTACTGTCTCAAAGATATATACAATATTCTCCTTGTACAAATTTATCAATATATATCTGTACCAAATTATTTAACTCTTAAAGGGTTATAAGATAACAATTTGTTGTATGTTGAATTAAATATTATTCCAGTCCATTTTAATCAAACCCCTCAAGGTACAAAGTTATATGTGTATCTGTTGTAATTTTATATCTATAAAACCCATTATTATTTTTTCGCACCAGTTATGATGTTTCATTTTTGACAGGATACAATAGATTTCATTTCAACTGAACTGTGACTTCCATTCATCAGTTTATGAAAAAGTAAAAACATCCCACCGAAGAGTAACCTTTTAATGGACATTTAAAATGTTTAAAGATGTAGGTTTATAAATGTAATGTATGGGTGGTTAAGAGAACAGTTTTTACAATGTTTTACTTTATTTTAAAAGTTTAATAGCAAAAAGAAATGAATATATATGACCACAATAACAAATGAACGTCCTTGAACTTAATGAACTGATTTTTGGAAGGTTGAATTTAAAGCAGTTGTGATTTAATGATACATGTAGAGTTAAACTTGACAACAAAGAAACTTTTAAGATTTACTAACAGATTTTTGGTTTAAGAAACCAATACAGTATAAGCTATACAGGATAAAGACAATCATTATAAATAATATAACCAAAAAAGGGTGACAGCATGAAACAATTCTTAATGTACTCTTTATTCTCTGATATTGACACAAATCTAATTTGAGAAAGTGTTGGGATTTGAAGTCCATATTGCTCAGATGATATACATGTACATGTACATATATGTAGCTTGTTTCAATTGTCCCACCTTAGTAATTACAATTTGAATTTATGGAATTTCTAAAACTAAAATGAGATACTTAGGGTTGGCTTTAAAATACAAGGACCAGTACTAATAAAATATTGCTACAATTAATACTAGATGGCAATCAATGTACTACTTAATATTTAAATTTATTCAGAATTTACAGTACTGACAAGAGACTGACATCCATGATAATTTAAAGTGATAGTCCTCAGTGGTATTTCCATATAACTGTTGTGTTTATTTATGCATTATCCCTTTCTCTTTATCTTCACAGATATGTTTTTATGCCCCACCTACGATAGTAGAGGTGCATTATGTTTTTCGGTCTGTGCGTCAGTCCGTCTGTCTGTCCAGCTTTAGGTTAAAGTTTTTGGTCAAGGTAGTTTTTGATGAAATTGAAGTCCAGTCAACTGGAAACTTAGTACACATGTTCTCTATGATATGATCTTTCTAATTTTAATGCCAAATTAGAGTTAGAGAATTTAATGGTCCACTGAACATAGAAAAAGAAAGTGCGAGTGGGGCATCCGTGTACTATGGACACATTCTTGTTTAACATTTTAGATGTGGTCATACAAAAAAATATCCATTTAATTTGACATATTCTTGATGATTTATATTGCCCTTAATTAGCTTCTCATGAAAGTTGCATGATTAAATAATTTGCAACAATTAGTTAGTTTAATATGGTATTCAATGCTAAAAAAAGCACCATTAAAGAGTCAGCTTCCAATATTCTCTTGAATTATCATAGTTGTCATGGTTAAAGTCAGGGGCCTTGGTGGCAAAGTGGTCTAAGTAGTCATAAATTTTGGACTACTGTATCACTAGCCTGTCAACACTGAGGTTGTGAGTTAAATTTGAATCCTCAAGTGGCAGGTGAGCTCGACTCTAATCTTAATTGACTAGGATTGTCAGTTTTCCTACCGAAGTTCAGTGGTTTTCTCCGGGCACTCCTTCTTTCTCCACCAATAAAAACTGACCGCCACAAAATAGCACAATAGTGTTAATAGTGGTGTTTAACACCAAATAATCAATCAATCATGGTTATAGTCTGTGTAAGTAATGTAAAAGTGAAATACCTATAAAATACATTTGTACCTGGTTGTTTTGAAGGTAGCTGTCTCATATTAGTTTTTTGGTTTGAAATGTTTCATATTTTGTCATGTCAGAGCTTTTATACATGTTATAGCCGCCTACAGGGTATCCCACAGTATGGGGTTTGCTCAATGTTGAAGAAGGCTGTATGGTAACCTATAGTTGCTTACATCTACCTACAGGGTATCCCACGGTATGGGACTTGCTCAATGTTAAAGAAGGCTGTATGGTAACCTATAGTTGCTTACATCTACCTACAGGGTATCCCACGGTATGGGGTTTGCTCAATGTTAAAGAAGGCTGTATGGTAACCTATAGTTGCTTACATCTACCTACAGGGTATCCCACGGTATGGGGTTTGCTCAATGTTAAAGAAGGCTGTATGGTAACCTATAGTTGCTTACATCTACCTACAGGGTATCCCACGGTATGGGGTTTGCTCAATGTTAAAGAAGGCTGTATGGTAACCTATAGTTGCTTACATCTACCTACAGGGTATCCCACGGTATGGGACTTGCTCAATGTTAAAGAAGGCTGTATGGTAACCTATAGTTGCTTACATCTACCTACAGGGTATCCCACGGTATGGGGTTTGCTCAATGTTAAAGAAGGCTGTATGGTAACCTATAGTTGCTTACATCTACCTACAGGGTATCCCACGGTATGGGGTTTGCTCAATGTTAAAGAAGGCTGTATGGTAACCTATAGTTGCTTACATCTACCTACAGGGTATCCCATGGGTAACCTATAGTTGCTCATGGGTTCCCAAAGAAGGCTGTATGGTAACCTATAGTTGCTTAGGGTATCCCACGGTATGGGGTTTGCTCAATGTTAAAGAAGGCTGTATGGTAACCTATAGTTGCTTACATCTACCTACAGGGTATCCCACGGTATGTATCCCACGGGGGGTTTGCTCAATGTTAAAGAAGGCTGTATGGTAACCTATAGTTGCTTACATCTACCTACAGGGTATCCCACGGTATGGGGTTTGCTCAATGTTAAAGAAGGCTGTATGGTAACCTATAGTTGCTTACATCTACCTACAGGGTATCCCATGGTATCCCACGGTATCCCACGGTATGGGGTTTGCTCAATGTTGAAGAAGGCTGTACGGTAACCTATAGTTGCTTACATCTACCTACAGGGTATCCCACGGTATGGGGTTTGCTCAATGTTAAAGAAGGCTGTACGGTAACCTATAGTTGCTTACATCTACCTACAGGGTATCCCACGGTATGGGGTTTGCTCAATGTTAAAGAAGGCTGTATGGTAACCTATAGTTGCTTACATCTACCTACAGGGTATCCCTTGGTATGGGGTTTGCTCAATGTTAAAGAAGGCTGTATGGTAACCTATAGTTGCTTACATCTACCTACAGGGTATCCCATGGTATGGGGTTTGCTCAATGTTGAAGAAGGCTGTATGGTAACCTATAGTTGCTTACATCTACCTACAGGGTATCCCATGGTATGGGGTTTGCTCAGTGTTAAAGAAGGCTGTATGGTAACCTATAGTTGCTTACATCTACCTACAGGGTATCCCACGGTATGGGGTTTGCTCAATGTTAAAGAAGGCTGTATGGTAACCTATAGTTGCTTACATCTACCTACAGGGTATCCCACGGTATGGGACTTGCTCAATGTTGAAGAAGGCTGTATGGTAACCTATAGTTGCTTACATCTACCTACAGGGTATCCCATGGTATCCCACGGTATGGGGTTTGCTCAATGTTAAAGAAGGCTGTATGGTAACCTATAGTTGCTTACATCTACCTACAGGGTATCCCACGGTATCCCACGGTATCCCACGGTATGGGGTTTGCTCAATGTTAAAGAAGGCTGTATGGTAACCTATAGTTGCTTACATCTACCTACAGGGTATCCCATGGTATCCCACAGTATCCCACGGTATGGGACTTGCTCAATGTTAAAGAAGGCTGTACGGTAACCTATAGTTGCTTACATCTACCTACAGGGTATCCCATGGTATCCCACGGTATCCCACGGTATGGGGTTTGCTCAATGTTAAAGAAGGCTGTATGGTAACCTATAGTTGCTTACATCTACCTACAGGGTATCCCATGGTATCCCACGGTATCCCACGGTATGGGGTTTGCTCAATGTTAAAGAAGGCTGTACGGTAACCTATAGTTGCTTACATCTACCTACAGGGTATCCCACGTATCCCATGGTATCCCACGGTATCCCACGGTATGGGGTTTGCTCAATGTTGAAGAAGGCTGTATGGTAACCTATAGTTGCTTACATCTACGTTGTTTTGACCCTGGTGAATATTTGTCTCATTGGTAATCATACCACATCTCTTTATTTTATAAAGGTATTCAAATACATTTTTTATAATTGCAGGGAGATGAAGCCAAAAAACAAGAGGTAATTGCCGATAGCTGTAACAATGAAGAAAGTATCAACAATGCGCTAATAAAAGAAGAATTTGATCAGACTCAAGATATTCAGAAACCTTTAAATGTAAATAGTGACAAAGACACTAAAAGGAGCCTAATTCTGTGCAGCAAACTAGCTGTACAAACAAACATACTTTATGTCTAGAAAGTTCCAATGAAGATAAGAACTCTGTGTTACAGCCAACCAGTAGGGCAACAGACAAACAATCCAACATCTCTGTAACTCATGCTTACACTAATATTAACATTACTGAACATAGGTCAAGCAATGAACAGTTATTGTCATTGAGTAGTAGGTCAATCAATGACCAGTTACTGTCAGTGAGTAATAGGTCAAGCGATGACCAGTTGCTGTCTGGTCCATGTTTAGAACATCAGATTGTTAGTAATATAGATCAGTGCAGTATAAGTGCTCAGGAGAAAGACAAAAGTTCTAAAAGGGAATCAGAAAAATGTTTAGATGATGACATTTCTAAATCTAGTGTTAATATTGTGGACAAAGAATGCTCAAATGAAAGTCAGGTATTAGTTAAAGAATCCTCACTTGAAAATAAAACGTCAGATAAACAAATTTCAGATGAAAGTGAAATAATAGTGAAAAACTTGTCACTTGAAATTAGAACATTGGAAAAGGGAACTTCACATGAAAGTGCAATAATAGTGAAAGACTCGTCACTTGATAACAAAACATCGGAAAAGGAAACTTCACATGAAAATGAAATAGAAGTTGAAGACTTGTCACTTAGAAATAAAGCATTGGAAATTCTAACTTTAAATGAAAATGAAATAATAGTGAAAGACTCTTCATTTGAAAATAAAAGAAGGGAAAAACTAAATTTAAATAAAATAGAAATAAAAGTGAAAGACTCGTCACTTGAAAATAAAACGTTAGAAAAGGAAACTTCAAATGAAAATGAAACATTTGAGAATCAGTCTGGTTTAGGTGTTCAATCAGAGGAGGACAGTGTAGGATTTGATTATTCTGGGAAGGAGGAAGAATCTGAATTCACAAACGACGATAACGTTCCAAAATCTGTTGCTACGAAACTTGAATGTGACAACAAAAGTCTGTCTAAAATAGCTGATTCTGAAATTGAGCCGGAAAACAATGGAACTGGACAACTTTACGTTGTTACTAATGTACAACCTCTAGAATCTGCTTCCTCATCCTGTTTAAAAGATGGTGGGTCAGATAAAAAACAGAATCAGCAAATTACAGATTCAAAATTGGTAACATGTGATAAAACTGTTCAAATCGGTCAAGGTTTTTCTAGTAAACACAATTCTAAAAACATTCAAGCTCGTCGTTTGAAACTTGATGCTTTAGTTGCTAACATCAAATCACTTAGAACTGCAGAAATCCAGGACAATTTGCATGATGAAGTTGATGCAAGTTTTGATACACCTTTAACGAAAGTTTTAGAGAGTTCATTAGAGTCAGATCAGGACACTTCTCACTACATAAGTAATTCCACATTTCAAGTAAAAGAAGAGAAAAAGGACCAGAGTGAATGTGTTAAATCAGGAAATAGCACTCTGTCAGAAACATCTGAATCAGAAGAAAAAATTATTGTTGATAAAAATTTTGAAAAAATAGAAGGACAAAGTTCAGTTTTGAAAACTAAAATTAAAGTTGAAGATTCTTACTGTTGTGCTAATGTCAGAGTAGCAACTGATTTAAATTATACTAAAGCAGCGGAAAATTTAAATGAATTAAATAAATCAAAAGTTTCAGAAAAGAAAATGATGAAGATCAAGATTTGATTAAGAATAGAACTAGTGATAGTGGAAAAGGGTCAGTCTCAAATGAAAATTCAATTAATGAAGTTGAAGATTTTAAATCAAAAGCATTGACTAAAAGTGGTGGCACAAAAAATAAAGTTGAAGATTTGAACCCAAACAACACTTCAAACTGTGACAATGCTTCATTGCCAACTGATAATTTTAATACAAAGTCTGAAATAGGCTGTGAAGATGTGGATGAAGATATTGAAATTGATGTAGAAAATTTGGATGATATCAGTGATAATTTATTGCTATTTCAGAATACAGACAATAATAAATTTCTGTCTGATAATATCCATAAAAAAAGTGATTTTGAAGCAGAGACAATTAAGGACACTCATAATCATGATAATGAATCGGGTGAAAAATCTAAACCTCAGTTTTTAAAACCTCCAATTTTTCATTTTGATAGTCAAGGAGATAAGAAAATTAGTGATGTTATTGGGAACAAACAAGCTGTTGTTTTCTTAGGAGAACGTGTCACAAAAGACAGAAGTGGAGAAGAGGCAAATAAACTTACAAAACTGGCTGACCTTTCACAAGATTCAAATCAAGATGAGACTAGCAAACTAACCAAACTGGCAAATGTTAAGCCTAAAAACCAGTCAAAAAAATTGAAATGATTCGTCAACCCGTTCGTAGAATGAAACGTGTGGCCAGCTTGAACGCGTTAGCTATGGTTAACATTTTATTTGGGAAAGAGGAATCTCCCAGAAGTCAGAAATCTTCTGAAAGCAAAGTTGCCAACAAGAAAGTGATATCAAATAAAAGTTTGTCAAAAGCGAAAATGCTTCTAGAGGCAAAAGTTAAAAGTATCTTGAAGAAAGCAAAATCTGATGATCAATTCAGTGAAAATGTCAGAGTAAAGAAGGAAAAAACTTCTCCAGGAAAGATAACTCAAATTCAAAAGTCATTAGCGAAACTGACACTGGATTCACCTCCGTCAAAGCTGGTTACAAAAGTCGTTTCTCCAAAGCTGTTAGCAAAAACATCACCATCAAAATCACCAACAAAACAATCCTCACCTTGTAAATCCCCTTCTAAAGTTTCATCACCATCGAAATCTCCAATCAAAATTTCTCCTCCAAAGTCACCATCTAAAGTTTCAAAATCACCAGCCAAGACAAAACCCAAGACAAGTGCTGAAAAAAATAAAACTAAAAATCTAAAGGAAGCAAAAATAGGAAAAAAGAAAATTGGTTATAAAAAAGAAGCAACAAGTAAGATTTCTGACAGTGAAAAATCTGTGAACAAGAAAAAATTGTTGTCTGTTGAAGATAAAATTAAAAAGCCCAGAAAAAAGAAGGGAGAGCTGATGAGAGCAGCAAGAACCCATTCTTTTCCTGAGGCTAAAACCAAATCTAACATTGCAAGCAGTACTGATACATGTGATACAAGCAAGGACCAAAATGGTGCAAAATGTGTCAACTGTCAAAAAGCATTGACTGGACAGTCAAAAAATGACTCAAGCAACAGTCACAAACAGGATGATAAAAGTGCTGGTACTTTCAAAGACAGCAATGTACAATATAATATGGGACACGTTGAAAGTGGGACTTACAGTACACATAGCTATGGCGTTATTCAGAATCTGACAGGAACATGTGTTCATTGCTCTCAGAACATGTATAGTTCTCAGGGACCCAGTGGTTTTATTGGTGGGATCATGGGTCAGCCAGGAGGTTTAGTGAGTCCATGTCCGACCTTTACAATTGGAAGTGTTCCCATGGTGCAGTATCATCATCCTTTTAGTGCTGGTTATCCAATACAGTATCAGAGTCATAACACACTACCTCATTGTGGTGAGTACAAGTCATAGCACACTACCTCATTATGGTGAGTACAAGTCATAACACACTACCTCATTGTGGTGAGTAAAAGTCATAACACACTACCTCATTGTGGTGAGTACAAGTCATAACACACTACACTACCTCATTGTGGTGAGTACAAGTCATAACACACTCCCTCATTGTGGTGAGTACAAGTCATAACACACTACACTACCTCATTGTGGTGAGTACAAGTCATAACACACTACCTCTATGTGGTGAGTCAAATTTCAGTGCACAGTAAAAGACAAATCCAAGTATAAGTAGAACATATTGTCTAGGCGATTTTGGGACAAGCTGGACAAGTCCAGCAGGGTATTTCTGTCTGTCTATATTAATACATGCCAGGCAACATCTAATGGGCAACATACAGTCTTTAAAAATAAAAAGGTGTCTATATACATGATATAATGTCAAGCTCTAAATCATACAGAATCTTTTATCAGATGTGAGGCGATTTTCAGAAACAATCACAGATCTGCCAACAAATTTTTGAAAAAGCAAAAGAAAATAAGTAAGAAATTAAGACATGGCATAAGACAATCCCTTACATCATGTACATGGAAATAATTGGAAGCGTTAAAGAAGTTATAAGAGATCATCTGACAAACAAGATAATCATAACAGAACATATAATGTACAATCAAAATTAGGTATGACAGGGAAAGCACTTATCTCTATCAAGATAACAAAACACAATTACAAATCATAAAATACATAAGTTTAAAGTGATATATATATAGAATCTTACAATGGTACTAGTGGATTATCGGATTTATCCAATCAAGATAGTTAAATTATTCGATTTTAAAGTCCGAGCCTTGGCAAGTACCAGTCATAGCACAGAATCTGTTTCTCTAATTTATATTATCAAATAAATTTTCATTTTTGATAAATGAAAATCCCATTTGAGTGCCTTCCACATTCCACAAAGTTGTCAATTTCATTAACACCTGTTAGCACATTTTGATTCATCCAGTGAGCTGATAAAGGTTATGACCCTTAAACTCATCCAATCATCTTCTGAGATCAACGGCAATCACATGTTGATTAAATTTTTTTATACAATGGGTCCGGAAAGGGTTAAATTGCCAAAGAATTAGAGAAAGTAATTTACTAGTAACCAATTCTTAAAAAAAAAAAATACTTTCTATCTCATCATTGTCAATGAAAATGTATGTCCCTCCTAATGGAAACAAATCATAAAAAAAAACCATCCCAAAAATGGATCTTTGATTACAGAATCAATTAGGGAATTGGCAAATAGACTACATGTAATACCATGATAAATTAATCAGGTTCTTTCTCATGATTTTGTTAAGAATTTTTGTAATGTTATTTATCATGTTTATGTTATTTACTCCTATATCTTTCTGTTACAGGTTGTCCATCATGTTACTATTACAAGCCTACAGCCTCTCCATTACATCATGACACTTGCCATCACAGTGTTCCTCCTCCATCTTACACTGCGCTTCGTGATGTCAATGATCCAGGGCATACAGGTGGTCGTGATGGTGGGGATCCAAAACGTTCATCACTACAAAACATTGGAGATTCCACACATACATTGCTTAAAGAAGCAGGGGCTTCATCAAATACGTCAAAATTTGACGAAATGGATCCCGAAATAGATGTTGTCGGAAATGCGACATCATTTCATTCCACATGTAATAGTCTTAATACTTCTAAGGGAGGTAATGATGATTTTGAAGTTGAAATTGATGTTGTGGGTGGTGTGCCACCTTTGACCTTCTCTGAGAAGGATATTATATTAGAAACAGTGAAAAAGAAGAAAAAGAAAGAAAATGAGACGAAGGAAAAAACCCCAAAAAGTGAAAAATCAGAGAAAAAGAAAGATAAATTTTCAACTTCAGATAAAGAAAATAAAGCAAAAAATATAAAGAAAAGAAAAGATAGTGAGGAAAGTGACAAAAATGTTAAGAGGAAATTAGAATTGAAAGAACATGAAGAAAGTGATGAAAAATCTGAATGTTTTGATGAATCACCGAAAACAACAAAATCTACAAAAAAGAAATGTGTCAGTGAATCGTCAGGGGAGATAATCACTAAACCATCCAAAAAGAAACCAGTAAGTGTTTCTACAGATGATGCTAAAAAGGTGAAAAAGAAAAGTGTATGTGAATTTCTGGAAGTAACAAAAACAATAAAAAAGAAAAGTACTGATGAAGAAAAAGTAGTGAAAAAGAAAAGCTTAATTGAGTCATCCGATGCAATAAAAATAGTGAAAAGGAAAAGCTTGAGTCAGTTATCCGATGAAATAAAAACAGCAAAAAAGAAAAGCTTGAGTGAGTCGTCCAGTACTGTAAAAAAAGTGAAAAAGAAAAGCTTTAGTGAGTCATCTAATGCAATAAAAACAGTGAAAAAGAAAACCTTGAGTGAGCAATCAGAAACTGTAAAAAAAGGAAAAAAGAAAAGCTTGACTGAGTCAGGTGATGAAATGAAAAGTTTGAAAAAGAAACACTCAAGTGAATCCCCCATTGAAGTGAAAAATAAAAGTTTGGAAGAGTCGCCTTCTGAAGTAAAAACAGTAAGAAAGAAAAGCTCAAGTGAATCACCAGATGAAAAAAGACCTGAAAAGAAGAAAAAATTAAGTATATCTTCAGAAGAAACAAACAGTTCAAAAAAGAAAAGTCCAAAAACGCCAACAGTTGTTAAAGGTGGAAAGAAAAAAACAGTCAGCAAATCAGAAAATAAATCTGCTGATAGGATACAGAGTAAACCAAGTATATCTTTGGGTAAAGTAGAAAACAAGAAACCTACAAAACGGAAAAGTACTGATGATGTTTTTACAAATGATTCCAAATCCGAAGCAAAACAAAGAAAAATTTCCATGTGTGAAAGTACAAAATCGTCTAAAGATAAATTACAGCTATATAACAGAAGTAAAAGTGTGGATGCTAAAGTCTTAAAAGATAAAAATGAGATATCTAAAACTTATCCAAAAAGGCGACGTGTAGCATCGTTTGATCGGCAGCTCAGTACTGAATCTGTAGGTGTCCGGAGGAAAAAATCGTCTACATCAACCAAAATTACATCTGTTGTAACAAATGAGAAGAAAAAGACAGAAATAAAGAAAGTGAAGAAAAGAAATCATAACTGGGAATTTAAATTTCCTCCTGAAAAACGAAAAGTCATGGTATGTATGATAAATTTTCGTAAATAACAAACTTAAAGTTTTGAGAACCTTTTGAAAAAAAATGGTTGTTGACAGTTAGGTTTGGTCCATATTTGAAAAGATAATTTAAACCTGACAAATATTGCGTTGATAAATAGTCTGAAAATTCTCTTAACATTACAGCTCAAGCAAGTCAGGTGGAATTTCTACCTGATAACAATGCCAGTCCAGTCCACTCTTGTCCACTCAAGTTTGACCTCATTATTAAAAGTTTGAATACTTAAACTTAAATGATTTTTCCGAGGTATATTGTGTTTTATTATTATAATTGAAGGCAATAAATGATATGTCCACTCCTAACATGCCTTATCGTACCGTGGGTAAAATATGACATTGTGATTGGTTGACCCCCTATGGATCCGTAGGGGGTTAGTAAATTTCATTGGGGGTTCATGACGTCACGTCTACTGTTAATTGTGACGTCATCAATTGATGTTGTTGTATTTCATTGTTTCTTTTTCTACAAAACGCGACAGGAAAAGTCCCGTGTGCAATAAATTCGTTATACAGTTCACTACTGACCCCCTACGGACCATAGAGGGTGAGTAAAATCCATAGATGATTCGGCCTTCGGCCTCACCCCCTATGGATTTTACTAACCCTCTATGGATCTGTAGGGGGTCAGTAGCGAACCATATAACTTATATTAGCAGGGAGGGGCTGTAAGGGGACCATTTAGAAGTTTTGCTTACTCTGATCCCACTCCCACCCGAGAAAATGACAAAATCCACCTGATGTGTAGTATGTATTGTACATTGTAATACATGAATAAACATTTTCTCTATTTGTAGGTCTCAGGATCCATGGTAGAGAGAGAATGTTATCCAGCTATCATTCATACTGATGGAGATATCATTTATATCCGTGATGTTGTCATACTTCGCTCAGGTCCACGTAAAACAGACATTCCATACCTAGGAAAGGTGACAGCTTTCTGGGAAGAAAATGGTTTGTTTCTATATGTTTATTTACTTTCAAAATATAAAGACTTGGAGAAAACATGTGACTTTTTGTAAATTTTGTTGAAATGAAAAATAAAAGTCAATAAAAATATTAGGACATAAAAGTAAAAATTATTATTAAAGAGAGACATTTATACAAACACTATTTTAGCAAAGGAATCAATAGAATAATTTTAAAACAGTTGAATGACTAAAAGGGAGATAACTCTAAAAAAAAAAAATCTTTACAAGTAAATAAGTATTACCTTTGACTGGCATTATGTGGCTGGAGCATAGTATAATGATGACTTGCATGGTTTGCATTTAGTTCCATCAATGTTTTGTTACTAGGGATGTAAGTTTATTAATAGTTCAATAATAGATTTCTTGTCAGATATTTCGCTATTTATGCAAGTTCATACATATTTTATTGCAAAATACACAAAAGATTCTGACACAAGTTATTTCAACTTACTAACATTACTGAAGTCCTCTTCAGTTGATAAAGATAATAAATGAACATTATAATACACATGCACCATGAAAAGAAGAAAAATGACAAACCGAAAGGTAATAAATAAAACAGAGAGAGGTGGAAGAAAAAAAATTAGCGAAAAATAAATAAAAATAACAAAATTCAATATATTTTGTGATTGATTCCTGTCAATAACATGCCATGTGTATTAACTTGGTGACTTCTTTTTTATTCAGATGAGATGATGATGGGTTTACTATGGTACTATCACCCAGAACATACAGATTCTGGTCGCCTTCCTCACCATCTACAGAATGAAATCTTTGCCTCTAAACACCGTGACGAGAACAGTGTGGCTTGTATTGATGATAAAGGATATGTACTCACATATAATGAATACTGCAGGTACGATTGTGTTTATTATTTAATTAGGATTCTAATATGGCGTTCTTCAAACGCTTTGAGTATACACCCGTGGTAAAATACGAATATATTGATGTCAGCTGATCGTCAACATCATGAATTGTTTGGGCTCTTACTCCCACGTCATTTTCTTTTTATGAAAGAGTAACCCGACGTCAGACAGTGTAAATGACGTCATTAAATGATAATGTAAGAATGTACGCATTCTACAAGAAAATGGAGGAATTTGAAACTGAAAGTCATCAAAACATGAAAACATAAACAAACGATGATAAGAATTTGTTGAACGCCCATTTTCTTATATAAAAGTAAGATAATCAATCAACTTCCTCCAAACATGTCTTAGTATGTTATTGTTAATCATTTAAGCATGTCATTTATTCAGTTTTCTTCGTATTTTACGTCAATATTAATAGTGTGTTCAATTGCGGGAACAGCAAACACCTAGAGCGCTTCGAAACAAAAGAATTGCTGTCTTTGTCCTATTAGAAAAGAAATAATTCATGGGGCTTGAATTTATTGTGATTTTACCACGGGTTGGCCCTTTATGCTGATATTTTACCCCTCGCTACTTGTGGTAAAATATTTAGCATAAAGGGCCAACCTGTGGTAAAATCACAATAAAATTCAAGCCCCCATGAATTATTTCTTAAATAATTTAGTAAAGGGCAATTATTCCATTATGAAAAATATGGGAGGGTAGGATGTGAAATTTTATTTTTGGACATGGTTTTTTGGGACATCTATGGTTGTTTGTCCATTTGATGTACGCAAAATTACTCACAAGGGTTTTGAGGGGATTTTTTTAAGTGCCTTTAACCCTCCCATATTGGTTTAAATGGAATAGCCTTTAGTAAGAACTTGTTAATAATGTTTGTTACCCTCTTGGTAAAACCTACGGAGCAGAACTCTAAATATTGTAATTTAATATCTTTAGTGAACACTGTATTTTGTATCTTGAATGACAAGGTGAACATATATAGGGGGAGGATACCATCATTTAAAGATAACCTATTCTGATACTATTATTTATGATTATTTTATTGTTAAATATTTGATATTCAACAGTCCTCTTAATACCAAGCACATATTTGTAGAAAATCTGCTTTTAAAGGAATTTTAAAATGGAAAAATGCTCTTGACACAATTACATAAATGTACAAGTTATATGACTTACTTTAAAAATTATATTCATCTTTTGTTAGATATCATTTGTACCCTTTCTTTTGTTTTATAGGTACAGAGCTGAGAAGTGCCGAGTAGAGAGTAATCTTTCTCCAAGACCAATGGTGGTTCCTGTCCTAGAAGATAATCCCAGATCTCAGAGAATCCCTGTTCCAGATGTGGACAGTAATACAGTTTACATGTGTAGACAAGTTTATGACTTTAAACTGAAAAGAATTTTGAAAAACCCTTCATAGTGTTGGGAATTATTTTGAACATGAATTTACTTTGTACTATACATTTGTAATTCGGGTTTTATTTTTAACCATGTATAAATACTGCTCTTGTGTCAAAAAAGTTTCTTGACTTTGGTTTTATTTTTTCAAATATCTATACTAATATTTTCACTAAGATACAGGATACGAGTCGATGAAATAGAATTTCTATTAGTAGTAAAAAATCTTGAAAATATGTACCCAAATGTTCCTCAATTTTTTTTATGAAAACACAAATTTAGTTTATCTAAGTGTTTTGTAATATTAGATTATTTCTAGGAAAAAATCTTTTGCTTTATATACAAGGTTGACCATTTGACACTCAATGGCTAGTAGCAGTCTTTCAAAAACTGAAAGTATGGCTGCATTGCAACTTGCAACTTTGTACTTCTAAACTTTTTATTCTTTTGGGGAGTTTATCTGACAAAAGAAGTCTTAAATTTATGAATTGTCTATTTTGTTACAAGTTCAGTGGTAGATTTATACAATTTTTATCTTTTCTATGTAAACTATATTTGTGAGGGCTATAGAATGTATATAAATTGCAAAGTAATGCTTTGTTGGAACATTTTTTAGTAGTTTCTGTTTTAAGAAGCACTGTTATGTATTGGAAAAAAATTTGATAAGGTGCCATTTTTTTCAATTCACAATTTTTTTTATATCAAACTCATTTGTTTTCTGTTTTGTATGAAAATTTTTATTGTGTTCAGAGAGATTTCATTTTATACATGAAATTTTTGGACTTGAGCGTTTGTTGTCATATGATATTTGTGCAAATCTTTTTTGTTTTTCTAGTCCCATATAAAGCACAATTGTTAGTTTTGTTGTAAATTTTTATTTCATGTTTATGTTACAAATGCATTTATATATTGTTATTATTTTGATTTATGAAATTCTTAAAATGTATGTCATGTTGTTACCAGGGAAACTGTTTTATTGTGAATGATTTTAAATGTGATGTCTTTTTTGTAGAAAATCTCAAAAATTTATGTTAAGTTTGTATATATTGTATTGTTGTACAAATTATAAAAATTGCTGTTGGGGAAAAATGTTACAAATTGATGTACTATGTGTTGACAAAAGTCTAAGATCTGTTTTCAATTGGGATTGTAAAAAGTTACCTCCCTTTAGGGTTTTATAAGAGTTGTCTTTCTTGTTTGCATGTCTGTATCTTCTGTTAAAGTTTGGTGAGAATTTTTTGTCGAGCCTGCGACTTTTGTCGCAAAAGCGAGACATAGCGATCCTACATTCTGTCGTCGGCGTCGTGGTCGTCAGCGGCGTCCACAAATATTCACTCTGTGGTTAAAGTTTTTGAAATTTTAATAACTTTCTTAAACTATCCTGGATTTCTACCAAACTTGGACAGAAGCTTGTTTATGATCATCCAGAAGTAAATTATGTAAAAAAAAATCCTCTTTATCCGTATTTTACTTATAAATGGACTTAGTTTTTCTGCCAGTTAACATAACATTCACTCTGTGGTTAAAGTTTTTACAATTTTAATAACTTTCTTAAACTATCCTGGATTTGTACCAAACTTGGACAGAAGCTTGTTTATGATCAAAAGCTAGTATCTAGAAGGAAATTTTGTACAAATTTATTTCCTGTTTTTCCGTATATTACTTATAAATGGACTTAGTTTTTCTTCCAGTTAACATTACATACAGTCTGCAGTTAAAGTTTTTAAAACATTTATTAGATTCATAAACCATCCTGGATTTTTACCAAACTTGGATAGAAGCTTCTTACAATCAAAAGATAGTATCTAGAGGAAAATTTTTAATAATTTTTTCTCCATTCTTGTTGAGCCTACGACTAACAGCAAAGGTAGGCCAGACACTGGGTTCCGCGGAACCCTTATGAATTTTTAAATGTTATAAGGTAATGATACAATGAAAGAATTCGGGTATCTTCGATTTTGAGTTTTAACTCGCATATGTCATTTGGTTATACCCTCCTTTTCCCATTCTATTATCAAACATATAAATAAGATAAAATTTGTATGAACTGCACTATGTTTCAACAAATAAGGGGAGATAATTTTATTCTACATCAAACATGTCATATGGTTGGAGTTGCTTCCTTTTAAGTAAATCTTGAAGGTAATTGGCAAAAATATATTAAGAACCTGAAAAGAATGTAATTGGTTTGAACATTGTGTGTATAAGTCCAAAACATGATATCTTGAAAAGTGCTGTACTAGAATCTCTGTTTTAAATGTATGTCAGGGTTGTGTGATTATTTGGTATATAAACATTTATACCACTGGGGAAGAATGTGTGTCATAATGCAGGATGTCATAGGTTAAGAGGTCAATGTAAGGTTTGCATGATTCGTTGGTATAACATTTATACCACTGAGCCAGAATGTCATAATGGAGGATGTCAGAGGTTAAAATAAGTTTAATTCACTAAAAACAATTTAGAAACTTGTGTATGTTTAAACAGGAAGTTTAAAAGTACGTGTAAAAGAAGAAAGTAACCGGTGAGAGTCGAAATCCGTACATAACAGATATCACTATAATACGACTTTGAAAGTAAAACAGTTCCATCCTTTGTAAAACAATCTTTAATATATCTATCACATTAATGTTTGAAGGGTCTTAAGCTAATACAAACCATATTAGTCAGTATGAAACACCAAAACGGAACGAACAATAACCGATTACGTTTTGTAGTTTACAAATTCTAAGCTGGTTTACGGTTGTCTTTTTCACTATGTTTGTATAGTTTCAATCAAGCAGATACCAGTTTATTTCAACCAATGCATTGAAAAGAAACGAAATTAATGAAAGGTTTAGTTTTATATTTATCAGTATTAATTTGATATTGAATAGAAATAACTTATTAATATGGATGAGTTAAAATTATTAGTTTGAAAAATGATAAGAGCCTCTACAATATAAATAACAAAGATGGCGGAACGTAAACAAACCACCTCGCCCTTGAAATTGAAATTTTCTCTTATTTGCTTATTGTAACATATAGTCCGCACTGGGAAGGTCCAATTTTGGAGAATAAAACCAGGACTATCAGAGGCTGAAAGGTAAATGTATGTCAGGGTTGTGTGATTATTTGGTATATAAACATTTATACCACTGGGGAAGAATGTGTGTCATAATGCAGGATGTCATAGGTTAAAAGGTCCATGTCAGGTTTGTGTTATTTGTTGGTATAACATTTATACCACTGGGGAAGTATGAGTGTCATAATGGAGGATGTCAGAGGTTAAAAGGTCAATGTCAGGGTTGTGTGATTTGTTGGTATAACATTTATACCACTGGGGAAGAATGAGTGTCATAATGCAGGATGTCAGAGGCTGAAAGGTTAACGTAAGGTTTGTGTGATTTGTTGGTATAACATTTACACCACTGGGGAAGAATGTGTGTCATAATGGAGAATGTCAGAGGTTAAAAGGTTAACGTAAGGTTTGTGTGATTTGTTGGTATAACATTTACACCACTGGGGAAGAATGTGTGTCATAATGGAGAATGTCAGAGGTTAAAAGGTCCATGTCAGGTTTGTGTTATTTGTTGGTATAACATTTATACCACTGGGGAAGTATGAGTGTCATAATGGAGAATGTCAGAGGTTAAAAGTCAATGTCAGGTTTGTGTTATTTGTTGGTATAACATTTACACCACTGGGGAAGAATGTGTGTCATAATGGAGAATGTCAGAGGTTAAAAGGTCAATGTCAGGTTTGTGTTATTTGTTGGTATAACATTTATACCAGTGGGAAAGAATGCAAGATGTCAGAGGTTAAAAGTTCAATATAAGGTTTGTGTGATTTGTTGGTATAAAATTTATACCGCTGGGAAAGAATGTGTGTCATAATGGAGGATGTCAGAGGTTAAAAGGTCAATGTCAGGGTTGTGTAATTTGTTGTTTTAACATCTATACCACTGGGGCAGAATGTTTGTCATAATGAAAGATATCAAAGGTTTAAAGGTCACTGAAATTTTTTGACACTTAAAAGATATTCAGGTCTACTTGAGAAGCCCGTTTATAAAGGCCATTCAAAAGAAAACATAATAATTGTCTTTATACAAAGGTGAATTTTATGAAAAGGTTCCTGCAGGATGATTTGGGAGTTATCCTTCTATTCTTTTTTAGCCTGAAAATCAGGTCAGTTGGAATTCAAAATAAGGGAGGTAGCTTTATAGTTTGGTTTTTTTTTGGGGGGGGGGGGAGACTCTTCATGCAGACCAAGTACAAATTGTTATTATATTGAACGATTAAGAATGTTTGCTACTCTGTTTCAAAATAACAAGCTTTTTAAATATAAATAATGGAAACAAAATAGCAGAAAAAAAAATGAATGATCTGCGTCCTTGATTTCGATATATAAACCATTGAAAACTAGCAGGAAATGAATCTCTAGATTTTTCATACATTTAACATTGGCACCTTTTTCTTTCAAAAATTATGGAAAAATAACAAGGATTTTTATAGGATTTTTAAATATGGCTCTTATATGTAATAAGATTATGAAAAGTAAAGTAGGGGTTAATGGTCAAAATTTTAAATGATAAAACAAGTGGATTCCGAATATCTGACAAAAATCAAAAACAAGAGGAGCAAACGTCCTTAAATTCATGTTTAACTAGTACTGTTAACCATGAATAATCCATGAAAATAAGACCCCTCTTAAATAATGTTGAATTCATAGCATTTGTCATGGTAAAATTAATATGAAATCAATATTAAATAAGTATATAAGATATTGTAGATTCATTACAATTTGTAGGATACCCATTTTCATGGATTTTGTAGGTAAAGGTGAACCACAAATTTTAATTTTCATCAAAGAAAAAATTTTCTATAGGCTTGTATCAGACTTTGGCAGATCTACAAAATAAAAAATCAAAGAAAATTCAAATTTTCCTCAACCCATGAAAATCAGTTTCCACGAAAATTAAATGAATCCACAGAAAGTCAAAGTTTGTCTCTGATTGATGTCAATAGTACTATCTCAATTGTTATTACTGTAAGGTTCTCAACTTTGATGATTGATGTCAATAGTACTATCTCAATTGTTATTACTGTAAGGTTCATAACTTCCTGATTGATGTCAATAGTACTATCTCAATTGTTATTACTGTAAGGTTCATAACTTCCTGATTGATGTCAATAGTACTATCTCAATTGTTATTACTGTAAGGTTCATAACTTTGATGATTGATGTCAATAGTACTATCTCAATTGTTATTACTGTAAGGTTCATAACTTCCCTGATTGATGTCAATAGTACTATCTCAATTGTTATTACTGTAAGGTTCATAACTTTGATGATTGATGTCAATAGTACTATCTCAATTGTTATTACTGTAAGGTTCATAACTTTGCTTATTGATGTCAATAGTACTATCTCAATTGTTATTACTGTAAGGTTCATAACTTTGATGATTGATGTCAATAGTACTATCTCAATTGTTATTACTGTAAGGTTCATAACTTTGATGATTGATGTCAATAGTACTATCTCAATTGTTATTACTGTAAGGTTCATAACTTCGCTGATTGATGTCAAAAGTACTATCTCAATTGTTATTACTGTAAGGTTCATAACTTTGATGATTGATGTCAATAGTACTATCTCAATTGTTATTACTGTAAGGTTCATAACTTTGATGATTGATGTCAATAGTACTATCTCAATTGTTATTACTGTAAGGTTCATAACTTCCCTGATTGATGTCAATAGTACTATCTCAATTGTTATTACTGTAAGGTTCATAACTTTGATGATTGATGTCAATAGTACTATCTCAATTGTTATTACTGTAAGGTTCATAACTTCGCTGATTGATGTCAAAAGTACTATCTCAATTGTTATTACTGGAAGGTTCATAACTTCCCTGATTGATGTCAATAGTACTATCTCAATTGTTATTACTGTAAGGTTCTCAAGTTCCTGATTAATGTCAAAAGTACTATCTCAATTGTTATTACTGTAAGGTTCATAACTTCCTGATTGATGTCAATAGTACTATCTCAATTGTTATTACTGTAAGGTTCATAACTTCCTGATTGATGTCAAAAGTACTATCTCAATTGTTATAACTGTAAGGTTCATAACTTTGATGATTGATGTCAATAGTACTATCTCAATTGTTATTACTGTAAGGTTCATAACTTCCTGATTGATGTCAAAAGTACTATCTCAATTGTTATTACTGTAAGGTTCATAACTTCCTGATTGATGTCAAAAGTACTATCTCAATTGTTATTACTGTAAGGTTCATAACTTCGCTGATTGATGTCAATAGAACTATCTCAATTGTTATAACTGTAAGGTTCATAACTTTGATGATTGATGTCAATAGTACTATCTCAATTGTTATAACTGTAAGGTTCATAACTTTGATGATTGATGTCAATAGTACTATCTCAATTGTTATAACTGTAAGGTTCATAACTTTGATGATTGATGTCAATAGTACTATCTCAATTGTTATAACTGTAAGGTTCATAACTTTGATGATTGATGTCAAAAGTACTATCTCAATTGTTATAACTGTAAGGTTCATAACTTTGATGATTGATGTCAATAGTACTATCTCAATTGTTATTACTGTAAGGTTCATAACTTTGATGATTGATGTCAAAAGTACTATCTCAATTGTTATTACTGTAAGGTTCTCAACTTTGATGATTGATGTCAATAGTACTATCTCAATTGTTATTACTGTAAGGTTCATAACTTTGATGATTGATGTCAATAGTACTATCTCAATTGTTATTACTGTAAGGTTCATAACTTTGCTGATTGATGTCAATAGTACTATCTCAATTGTTATTACTGTAAGGTTCATAACTTTGATGATTGATGTCAATAGTACTATCTCAATTGTTATTACTGTAAGGTTCATAACTTTGATGATTGATGTCAAAAGTACTATCTCAATTGTTATTACTGTAAGGTTCATAACTTTGATGATTGATGTCAAAAGTACTATCTCCAATTGTTATAACTGTAAGGTTCATAACTTCCCTGATTGATGTCAATAGTACTATCTCAATTGTTATTACTGTAAGGTTCATAACTTTGATGATTGATGTCAAAAGTACTATCTCCAATTGTTATAACTGTAAGGTTCATAACTTCCCTGATTGATGTCAATAGTACTATCTCCAATTGTTATTACTGTAAGGTTCATAACTTCCCTGATTGATGTCAATAGTACTATCTCAATTGTTATTACTGTAAGGTTCATAACTTCCCTGATTGATGTCAATAGTACTATCTCAATTGTTATTACTGTAAGGTTCATAACTTCCCTGATTGATGTCAATAGTACTATCTCAATTGTTATTACTGTAAGGTTCATAACTTTGATGATTGATGTCAATAGTACTATCTCAATTGTTATTACTGTAAGGTTCATAACTTTGATGATTGATGTCAATAGTACTATCTCAATTGTTATTACTGTAAGGTTCATAACTTTGATGATTGATGTCAATAGTACTATCTCAATTGTTATTACTGTAAGGTTCTCAACTTTGATGATTGATGTCAATAGTACTATCTCAATTGTTATTACTGTAAGGTTTATAACTTTGATGATTGATGTCAATAGTACTATCTGAATTGTTATTACTGTAAGGTTCATAACTTCCTGATTGATGTCAATAGTACTATCTCAATTGTTATAACTGTAAGGTTCATAACTTCGCTGATTGATGTCAAAAGTACTATCTCAATTGTTATAACTGTAAGGTTCATAACTTCCTGATTGATGTCAATAGTACTATCTCAATTGTTATAACTGTAAGGTTTATAACTTTGATGATTGATGTCAAAAGTACTATCTCAATTGTTATAACTGTAAGGTTCATAACTTTGATGATTGATGTCAATAGTACTATCTCAATTGTTATAACTGTAAGGTTCATAACTTCGCTGATTGATGTCAAAAGTACTATCTCAATTGTTATAACTGTAAGGTTCACAACTTCCTGATTGATGTCAATAGTACTATCTCAATTGTTATTACTGTAAGGTTCATAACTTCCTGATTGATGTCAATAGTACTATCTCAATTGTTATTACTGTAAGGTTCATAACTTCCTGATTGATGTCAATAGTACTATCTCAATTGTTATAACTGTAAGGTTCATAACTTTGATGATTGATGTCAATAGTACTATCTCAATTGTTATTACTGTAAGGTTCATAACTTCCTGATTGATGTCAATAGTACTATCTCAATTGTTATTACTGTAAGGTTCATAACTTCCCTGATTGATGTCAATAGTACTATCTCAATTGTTATTACTGTAAGGTTCATAACTTTGATGATTGATGTCAATAGTACTATCTCAATTGTTATTACTGTAAGGTTCATAACTTTGATGATTGATGTCAATAGTACTATCTCAATTGTTATTACTGTAAGGTTTACAACTTTGATGATTGATGTCTAAAGTACTATCTCAATTGTTATTACTGTAAGGTTTACAACTTTGATGATTGATGTCAATAGTACTATCTCAATTGTTATTACTGTAAGGTTCATAACTTCCTGATTGATGTCAATAGTACTATCTCAATTGTTATAACTGTAAGGTTCATAACTTCGCTGATTGATGTCAAAAGTACTATCTCAATTGTTATAACTGTAAGGTTCATAACTTCCTGATTGATGTCAATAGTACTATCTCAGTTGTTATAACTGTAAGGTTCATAACTTTGATGATTGATGTCAAAAGTACTATCTCAATTGTTATAACTGTAAGGTTCACAACTTCCTGATTGATGTCAATAGTACTATCTCAATTGTTATTACTGTAAGGTTCATAACTTCCTGATTGATGTCAAAAGTACTATCTCCAATTGTTATTACTGTAAGGTTCATAACTTCCTGATTGATGTCAATAGTACTATCTCCAATTGTTATTACTGTAAGGTTCATAACTTCCTGATTGATGTCAAAAGTACTATCTCAATTGTTATTACTGTAAGGTTCATAACTTCCTGATTGATGTTTAAAGTACTATCTCAATTGTTATTACTGTAAGGTTCATAACTTCCTGATTGATGTTTAAAGTACTATCTCAATTGTTATTACTGTAAGGTTCATAACTTCCTGATTGATGTCAATAGTACTATCTCCAATTGTTATTACTGTAAGGTTCATAACTTCCTGATTGATGTCAAAGTACTATCTCAATTGTTATTACTGTAAGGTTCATAACTTCCTGATTGATGTTTAAAGTACTATCTCAATTGTTATTACTGTAAGGTTCATAACTTCCTGATTGATGTTTAAAGTACTATCTCAATTGTTATTACTGTAAGGTTCATAACTTCCTGATTGATGTCAATAGTACTATCTCAATTGTTATTACTGTAAGGTTCATAACTTTGATGATTGATGTCAATAGTACTATCTCCAATTGTTATTACTGTAAGGTTCACAACTTTGATGATTGATGTCAATAGTACTATCTCAATTGTTATAACTGTAAGGTTCTCAACTTTGATGATTGATGTCAATAGTACTATCTCAATTGTTATTACTGTAAGGTTCTCAACTTTGATGATTGATGTCAATAGTACTATCTCAATTGTTATTACTGTAAGGTTCATAACTTTGCTGATTAAGTGATATTTGTTTGATTCTACGCAAAGTGGATAATTTACTGCATGAAAATTTCTAAAAACTATTGGAGGTATGAACAGATTTGCTTATTAAAAAACTTTTAAAAGATGAGCTGTAGAAGGGTGAACAAAGTGATATTTAGCATGGTTAAATGTTGCATGTGAAATGCTAAATGTAAATATTAATACAATCATTATGCTTTTTTCAACTTTTATACATGTATGTTCAAATGTACAAAAAGAACACATTTGACTTAATATATAATAGATTATTATTAAAGTTTGTTGTTTCCACTTTTACAGTGCAGATACAATCTTTAATGGAAAACTTATTGGATAACAATTTTCACAGACATAAATGTCAATTATCTAATTAGTTTCAATGGTTTATTTTATTTTGTAACTTTTTACATAATTTAAAAACCTTACTATTTGTTTATTCTTTTGGGGAGGGGAGGGAGTGGGATCAATTTTGAGTTTATTAGAATATTTGATTATCTGGTGAACTAAATATATTCTAATACATTGAAGAATGTTGTTTGCTAATGATAACAGGATGGCTTTAACCTACCATAGTATAATAGCCTTGTATGTTTAGTTTATTCTAATGCCAAGTTCACAAATATAAAATTTCTCAACAAAGTCGTTTTCTTTAAAAAGGACCTCAAAGACAGAGGGATTGAGTCAATGAAAGCAGACATCTATTTAATATTCAACATATCTATGGAAAACATGGAAGGAATGAAATTTTTATTTTAAAATACATTCACAGAATGGACCAGCCTGTCATCTTTGTAGTAGAAAATACAGTTTCTGATCATTTGTTAGAATTGGGGGCATGTAATAGAGTTTGTCTGATATTTTTAGGATTAGAGATTTTCCAATTGTTTCATGGATTTGTCCACCAATTAACTAACCACCATAAATTTTGGAAAATTATAGATATTTATGATTAGTTAGATCAAACATGCCATTTTTTTTTTTTTAAATAACTAGAATGAAATGTTATCATGTGTAATTTAGAAATCATGGTTCATGTATCTATTATGGTGCCTACTGTTAAAGTAATGATAGGCAATTTGAAATAAAAAATATCACTTAATTTGCAGTTGTTGTCAATTCTATATATTTGTCAAAAGTTGTTTAGGTGCTCTGGAATGTTAAGCAGATCCAGCTTCGTAAGTGTAACTGATAAGGAAATGCCTCTTTATGTTATTGGCCAAATAAATCAAAATATACATGACTATATATAAATTTATTCCATAATACTGTGAAAATTGCATTGATCAAAATTCTCATATCACATTTTGTTGGAATAATACAAAACATAACAAGACATATTGTTACATCATAGAAGATAAAGGAGAGGGAGTGCCATTCATAAGTCAGTGATCAAAAATAAACAGTTTAACAAAAAAGTCGTAAAAATAAAATTTCAAATAAAATGTGAAAAGCATCAATAATATAATTAAAAAGTGCCAATAAAACCATACAAGCTGTGATAAAACAATAAAACAAATGCGTCAGATAGAAACGACCTTATGCAAATGCATGTGTACATAGATATAAGAAGATGTGGTATGAGTGCCAATGAGACAACTCTCCATCCAAGTCAAAATTTATAAAAGTAAACCATTATAGGTCAAAGTACGGTCTTCAACACGGAGCCTTGGCTCACACCGAACAGCAAGCTATAAAGGGCCCCAAAATTACTAGTGTAAAACCATTCAAACGGGAAAACCAACGGTCTAATCTATATAAAAAACAAGAAACGAGAAACACTTATGATTCGCATCGACAAACGACAACTGCTGAAATTTTGGATCATTCAAATATGAAATAAAAGACGAATTTGGTCTGTTTTGTAGGGTTCTAACTAATTTTCAAACAGTTACAGACTTTCCATAGAGATTTTTTCAACCCAAAATAGGTTAACAGATGTATTGATATTAATTTACATAAGGTAGATTTATATCTGACGCAGCTCATATCTCTATTGAAATACATATATCAGATTAAAAATTCTAATATAAAAGAAATCAGTTGCACAGCATAGAAATCAAGTGTTGTAATTCATTTTAAAGTGTTTACAATTTGAAATAATAATATAAATATTCATATTTTTTCAGTCAAAATTAGTAGTAAAAACGCTTACATGTAATTTATTTATATTTCTTGAACTTATGCATTTCTAAAAATTGTGTGCAAATTAAAAATAGTTCTCAAACACTTAATTTTCTTGGGCCTTTACTCCCATGTTCGTTTACAGAACTGTATTCATAAAATACACTAAAATTATCTAATCCCATTGTCCTGCATATCATTGGAGGTATAAAATGTCATTCATTGTATTACTCAAAATAAGGCCAGACTTTTTTTATCTGTTTAACGAGAAAATTTGTAAAAATTAGGGTCGAGGGACGAAATAAAAAAAAATAAAAGTGCAAAATTGGTCCAGTCGACACTAAAAATAAAAATAAAACCGTTATACATGACCTTTTTTTTTTTGAATTTATTAAAATACAAGAACAATGAAATGAGAACAGACCAGCATAGTAACCCTTCTATTAATATGAACATAAAACTATGTTTTGATTCTTTATTTCCACAAATATAGATCCATGGCACCAGGCAAATATATCAACCTGCTGCATATACACTATATATGTATAATTTAATTTCGGATGAAACGCGTCTTCTGATTGGCTGACGTTGTTTTGTTTATCAGCTGATAGACATAATTTTGTCGTGACCGTGACATCATCAACGCTTTTTATGTTTTACTCCGGGTTAAAATTGAATCTAGAATTAAATTATAAGAAGTGACTGTAATATTTTTCTGTCTATTGAATAACATAAAAATGTGGTGCACACTTTAAAATAACCCGCAACGCCGTGCACCACATTTTTATGTTATTTTTCATTAAGACAGAAAAAATATTACAGTCATTCCTTAAATATACCTGTCACCCAGTCGGGAACCTCTTATATAATTAGTGTATGCAGAGACATATATAATTAGTGTATGCAGAGACATATATACACACGTGTATATTAAATTTAATAAAAAAATAATAAAACTTGAAACTTGAAACTGATGTCTCTGGTGTAATAGTCCAGATTTGAGCAAATTAACTTATAAATTGAAACAATGCATATACATGGAAATATATACATTAATCAAGAAGATCTAACCAAAAGTATGTTAATGGGTGTGGAATGCATAATTTAACGTCCGTAGTCATTATCGCAAGAATCCGGATTTCGGTCATAGCGGTCCGTTTCCGATGAAATCCGACTCGATCCGTAGTTCTACAATAATATGCCCAATAATATAAATGTCGGACGAGTAAAATTTACAAAAATAAACGATGTTTGATACGCTATTTGGAAAGGAATATGACGTTTTAATGCAATACATGGATAATAAGTTTACTCCTGGCTAATTTCATCAAGTTCTGATGAAGTAATAACTGATTTTGCCAAAAGTTAGAATGATTTGATGTACGCCTCGTGTTATTAAACAAGTATGAAAACATGCCACCGCTTAAAAGTCTTTTGAAGAAAATATATCGTTTCTGCCTTGAATTTCTTTACTTTTAATGAAAATTGCTGTTTCATCGACTTGGTAAAATTAAATATTACCGATTTATACAGTTTTATTTTGTTCTGAGGATTTCGTTACAGTCGGCGGAAAAATAAAAATAAAAGTAAGAAGCACTACTTTTATTTTTATTCTGAAATCGGAAAGGCGGAGTCATGGATCTTGTTAAACAGATAATAAAAATGTCTGGCCTAAATAAGATAGGTAAAATCATACTCATAATAACTTGTTAACAATATGTACACTAAAAATCACTCATTAACATTTTTATATATATATAACACAAGTATCAATAACAAACATTTAAAAAAATATATACATATATTAGTGCTTCCTGCAGCTGGATACGACTGCAGAGGTCGAACTCTGAACAGTTGGGGCAAGTATGGACACAATATTCAAGCTTGATACAGCTCTGAATTTGGATAGTGATTAAATATTTGACACATTATAGATTTCTGACACAGAATAAATGTGGTCAAATAACTCAAAAATTTGAAAAGGGACATTTAATCTACTTAATGGTCCAATATCCAAAATCTAATTCCATGGTTAGATTCAGCATATAAAAAAAAAACATGAATTCAAACAAAGTTTAATTTTGGACCCTTTGGACCTTAATATGGACTAATTTGAAAACAGGGCCCATAATTTAAAATCTGAATGCACAGTTAGATTCAGCATATCATAGAACCACAAGAATTCAGTTTTTGATGAAATCAAACAAAGTCTAATTTTGGACCCTTTGGACCTCAATGCAGACCTATTTAAAAATGTCCAAATATCCAATATAGTAATACATGGTAAAAACTTCAAACAATTCAAGACTTTAAATTAATCCTCATTGAAATTGGTTAAAAGATTTGTATTTATTTTAAATTGAAGATTTTTTGCTGTTGTGCAATACTTTGCTGTTGCGCAATACTTAGTAAATCTGTTTACAAACTAAATATAATAATTTACACACCCTGTTTGGTGTCCTGCACATTGAGTGAAAAGTAGTCATCTTTAGGACACTCTAATGATATGTTTGAATAGATCTTTTAGTTTCAAAATCAATTAATGTATTTTTTACACCCTCCCCCAAACATAGTTTTGGAGGGTATATCAGAAACCCTGTCAGTCCATCCCTGTGTCTGTCTTGTCAGCAAAACTTGTCCAAAATGGCTGGACAGATATTGATGAAACTTTACACTGTTGTTAAACACGACTCAATAATGTACAGGAGGGAATTTAATCCTGGTCTAACATTTCAAAGGGGAGATAATTGAATTTTGAAGGTTAGCTTAGGGCTGTTCCATTATAACATACATGGTACCCAGGGAAGGCACTTTAGAAATGGGGTAACCACCTATATAGGCAAATTAAAATTTCACTTACATTCCCACTATGCAAAAACATTGATGACACCCACCCATAGTTAAGATTTGGAAGTGCCTTCCCTGGGTCCCATATATGCCCTTATCCTTTTGGAGGATCATTGTAATTTCCTATAATCAAAATGTAATTAATCAGCTGGTTGTAGTAAAACCTCCGACGAGATATGGATAAGGTTTGAAAAAATTCTAAAAATGTGAGATTACAAAATCAGATTGTCAGATGCACCCTTCTATCTATGGAAATGGTTTAAGAAACAGCTTTTATAATACTGAAAGTGGATTATTTTTGCCAATTTTAAATTTTCGTACTTATGGTGGAAAACCTTTAAGCACTATTAAATTATTGCTCCATTTTTTTGTTTGGTTCGGAAATCCTCTTATACAAACACACAGAGATGTAATGAATTTATCTTTATCATAAATTTAGTAAAAAAAAAACCCTTCATAAAATCTTCCCACTTTACAGAAACGTAAAAAGTGATAATTGATAAACTCAGATCTAAGTGATTTGGTACAAAAACAATGATATTATTTTATACATGGAATGTATATTTCCAGTTTGTAGAAACCGAAGAAATTGATATTCATAAAATAAGTAGAAAATATGGACATACATCTTTTTAAGACAAGCTTCCTACTTTGATGTATAATAACAATAGTAATAGTTGGGTCATTTTTATCACTCGTCACTTTGAAAATGGCCAACATTACTTTTCATAGCTTAACTTGGCATTAACAAATAATTTGGTAATTCAGCTCCAAACTGACAAACATGAACAGACTATAACAGCAGTAACATTGAAGTCAACTCATGACTTGACTTCAAAAATGGCCATGATTAATTTTCAGATCTTTCACATGCATAACAAATAAAAGAAAAATAGTAATTATATTCAAATCCAAACTGACAAAAGAGTAAACAGCTTATAACAGCAGTAACATGGAGGTCAACATACATCATGACTTAAAAAATTGGCCACCATTACTTTTAAGATTTCCACAAGTATATAAAAATAGCTCTGGTAATGAAATTCAAAATCAAAACTGATGAAAGTGTAAACAGCTAATAACAGCAGTAACATTGAGGAAAACTGTTTTCATGATTGACTTCAAACATGGTCATGAATACTTTTCAGATCTTTTACAAGAATAAAAAATAGTAATGAAGTTCAAATACAAACTGACAAAAGAGTAAACAGCTAATAACAGCAGTAATATTGAGGTCAACTCTTACCATGACTAAAAAAATTGGCTACCATTACTTTTCAGATCTTTACACAGCATAAACAAATGTTCAAATCCAATAGAATAATGTTACAGGAAAAATTATACTAGTTGTGTATATTAAATAATCTGAATTACAATAAATTGCATATACATTTAAAAACTATTGTACTAATCTTGTTTAGAATTAAATTAGAAAAATGTACTTATATTATCAGTACTCATAAATTTACAAATATGTTTCAGATGCATGATGAAGAAATATTAACATCAATGAAAATTAGGAAACCCCTAAAAATCATTTTAACAAAAAAATATAAATAGGGTGCACAATACCCCATCAAGAACTGTATAATCTTTGAAAGTTTTGAGGATTTTTATGGTGGCAGATGGATATGTAAAAAGAACAGGAAAAGGATCATCCCTCATCACTATATCCTTCTACCACACAAATTTGAATATGATATGCTCACATATATAATACCATACACATTTGAATATGATATGCTCACATATATAATACCAAGCATTATCCTTTACAGTGCCTTCTGAAACCTAATTCAATAAAAAAAAACTATATTTCAAGAACAGTTTTGAGCCTGACTAACATATAATGTTATATTTGTACTTTTAAGATTTAAAATTTTTGGCATTAATAGCATGTTGAACACAAAGGCATATGTGATAATGAACATTTTACACTACCACTTAAATAAGTTTGAAAAATACCATACTATGTTACATATTAAAAACTTATTTAATACATGGATTGTCATTCTTGTGCTAAAAACTATTAAAATGAATTTTATAAATTTCCTTAAATGCAAGCTCTACTAATATGTGCATTAATTCAATAGCAAACTTTCAAGATATTAGAACCAAAATTAAGTTTTGGATTATAACTAACAATTTAAATATAAATCATTAGATCTATAATGGTCTGATGACATACATGTAATAACAATGAGACAACTAATATAGTGACAGTAGCAACTCTGAAAACATGACTTTTTCAAAAGCATAAAACATA